>CP125975.1:543801289-544283470 GCA_030063025.1 Avena longiglumis
AACTTGCATAGGCCGATTCCGAGGGTGTTACAGAGTGGTGGTCGGTGAGCCAGTTAGCCATGATACCCCACAAGTCCAAATTTCAGAGGATAACCTAGCTAACGGCCAAAGAGTGTCAAACTATTTTTTGAAAATCGTTGGATAGTTACGATTAGGCACAATTTTTACTCCTTACCCCTCTCGCTATTCTCCTCTTACCCTACGTGTTTTAAATCCACTCTCTTACCTTTCTTCAAGTCCGGGATTTCTCGTGGTTGGGTTCGTCGTACCTGAGGTTTCGCTTCCTCCTTTGATAACGGTGTTGCTACATCCGGTGTTCAAGCTGATGAATCCGTCTCACGGTGTCACCATTCTTTATTCCTTGTTTGTGCCTTCGGTGTTTTCCGGCGTGACGACATCCTTCTCGCCATCCGTCACAGAGTCCGCATCACCCTTTGTTCGAACAACTCGCTTCGAGATCTTGATCTCGAATCACGAGGGTTGGTTGTATAACCCATCTGTTCGTGTACAGATTAATGCTTTGAGTGCGGGATGGAGTCGCGACCATACCACTACTCTTATCATTTGCTCTGTATATTGAATGGTGGATCGATGCAATCTTACTTCTTCCACGATAGCTAGGGGTGGCTTAATTTGTTGATACCTCTACCTTCGACCTTTTGTTCCCGGAGTGTTCTATCGATGATCACGGACAACGACCCCTTGTTAGTGGTGTCGCCGATCTCAAGATGAAGCAGGAACCCTTGTTAGTGGTGTAAGGATCTACACACAAAGCGAGAAGATTGAGATCGCCGACCTTTCCTTTCCGTACCATAGAGGCGATCTCGGCGAGATCCATTGTTAGTGGTGTCGGTGTGGCATCCCGCAAAACCACTACTAGAAAATCGCGTTGAATTTGTGCATTGCATCGTCATCATCATGCATTGTTTGCTTAAACTATTTTTTTCGCAAATCTGCATTTTGTTTCTAAAACGCCCGCCTTGTTTTCAAATTCAAACCCGTCAGCCGGAATATTTTGTTTACTATCGGTTTACTGCAAACGTGCATTAAAGTAAATAAAAGATTATATTATTTTAGTGGGCGGTCGAGCGGGCCGAATGACCAACAACCACCCTGTAAAAATACAACGGCCACCCCATTAATCCTACCATACCAACTAACCTACCCAGCCTCCCTCCACCTCACCCTCACTTATCATCTCTCGCCACCTCACCTGGCCCTATACCCCCAACCAACCAGACCCTCGCCACATCACCTCTCTCTCTCTCTCTCACCCCCTGCACTCCTCTCAACCCACACACACCCCACACGCCCACTCACCCGAGCCAACTGGCCACCTTGGGCCTCAAGGGCCCACCTAGCAGCGCCACTTAATCCTCTCTCTTCTTCCCTCACGCCGCCCACGCCTGCTCCCATTTCGCCCTCTCCTCTCCTGGTTCTTCCCCACCCGACGCCAGTCTCCTCCGCCACATGGCAAAGCTCCCTCTCCCCACTCGCCGGCCCCTCCTTCTCCACCCCCAACCCGCCGCTTCTGACCGCCTCTCCTCCCTACGGCGTCATCGCCCATCATTTCGCCTCCCGGGCCACCACCACATCATCCGCCAAGGCAGGTGCGCTTCCCGCAACCTCGCTCCACAAGGCCGGCAGCCTCCAGCTCGCCGCCGCTCCCCCACTGTCGTCAGATTTCTCCTCTGCTGCCGCTTTCGGGCCACCTCCACGGGCGCTTGCCCTCGCCTCTCCCGCCGGGCGCCTTGGGCGTCCGCATCTCGCCTGCCTCCTCGCCCGAGCCGAGATCCTCTCCGCTGGTGGAACCCCTCCCCGCTCATGATTGATCGCCGCCTTAACGACCCAGAGCCCCATGTCTCCGACCGAGCCCGTCGCGTCGCCCGCATGGCGTCGACTCCGGCGCCCACGGGCCTTCCCCAAGCCCCGCTTGTCCGTCGGCGCTCGTCCCCTTGGCATCTTCCGCGGGAGCTCCGTGCGCCGGTGACCATCCCGCCAGGTGAGGCGCATGAAGCCGGGCCACGACTCTTTTCCTTGTCTGGTGGATCCTTCTGGCGTGGCGGTGTCCTGCTTGCGCGGGCGTGCACGATTTGATCTCATACGCTAAGACCTTCCGCAGATCTGCGAGCGAGATGTTGGACAAGATCATCAATGTCGTGGACAAGATCTTCCATAGACCAACGATGCGTAACCACAAGGCCTTTTGGGGGTGGAACCGACAAGATCGACATCACGGGTGAAGCCGAACCGAACCGACGGCGAACCCCCGAGACTCCCGGACACAACCCCGGAAGACCCCGGACGTCGAGACCCCGAACACCGAGGACTCCCCGGAACGCCCAGTTCGTCGACACGGATACGGCAAGTACTTCCTCGAGGACGCCAAGTTCTTCGCCCCGGACACCGAGACCCGGGATCGTCAAGTTCTCCTTCCGGAAGCATCGACGCCTGCACGACAAGATCTACTTTCACGGATTAGAAAACCCGATCGGACAAGTTCGGCCATTGACCTCGAAGTTCTCTACACGGATACACCGAGTTCTCCAACGAGGACACCAAGGCCGTCGACATGACCCGAAGACCACGGAACGCCAAGATCTACCCCGATCCGAAGACCCTAACCCCGGAGTCCGAGAACGTTTCCGTCGAGACCGATCCCACCGAGACCAAATCCGTCGAACCCTGGACCCGGAGACCAACCCCGAACCCCGGAACCCCAAGTTCGCCGAGACCCTATAATGTGTGAACCTCTTCCCGAGCCCCTATTTTATAAATGCTAAATATAAAACCTGTTGCATAATAATCATTCATCTCGCATGCTTATCTGTGTGGTTTGGGGGCACTATGCCGATTCACTGCATAATTAAATATGGGTCCTATGCGGGCAAATCTAGTCTCATATTGGCCTCATTTAAATTGATGTAGCCAACTGTACTATATCTTGGCCATGTTAATACAACATTTAAATTATGGGTAGATAAACAACTTGAACCATCTAACTAATTGTCGGGACCCGGTTCCACTTAATATGACCTAATTGCATCGCACTTGCCATGTCATGCATCATACATGCATCATGCCGATCTTCTGCCGTCATTAAATATTGCATCCGTGTTCCTTCTAGCGTTTTGCTTCTTCAGCGGATAAGGCCGTTGAGTTGATCACGAGTCGACCGATCTTGGATGAACCTTCAGAATGTTTTCAAAGCAGCATCTCCCTTTCTTCCTATCTTACTTTTCTAGTATTTATTCCCCCTGTTGATCTTTGCTATCTGTTGCGATGCTCTAGTTTTCGTACCCGTGATATCCCTTGCAGCCATATATAGCCTTGGACACATCCTATTACCTGTTGTTTGGTAGATAGTTGGACCCGCGTGTCGTAGTCGCTTGCTCAAGTGTTTTTGCTTGTCGTCAAGTACCACAATTGTTGGAGAATTGCCGCATGTTGATGTTGGAGATGATCATGGCTTTATTTATCGTTCACTTTAATTCTTGTTTAACAACTAAAATTGAATCAAGCAGAGGCATCGGTGGGTGATAGGTAATATTTGGTTTCCGACCGCCCACTTGTGTCCCGTAGGACCCAGTTCTTGACACATGTTAGAGATCGAGCGGCCGACCACACGTGGGGAGATATGGGCCCCCATTGATTATTACCTGATTTCAAAGTATTGTCTTGGGGCCACAAACTAGTTTGAGGTTTTATTTACTATCATGTACTTATGCCATGTTTACCCGCTTTATTTGCGTTTGTCGAGGAGCACCTGTCTTTGTTTAGGAAGCGAGTGTTTTCAGCTGTATTGACGGTCCCGTTTGGGGATTTGTCGTTTACCATCGACGCAAACCCCAAGTCCGTCTCGAGACCGGCCGACTTCAAGTTGGAGGTCGACTTGAGGGTGGCCTCACGTACTTGCTTTGGGTCCGGGAGCGTGACTTAGGCCCGCCGACATACCGATGGGTGTATGTTAACCGATCTCGCAAAAAGGGTGAAGTGCTGTGGATACTTTGGTGCACCTGCAGGTTAAATCTTTTCGAAGCCATGATTTATGGGCGACTTGGAGCATTAGGTTTGATCATAGACAACTATAACTAAAGTTTATCGTTATAAATTGACTTGTATCCGATATGACTAGTAATCGGCTTCACTACAACGGAATGGCTAAGTAAAAGGACCAACAACCACTGGGTTTTGGGTTATCTCATGCTAAATTTATCGACTAGTAAGTGTTGCCACTATAACGGAATGGTTAACTAAAAGTGCCCATTGCTTACTTTATCGGGATGATTATCTAAACTGACTAGTAAAGTGCCGCAACTATAAGCGAATAAGTAAACTGCCAACTCGTGAGTTCCTCGGTTGCCTTCCTCGTTTGGTCTCGAGAAGCGCCAGATGGGTTTGTTTGTTGGTAGTATCAAGTTGGTTCGAATAGGTCTTTCTCACCCCTCTCTCGATAGCCGCCATTGTATCGAGTCTCTATAGGTTGTTTAGTGCATCTTGCTGCCGCCATCCACCATACCTATGTAGGCGAGGACCGAATTCTAGCCTCGCTGTCTTGGCCTCGATCGACGCTCCTCTTTTTCCTTTTCCCTTTGTCGGCACCCTTTTGTTTAAGCAGTTTTGAGATCGGCGTCGTTAGTAGGTTACCTTCCGGCTTCAGGCAGGGTTATGGGCGCCATCGGTTATTCTTGTGGCTCTTAGCCCATTTGCATCTTGTCCGTACTCGGACGCTCCATCGTTTTCGAGGTGATTTGGATCTTTGCACCGCATATCTGTCTTCTTGACTCTTTGAGTCGCTGTATATATATCTGCTCAGGTCCCATCGAGGACTGTTGTGTAATGTTATTACTTTGTTTTTCCACCCGCAAGTGCTGGTGGCACCTTCAATCGTTTCTATGCGGGTTTGGCGGGTTTCGCTAAAACTTGCATAGGCCGGTCTCGAGGTGTTACTGAGTGGTATCGAGCCCAGTTGCGATACCACAAGTCCAACTTTCGGGATAACCTAGCTAACGGCCAAAGTAGAGTGTCAAAACTATTTTTGAAAATCGGTTGGATAGTTACGATTAGGCCTGAATTTTTACTCCTTACCCTCTCGCTATTCTCCTCTTACCCCTCGTGTTTTAAATCCACTCTCTTACATTTCTTCAAGTCCGGGGATTTCTCGTGGTTGGGTTCCGCATTTCGTGGTTTCGCTTCCTTCTTTGATAACGGTGTTGCTACATCCGGTGTTCAAGCTGCTTGATGAATCCGCTCACGGTGTCACCATTCTTTATTCCTTGTTTGTGCCTTCGGTTTTTCCGGCGTGACGACATCACGCGATCCGTCTGAGTCGCATCACTCCTTTGTTCCGAACCTCGCTTCGAGATCTTGATCAATCACGAGGGTTGGTTGTATAACCCATCTGTTAGGTACGTAGTAATGCTTTGAGTGCGGGATGGAGTCACGACCATACCACTACTCTTATCATTTGCTCAGATATTGAATGGTGGATCGATGCAATCTTACTCCTTCCACGATAGCTAGGGGTGGCTTAATTTGTTGATACCTCTACCTTGACCTTTTGTTCCGAGTGTTCTCTCGGCGATCACGGACAACGGCCCATTGTTGGTGGTGTCGCGATCTCAAGATGAAGCAGAACCCTTGTTAGTGGTGTCGCAAGGATCTACAAGCGAGAAGATTCAGATCGCCACCTTTCCTTCCGGTACCATGAGGCGGATCTCGAGGCGAGATCCATTGTTAGTGGTGTCAATTGTGGCATCCCGCAAAACCACTACTAGAAAATCGCGTTGAATTTGTGCATTGCATCGTCATCATCATGCATTGTTTGCTTAAAACTATTTTTTCAAAAAGTCTGCTTTTGTTTTCTAAACGCCCGTCTTGTTTTCAAATTCAAACCCGTGGCGGAATATTTTGTTGCCTACTATCGGTTTGCAAGCGGTGCATTAAAGTAAATAAAAGATTATATTATTTTAGTGGGGCGATCGAGCGGGCGAATGACCCAACAACCACCCCGAGAAAAATACAACCCACCCATTAATCCTACAGCTACCAACTAACCTACCCAGCCCTCCCTCCACCTCACCCCCCTATCATCTCGCCACCTCACTGGCCTATACCCCCAACCAACAGACCTCGCCACATCAGCCTCCCTCTCTCTCTCTCCACCCTCCTCTCAACCCACACACCCCACACGCCACTCACCCGAGCGAGCCAACTGCCACCTGCCCTGGCCCACCTAGCCCCACCTCGCTCTCGCCCGCCTCCTCTCTTCTTCCTCACGCCGCCGCCCCGCCTCACCACGCCCTCCCTCTCCTGTTCTTCCCGACCACCCGACGCGGCCTCCTCCCACGCGCCAGGAGCTCCCCTCTCCCCACCTCGCTGGCCCCTCCCTTCTCCACCCAACTTCCGCCGCTTCTCGACCGCCTCCCAGCGCCCGCCCGCGTCTGGCCGCCGCGCCTGAAGGCCAACCCGCTTCCTCCGCCGCCCGCCCGCCCTTCCTGCAACCTCGCTCCTCGCTGGCCTTCCAGCAGCTCCCCTCCACCTTCGCCGCCCCTGCTCCTCCGCCTGCCTCTCGTCGCCCTCGCCACCTCGCTTGGCGCTTGCGCCTTCGCCTCCTCCTCAGACGCGGCGCTGGCCCGCCAGGCGTCGCATCCTGCCCGTCCTCGCTGCCCGGCAAGATCCCTCTCCCTGCCGGGAACCCCTCCGCCCCAGCCCGAGCCTGACGCCCCGACCCAGCGTTGTCTCCGACCGAGCCCGTCGCGTCGCCGCTGCGCCACGGCGTGACTCCGGCGCCCACGGGCCTCCCCTAAGCCCGCTGTCCGCCGGCGCCCGCGTCCCCTTGGCATCTTCCCGCGAGCTCTCCGTGCGCCACGGTGACCATCCCGTGGAGAGGCGCATGAAGCCGGGCCACAGACTCTTTCCTTGTCCTGGTGGATCCTTCCGCGTGGCGGTGTCCCGTGCTTGCGTGGGCGTGCACGGATTTGATCTTTCGTCAAGACCTTCCGCAGATGCGAATCGAGATGTTGGACAAGATCATCAATGTCGTGGACAAGATCTTCCATAGACCAACGATGCGTAACCACAAGGCCTTTGGGGTGGAACCGATAAGATCGACATCACGAATTGTCGAACCCGAACCGACGGCGAACCCCGAGACCTCCGGACGGAACCCGGAAGACCCCGGACGAGACCGAACACCGAGGACTCCCAACGCCTGGTTCGTCGACACGATACGGCAAGTACTTCCTCGAGGGCGCCAAGTTCTTACGCCCGGACACCGACCCGGATCGTCAAGTTCTCCTTCCGAAGCATCGGCGCCCGATGCGACAAGATCTACTTCACGGATTAGAAAACCCCGGTACCGGACAAGTTCGCCATTGACCTCGAGTTCTCCTACACGGATACACCGAGTTCTCCAACGAGGACACCAAGGCCGTCGACATGACCCGAAGACCACGGAACGCCAAGATCTACCCCGATCCGAAGACCCTAACCCCGGAGTCCGAGAACGTTTCCGTCGAGACCGATCCCACCGAGACCAAATCCGTCGAACCCTGGACCCGGAGACCAACCCCGAACCCCGGAACCCCAAGTTCGCCGAGACCCTATAATGTGTGAACCTCTTCCCGAGCCCCTATTTTATAAATGCTAAATATAAAACCTGTTGCATAATAATCATTCATCTCGCATGCTTATCTGTGTGGTTTGGGGGCACTATGCCGATTCACTGCATAATTAAATATGGGTCCCGTATGCGGGCAAATCTAGTCTCATATTGGCCTCATTTAAATTGATGTAGCCAACCGGTACTATATCTTGGCCATGTTAATACAACATTTAAATTGCGGGGTAGATAAACAACTTGAACCATCTAACTAATTGTCGGGACCCCGGTTCCACTTAATATGACCTAATTGCATCGCACCTTGCCATGTCATGCATCATACATGCATCATGCCGATCTTCTGCCGTCGTATTAAATATTGCATCCGGTGTTCCTTCTAGCGTTTTGCTTCTTCGCGGATAAGGCCGTTGAGTTGATGCGAGTGTCGACCCGATCTTCGGATGAACCTTCGGCAATGTTTTTCAGGCGAGCATCTCCCCCTTTCTTCCTATCTTACTTTTCTAGTATTTATTCCCCCTGTTGATCTTTGCTATCTGTGTTGCGATGCTCTAGTTTTCGTACCCGTGATATCCCTTGCAGCCATATATAGCCTTGGACACATCCTATTACCTGTTGTTTGGTAGATAGTTGGACCCGCGTGTCGTAGTCGCTTGCTCAAGTGTTTTTGCTTGTCGTCAAGTACCACAATTGTTGGAGAATTGCCGCATGTTGATGTTGGAGATGATCATGGCTTTATTTATCATTCACTTTAATTCTTGTTTAACAACTAAAATTGAATCAAGCAGAGGCATCGGTGGGTGATAGGTAATATTTGGTCGATAGCCCACTTGTGTCCCGTAGGACCCGAGTTCTTGACACTGCTCCGAGATCGGCGCTACCACCACCGTGGGGAGATATGGGCCCCCATTGATTATTACCTGATTTCAAAGTATTGTCTTGGGGCCACAAACTAGTTTGAGGTTTTATTTACTATCCTGTACTTATGCCATGTTTACCGCTTTTATTTACGTTTGTGCGAGGAGCACCTTGTCTGTTTAGGAGGCGGAGTGTTTTGTATCGATGGTCCCGTTTGGGGATTTCTTTGTCACATACCACAGCGAAACTCAAGTCCGTCTCGAGACCGACCGTTGCGGGTGTCGACTTGGTGGGTGGCCCCGTGCTTGCTTTTGTCCGGGAACGCCGTGACTTAGGCCCCCGACATACCGATGGGTGTATGTTAACGATCCGCAAAAGGGTCAAGTGCTGTGGATACTGGTGCACCCCCAGGTTAAATCTTTTCGAGAAGCCGTGTCGCGGTTATGGACGCATTTGACACGAGCAAGCTTGATCATAGACAACTATAACTAAAGTTTACTGTTATAAATTGACTTGTATCCGATATGACTAGTAAGCAGCTTCACTACAACGGAATGGCTAAGTAAAAGGACCAACAACTGCTGGGTTTTGGGTTATCTCATGCTAAATGTATCTGACTAGTAAGTGTTGCCACTATAACGGAATGGTTAACTAAAAGTGCCCACTGCTTACTTTATCAGGATGATTATCTAAACCTGACTAGTAAAGTGCCGCAACTATAACTGAATAAGTAAACTGCCAATCGTGAGTTCTCGGTTGCCTTCCTCGTTTGGTCTCGAGGGGAAACGCCAGATGGGTTTGTTTGTTGGTAGTATCGAGTTGGTTCGAATAGGTCTTTCACCCCTCTCGATAGCCGCCAGGTTGTATCGAGTCTCTATAGGTTGTTTAGTGCATCTCTTGCCGCCGCCATCCACCATACCTATGTAGGCGAGGACCGCCAATTTAGCCTCGCTGTACTCGCCTCGATCTTGACGCCTCTTTTTCCTTTGCCCTTTGTCGGCACCCTTTTGTTTAAGCAGGTTTTGAGATCGACGTTAGTGGTTACCCTTCCGGCTTTGGGCAGGTTATGGACGCCATCGGTTATTCTTCAGGCTCTTAGCCCCATTTGCATCTTGTCCGTAGTCGGACGCTCCATCGCTTTCGAGGTGATTTGGATCTTTGCACCGATATTTGTATTCTTGACTCTTTGAGTCATGTTGTATATATATATGCTCGTGGGTCCCATCGAGGACTGTTGTGTAATGTTATTACTTTGTTTTCCACCCGCACGCAAGTGCCTGGTGGGCACCTTCGAATCGTTTCTATGCGGGTTTGGCGGGTTTCGCTAAAACTTGCATAGGGCCGATTCTGAGGGTGATGCACAGACGCCCGCACGCGGGCCTGCTTCTCCACGCGTGAGCCGCCCGATGCCCGCCTCCACGCGGGACTCACCGACGCCTTTGCCGCGCAGACGCCGCACGCTGGCCGCCTCGACGCGCCCACGCTGCCCGACGCTGCTGGGGCCTCTCCACTGGACACCGGCCGCTGCCCTCCCCACCTCGCCGGGCGCCGTGCATCAACTGTCGATTGGATCCGAGCTTTTCGCCGATCCGAAAGTTGCCCAAAAAAATGTCTTCTACATCGGGCTATGTTGCGATTCCTCGCTGCCCGGTGATCTTCGATGGCGCGAATTATCCTGATTTCGCTGCCTTTATGCGCGTCCACATGCGTGGTCTTCGTCTTTGGGGTGTTCTCTTCGGCGAGGTCTGCTGTCCGCCGTGCCCCCTGCTCCTGTGGCTCCTCTTCCGCCGACGCCGATTGTTCTTGGCGCTGATGCTTCTCAGGAGGCCAAGGATGCTGCTCAGAGTGCCGATGATAGTGTTGTTGCTGCCACGACCGAAGTTCAAGCGATCACTGGCGATCTCGAGGCCTACCGCCACGCTCTGACTGCCTACACTCAGTGGGTCGATGAGGATGCTCGTGCTGCTGTTGTTCTCGCCTCCAGTGTTCTGCCTCAGTATGTTGCTGAGTTCATGAGTCTCCCTACTATTGCCGCTCACACACACCTTCACCGTCCGTCGGAGATGCTCTTTACTCGTGGTTCGCCAGAGCATGCTCTTCATCGGGTGATTCCACTATTGATGAGTTCTATACTCAGAGTGCTGCTATCTGGCGTCAGCTTGACTCTCTCCGTACTGCTGTTTGTGGCACATGCTCGTGCTGCCAGATTGTGCGTTCGGACTTGGAGTTTCACCGCATCTATGAGTTTTTGTCTCGGCTCCGCCAGGAGTTTGAGCCCCGGCATGCTCAGCTGAATGCTCGTGGTCGTGTTCCGCTCTCTGAGGTGTTGTCTGAGCTTCGGGCTGAGGAGACCCGTCTCCGTGGTGCTGGTCTTCTTGTGGTTCCATCTGTTCTTGCTACCCATGGTCCTCCTATGTCGTATGTTCCCTCGACTCAGCCGCGGTCCTCTGTGTCGCCGCCGATACTACCCACTCCTAGGCTGTGGTCGAGTCAAGACCAGAGCGTGGTCGAGACCGCAGCTGTTCGGCCGAGTCGACCAGAGGCTCGTGGTCGGTCGTGGTTCTCTTTGCTTCTTACTATAACAAGGATGGCCACACTTGGACCACCTGTTATACACGGGATCCTCTCGCCGCCAGCAGACTGTGCTCGTGGGCGGTCGGCTCCTTCTAGATCTTCAGAGTTGCTCTCCAATCGTGACATTATCGAGTCTTGAGGTCCGCTTGTCGCTGTGCTCTTTTTTCGACAGTAACTGTTGGTTCTCAGATCGATTCTTCAGGCCCTGTGCGACCACCACCTTTTACACAGTCAGGTACGTCCCCATGGTATCTGGATTCTGGAGCTTCTTTTCATATGACCTATGAGTCTTCTTTTCTGTCCGCTCTTCGTTCTCTCCCTTCTCCCGTCCGTGTTTTCACAGCTGATGGTACCTCTCTCCCTGTTTCTACGGGGCACCCTCTCTACTTCTTCCTTTTCTGTTCCTGATATTTCTCATGTCCCTCTTATTAAGACAAATCTGTTCTCTGCTAGCCAGCTTACTGACTCTAGTTGTCGCGTCATTCTTGATGCTGATTCTTGTGTTATCCAGGACCATCGCACGCAGGCCCTGGTTGGAGCTGGCCCTCGCAGCCGTGACTCTTCAGGACTTTGGGAGTTAGACTCAGCTCCTTTCAGCAGTGGCATCATCATCTTGGTCACCTTTGTGACTCTCGCCTGTCGTCATTAGTTCATCGTGGTCTTCTGGGGTCTGTCTCAGGAGATGGGTCTTTACATTGTCAGGGTTGTAGGTTGGGTAAACAGATTCAGCTTCCCTATCCTACTAGCGCGTCTGTATCTCAGCGACCTTTTGATTTAGTTCATTTAGATGTTTGGGGTCCGGCTCCTTTCGCTTCGAAAGGGGGCCATCACTACTATATTTTATTCATCGATGATTTTTCTTGGTACACTTGGTTGTATTTTATGCGCTCTCTTAGTGAGGTTATCTCCATATATCAGCGTTTTGCGGCCATGGTCCGTACTCAATATTCTACCCCATTCGTGTGTTTCGTGCTGATTCTGCTGGTGAGTATATCTCCCAGATGTTGTGAGGTGTCCTTGCTGAGCAGGGCACTCTTGCTCAGTTCTCCTGTCCTAGCGCCCATGCCCAGAATGGCGTTGCTGAGCGTAAGCATCGTCATCTTATTGATACCACTCGTGTCATGATGATTGCTTCTTCTCTTCCGCTGCATTTCTGGGCTGAGGTTGTTGCTACGTCCGCTTACCTCATCAACATTCAGCCTTCTGCTTCTCTGCAGGGTGGTATCCCTCTTGAGCGCCTATCTGGACAGTCTCCAGACTACTCCATGCTTCGCTTGTTTGGTTATGTTTGCTATGTTCTTCTTTCTCCTCGCGAACACACCAAACTGACCGCTCAGTCTGTTGAGTGTGTATTTCTTGGATACAGTAATGAGCATAAGGGCTATTGTTGTTGGGAACCCATTGGTCGTCGGATGCGTATCTCTCGTGATGTTACTTTTGATGAGACGCGCCCTTTCTATCCTCGTCCCACCGCTGGTACCTACCTGGTGGAAGATATCTCTTTTCTTCTCTTTCCTGACACACCTCCTTATACTCCTATTGTGCCTTCTTCAGGATCTCCTACCCCTGATGTCTCTTCTTCTACACCGTCCTCCTCTGTTCTGTCTAGTTCTCCTAGTTCTCCTTGTTCTCCGGAGTCTTCCTCTGCTATTCCTTCTTCTTCATCATCATCTCCTGAGTCATCTTCTTCTGATGAGCTTCCCTCTACTCGTCCTGTTCGTCAGCGTCGTGCCCCCAACCGTTACTCTCCTAGTTAGTATGGTCTTTTTGTTGCCTCCGAGCCGACTTCTTATCGGGATGCTGAGCATCATCCTGAATGGCAGCTAGCCATGGATGAGGAGATTGCTGCGCTTGAGCGCACTGGCACATGGGATCTTGTCTCTCCCCCTCCCGGTGTTCGTCCTATCACGTGTAAGTGGGTCTATAAGATTAAGACCCGCTCTGATGAATCTCTTGAGCGCTATAAAGCGCGTCTTGTGGCTCGTGGTTTTCAACAGGAGCATGGTCGTGACTATGATGAGACTTTTGCTCCTTTGGCTCATATGACCACTATGCGTACTCTTCTTGTTGTTGCTTCTGTTCGTCACTGGTCTGTGTCCCAGCTTGATGTTCAGAACGCCTTTCTCAATGGTGAGTTACGTGAGGAGGTTTATATGCAGCCTCCTCCTGGGTATTCTATTCCCGAGGGGATGGTTTGTCGTCTTCGACGTTCTCTTTATGGCCTCAAACAGGCCCCTCGTGCCTGGTTTGAGCGCTTTGCTTCTGTCGTGATTGCTGCTGGTTTCTCCCCTAGTCCTCATGATCCAACATTGTTTGTTCACATTTCTCCTCGTGGCCGCACTCTTCTTCTTCTCTATGTTGATGATATGATCATTACTGGTGATGATTCTGAGTATATTGCCTTTGTTAAGGCTCGTCTTCGTGATCAGTTTCTTATGACTGATCTTGGTCCTCTTCGATACTTTCTTGGGATTGAGGTTTCCTCCACTTCTGATGGCTTTTACATCTCCCAGGAAAAGTATATTCAGGATCTTCTTGATCGTGCTGCTCTTGGGGATGAGCGCACTGTTGAGACCCCTATGGAGCTTAATGTTAAGCTTCAACCTACTGATGGTGATCCTCTTCCGATCCAAGCGTTATCGTCATCTTGGTGGGAGCATTGTTTATCTTCTTGTCACTCGTCCGACATCTCTTATCCTGTTCATATTCTCGGTTTGTTTACGCTCCTACTCATTCAATATAGTCATCTTCTTCGTTATATTCATGGTACGATCACTCGTCGCCTTTTCTTTCCTCGTTCCAGCTCCCTCCAGCTCCAGTGCTATTCGGACGCTACGTGGGCGAGTGATCCTTCAGATCGTTGTTCCCTTTATGCTTACTGTGTGTTTCTTGGTGGTTCGCTCATTGCTTGGAAGACGAAGAAACAGACAGCAGTTTCCCATTCGAGTGTTGAGGCTGAGTTGCGTGCTATGGCCTTGTTGACTGCTTAGGTGACCTGGTTACGGTGGTTACTTGCGGATTTTGGGGTCTCTATTACCACACCCACTCTGGTTTTGTCGGTCGATGCTAAGAGTTAGTGTTGCACGTGATCCGTCAAGCATGAGCTAACCAAGCATATTGGTGTTGATGCTTTCTATACGTGCTCGTGCGAGCTCAGGTTGTTGCGCTTCAGTATGTGCCTTCAGATTTACAGTTGGCGGATTTCTTTACGAAGGCACATACCAGAGCGCAGCATGATTTCTTACTCTCCAAACTCAGTGTTGTGGATCCACCATGAGTTTGAGGGGGGGTGTTAGATGCATATATATGTATATTGTATTTCCTCCATATGTTAGGGGGCTTCCTGCATATTTTCCCTGTACCTGTACTATATATTGTGGCCTTTGGCCCCTAGAGGAATACAACTTGTCTATTCCTAACAGGTAGTGCTCATGCGCGTCCTAGCTAAGCTAGGCCCAAGTGGTGGTTCATGGCTATGGCTGTGTAGACATCCTGCTCCCCCGTTGGCTCAGTTTATAGGCATCGTGATTGAAGTGGTAAAGGCATGGCTGGAAGAGCGTAGGAGAAACGGTGGCATGGGCAAGAAGCGTGTTGGTCGTCATTAATGTTAGCTCGAGCGCCTTCAAGGCATCATGGTGGACCATGAGCCCCACAAATGGGTTGGCCAGTTAGGTGCACTCGCAATGCCTAGGCAGACAAAGGCCTCTAGCCTATCCCCTACCAGCGAACGGGCAGATTCAGATACTTTCATGTATACGAAATGTGTCTCGTTGTTGGAGTTGACCTTGCTCCGTTTCTCCTACCTATATGAGATATTTAAAAAAGGTGTGCGGAGTATCCTTGGGTATGGAGGCGTCTCCAGGGATATCCTATGAATTCCCCGAGTGCAGGAAGTCCGTAATCCCACAGTTGATTCAGCAAAAACTTTCCCGTACTTCATTCATGATACATTAGCAAAAAGCGGTTTGGCCAAAACAAAACAATAGTACCCGTCAGACAAAAAAACCAGGGAAAACTCATAGCAGACCTCTCCAAATACGTCGTAGCATAATTTTTGTTCTATTATTGCATTGGTGCAACTTTTAATTCGGGTGGCTTAAAACCGCACAAAAAGCATGGAAGCATTTCGAAACCATCAGGTAGCAAACACAATGTGAGTATATAGCGCAAAAAAAGAGCCACACCTTGAGTTTGGCCTGTTTTACCGTCGTCCTTTGCTGCTAGCATATGTGATAGTTATTTTTTTAGAAAGGAGTATATATTAATATCATGGAGATGCCAATTACATCCGTCCTCTGTAATAACGCATGTCCTAGTGGACATACGGATGCACGCAACGCAGAAAAAGAAAAAGAATTATAAAAAAGAAAAGTCAAGCTATAGCGATATATTTCTTCCAGCAGCGACACTAACAAAGTACACCATATCCAATAGCGACGCCTTCAAGAAGGAAACAGTGCCCAAGCGTCGTCCTCGCTTGATCAGATCATATGTTTTCACCCTGAAGAAAGTCACCACTCACAAAACAATGCCTTGAAAAAGACCATTTCCAAGCACATCCAATTAAGTCGGACCTTGGGTTTTCACCTTGCAAGATAAGACTGTGAACTTCTCCTGTGCTGCTGCCCCCACTTTCCAATGCTGCTTCTACAAGTCACGAATGACCAAGCCAATTCCACATCACCACTAGAACTCGAACCACCATCTGTCATATCTATCGGAAGCATTGTCTGATGCTATTTGCATAATCGATCTCACCTCGTGGTGGAACCATCACTGCTGGCAAGTAGTATGCACAGTAGACGCTGGCAGCACCGCTCTATGACTATGGAAACACCACTTTTTGTTAGTAGGCAGCACCGTATCCGCTGGCACACGACACCAGTCGTAGCCGGTTGGAGCACCACCCAACGTTGTTGGCAGCACCCACTGTAGCTGATGTTAGAAGACCCCCGGACTAGCGCTTGCAAATGACACAACCATTACATCAACCATGGATGAACCCCCAAAGTTGCGCCTGCATTGAAGGAGACTAGCCTTCCAGACATGGCGACAGTGCCAGGGTTGCGGGGATGGATGGGCGATGTGATGGGGGAGGAGCACACACAACATGGTGGGAGGAGAGACATGGAAGACGAGCTGGGGTGGAGCATGCGTGGCGTTCAAGGGAGGAGCAGTTGCACACGGTGGGGCGGAGATGAGGAGTACAGGAGGGGCTCTAGGAACAAAATCTATGCACATGACATGAGAAAATCGACTTGGCGGTTCGATGCTAATAAAAGTCGCTTACTCTCCTTCTAGCGAAAGGCTCAGTGAAATTCTTGCTGAAAGCACATATATGTGATGGCACTCAATCAAGTAGTAGAGAGGGCATGTCGTTTGTCTCCTCGGTTCACTTTGGTGGAACTTCCTCCTTAGGTGCATATCTCACAACACAAAATGATGTTTTCGCTCTTTGTAGGACTTGACTAAACATCTCGCAACATGAGGTCCGCAGGATGGCTCGCCAGAGAAACACCGTGTCACGCTAGGGAGGAGGAGGTCATGTGCGTCCAAACCTGACTTATAGGTAGCATTTTGCTTTTAAGAAATGAGCATTTTTATTCGTACAGTAGTTCTATGTAGTAGCTAAAGGTTGATGCTTACACGATTGAAAAATTGAGTTAGCATATTTTTCTATCCAATCTAGTAGATGCAAACAATTGGACCTAAAATAGCAGCGTCCGCGCCTGAGGCCATCTAGAAAGTATCTTGGAAGAAAAACAAATCCTAACGCCGACGCATAGTTATGCTGATTCTGTAGGGTTTCGTAGCATGGAAAACAAAAAATTTCTATTGCATGCAAACAAACAAGCCAAGATCTATCTACTAGATTGAAGCAACGAGTCGATAGAATAACTCACCCTCGAAGATTCCAAAGTGTTTAACGAGAGCGGATTCTCGTGGGTGATGTAGTCGTACTCTTCCCGATCTCAAGATCGCGTAGACGATCCTTCCGACGCTAATTCGCGCGCTTCAATCGGTCACACGTTCGGTACTCGACGAAGACCTTCCTCTCCCTTGTTCCAGCAGGCAGCGGAGGTTGTAGCACTCTCCTCGCGATTCCGGCAGCACAACAGCGTGGTAACGGAAGTAGAGGGGAGATATCGCAGGGATTCGCCTTAAGTCGGAGCGAGTATGGTGGAGTATGAGAGATCCCTCGACGATCTAGGGTTTATACACGCCGAGGAGGAAGCTTGGCCGGCGGCTAGGGTTGCTAGGCGGCGGCAGCTTGACCTAGGGCGGCGGCGGCAGCAGGTGGCGGCGCCGGCGACTTAGGGTTTGGAGGCGGGGATCTTATGTGTCTAGGAGGGAGCCCTGCCCCTCCTTATATAGGTGGAGGGGCCAGCCGGCCAAGGGGAGGGGAGTCCCTCCCCAACTCGGTTTCCTCCTCTTTCTCCACTTCCCAAAAATAGCCGTTTGACTTTCAAACTTGGCGTTTGACTTTTCAAACTAGGATTTGAATAAACCCTCTATTTTATTCAGCGATGACACCGAGTACATAATGCAATCATACCAACTTGATATAACACATTCATGTACCCTTCTCCTCCGGAGTGCCGGACATTCCGGAACCTTCTAGAACATTCCCGATGAAAACACCGGAACCATTCTCCAACTCCGAAACGAGACTTTCCTTATATGAATCTTATTCTCCGGACCATTCCGGATCTCCTCGTGATATCCCGAATCCCATTTGAGACTCCGAACAACATTCGGACTCTTTCTCATCATTCCATAACTACTCAAACAACGTCGAATCCTTAAGTGTGTCTCCCTACGGTTCGTGAATTATGCGGACATGATCGAGACACTTCTCCGAACAATAACCAATAGAAGAATCTGGAAATTCATATGGCTCCCACATATTTCTACGATTACTTTGCGATCGAATGAACCACTTACATACGATACCAATTTCCCTTTGTCTCATGATAGTTTACTTATCCGAGGTTATGATCGTCGGTATCTCATACCTAGTTCAACCTCGTTATCGATAAGTACTCTTTTCTCGCTTCGTGATATGTGATCCCTTGTGAGCCACCACATGCTTGCAAGCTAATTGGATGACATTTCACCGAGAGGGCCTGCAGTATATCTATCCGTCATATGGATGGACAAATCGATCTTGATCCATGTGTTTCAACCAATACTTTCCAACACTCAATGCCACCTTTATAGCCACCCGATTCACGGTGTGGTGTTTGATGTCATCAAAGCATCCATCCGAAAGGTGATATGCATGATCTCATGGTCGAAGAAATTAGATTACTATGTATCAGAAAGCATATAGCAATTGAACTATTAAAATGACTTGATCTTTATGCTACGCTTATCTATAGGAGTATGTCCACCATATCATTCTCCTAACGATATGATCTTGTTGTTAATAACATCTCAATGTTCATGATAGGGAAACCACAATCATCTATTAACCAACAAGCTAGTAATATATAGAGGCTTAACTAGGGACTCTTATTTTAGTCTACAAATCACACAAGTATTAATGTTTCCTTGTTAATACTATTATAGCATGAATGCAAACATTTATCATAAACACAAAGATATAATAATAACTACATTTATTATTGCCTCTAGGGCATATCTCCAACAGTCTCCCACTTGCACTAGAGTCATCTAATCTAGATTACATGGTAATATACCGAACACCCATGGCAGTTTGGTGCTGGTCATGTTTTTCCCTCGGGAGAGGTTTAGTCAACGGATCCGCCACATTTAGATCTGTGTGTACTTTGCAAATCTTTATATCCCCATCTTGGATATGTTCTCGAATAGCATGAAAACGTAGCTTGATGTGCTTCAGCTTCTTGTGTGACCTTGGTTCTTGCGCATTGTCTATGGCACCCATGTTATCACAGTAGATAGACATTGGGTCCAGCGCACTAGGAACCACACCTAGCTCTGTAATGAACTCTTCCATCCATATCGCTTCTTGTGAAGCCTCCGAAGCAGCCATGTATTCCGATTCAGTTGAAGATATCGCCAACGCTTTGCTTTGCACTCCTCCAGCTAATTGCTGCACCATTCAAAATAAATACGTATCCAGATTGTGATTTAGAATCATCCTGATCGGTGTTCCAACTAGCATCGGTGTAACCATTAACAACGAGCTGTTCATCACCTCCATAAGAAAGAACCATATCCTTAGTTCTTCTGAAGTACTTAAGGATGTTTTTGACCGCTATCCAATGATCCACTCCTGGATCACTTTGATATCTGCTAGTTAAACTAACAACATATGCAATGTCGGGTCTAGTACATAGCATGGCATACATTAGAGATCCTATGGCTGAGGCATAGGGAGTCTTACTCATCCTTTCTCTATCTTCTGCCGATGTCGGACTTTGAGTTTTACTCAAGGTCGATAGCAACGTGGGCAAGAACCCTTTCTTGCTATCTTCCATTCCAAATCTCTTTAGAACTTTGTCCAAATATGTACTTTGTGACAATGATATTTGGCGTCTTGATATATCTCTATAAATCTTTATGCCTAATATGTAAGCTGCTTCGCCAAGATCCTTCATTGAAAAACTATTATTCAAATATTCCTTGACACTATTAAGAAGGTCTACATCATTCCCAATCAACAATATGTCATCTACATATAGTATTAAGAATGCTACAGAGCTCCCACTCACTTTCTTGTAAATACAAGCTTCTCCATAAGTTTGTACAAAACCAAAACTTTTGATCACCTTATCAAAATGTTGATTCCAACTTCGAGATGCTTGCTTCAATCCATAGATGGACCGTTGAAGCTTGCATACCTTGTTAGCATCTTTAGGATCGACAAAACCTTTGGGTTGCATCATATACAACTCTTCATCAATGTCTCCATTGAGGAATGCTGTTTTGACATCCATCTGCCATATCTCATAATCATAATATGCAGCGATTGCTAACATAATCTCACATACTTTAGCTTTGCTACTGGTGAAAAAGTCTCATCGTAGTCAACTCCTTGAATTTGTCGAAACCCCTTTGCGACAAGTCGAGCTTTATAGACAGTAACATTACCATCAGCATCTGTTTTCTTCTTGAAAATCCATTTGTTCTCGACAGCCTTCCGGCCATCCGGTAAGTCCACCAAAGTCCATACTTGGTTTTCGTACATGGATCCAATCTCGGATTTCATGGCTTCTTGCCATTTATTGGAATCTGGGCTCATAATTGCTTCCTCATATGTCTCAGGGTCATCGGTGTTGTCCACCAACATGACACTCATAACGGTATCATACCAATCTGGAGTGGTACGAGTTCTCGTTGACCTGCAAGGCTCTGTAGCAACTTCAACCGAAGTTTCATGATCATCATCATTAGCTTCCTCTCTTATTGGTGCAGGCACCACAGGAACTTCTTCCGGTGCTGCGCTACTCGCAATTTTGAGAGAAGGTTCGACAACCTCGTCGAGTTCTACTTTCCTTCCAGTCACTTCTTTCGAGAGAAATTCCTTCTCTAGAAAGGATCCATTCTTGGCAACGAAGATTTTGCCTTCGGATCTATGATAGAAGGTATACCCAATAGTTTCCTTCGGGTATCCTATGAAGACGCATTTTTCCGCTTTGGGCTCAAGCTTGTCCGGCTGTAACTTCTTTACATAGGCTTCGCAACCCCAAACTTTAAGGAATGACAATCTAGGTTTCTTCCCAAACAATAATTCATACGGTGTCGTCTCAACGGATTTAGATGGTGCCCTATTTAAAGTGAATGCGGTTGTTTCTAATGCATAACCCCAAAATGATAGCGGTAAATCTGTAAGTGACATCATAGAACGAACCATATCTAAGAGAGTTTTATTACGACGTTCGGACACACCATTACGCTGTGGTGTTCCCGGCGGTGTCAATTGTGAAAGTATTCCGCATTTCTTCAAATGCTCGCCAAACTCGTAACTTAGATATTCACCTCCACGATCAGAACATAGAAATTTAATCTTCTTGTTACGTTGATTCTCTACCTCACTTTGAAATTCCTTAAACTTCTCGAAAGTTTCGGACTTATGTTTCATGAAATAGATATACACATATCTACTCAAGTCATCCGTGAAGGTAAGAACATAACGATAACCACCACGCGATGCTACACTCATTAGACCACACACATCGGTATGTATGATTTCCAATAAGTCTCAGAGCTCGCCCATCATACCGTAAAATGGAGTCTTAGTCATTTTACCCATCGACATGCTTCGCATCTTTCAAGTGATTCAAGAAGTCCATCGAATGGAGTTTCTTCATACGCTTCACTCCAATGTGACCAAGACGATTGCCACATATATGTCGAGTTATCGCCGATTTCAAACGTTTAGCCTCAATGTTATTAATATGTGTATTTCCACTATCGAGATTCAACAAGAATAGACCATCTATCAAAGGTGCATGTGCATAAAACATATTACTCATATAAATCGAACAACCATTATTCTCGGACTTAAACAAGTAACCGTCTCGCAATAAACAAGATCCCGATATAATGTTCATGCTTAACGCAGGCACCAAATAACAATTATTTAAGTATAAAACTAATCCCGATGGTAGATTCCATCATTCCATAACTACTCAAACAACGTCGAATCCTTAAGTGTGTCTCCCTACGGTTCGTGAATTATGCGGACATGATCGAGACACTTCTCCGAACAATAACCAATAGAGGAATCTAGAAATTCATATGGCTCCCACATATTTCTACGATTACTTTGCGATCGAATGAACCACTTACATACGATACCAATTTCCCTTTGTCTCACGATAGTTTACTTATCCGAGGTTATGATCGTCGGTATCTCTGCATACCTAGTTCAACCTCATTACCGATAAGTACTCTTTTCTCGTTCCCATGATATGTGATCCCTTGTGAGCTACCACATGCTTGCAAGCTAATTGGATGGCATTTCACCGAGAGGGCCCAGTATATCTATCTCATCATATGGATGGACAAATCCAGTCTTGATCCATGTGTTTCAACCAATACTTTCAACACTCAATGCCACCTTTATAGCCACCCGACGGTGTGGTGTTTGATGTCATCAAAGCATCCATCCGGTAAAGGTGATACGCATGATCTCATGGTCGAAGGAATTAGGTTACTATGTATCAGAAAGCATATAGCAATTGAACTATTAAAATGACTTGATCTTTATGCTACGCTTATCTATAGGAGTATGTCCACCATATCATTCTCCTAACGATATGATCTTGTTGTTAATAACATCTCAATGTTCATGATAGGGAAACCACAATCATCTATTAACCAACAAGCTAGTAATATAAAGAGGCTTAACTAGGGACTCTTATTTTAGTCTACAAATCACACAAGTATTAATGTTTCCTTGTTAATACTATTATAGCATGAATGTAAACATTTATCATAAACACAAAGATATAATAATTACTACATTTATTATTGCCTCTAGGGCATATCTCCAACAGATTCAAGTTGTCGAGTTTCACTATAGTTGAGAGGTTGTCATGTGCTTAATGGTGGGGATAATCGTAGTTTACTTATAGCTTGATAGTTAAAATGTTGGTGGTAAGTATAATTAATAAGAAAATACCGGTGGGTAATAGTTGAGATTTGACTTTATCCCGCCCACTTGCGTCCACCTAGGACCCCGAGTAATTGAAACATGATCCTTGACTATCGTATGATCCACATGTGGGAAACTTTTGGGAATCCCCTAGGTTTGAACTTGATTCTGAAGAATATTTCGGGAAACAATTAGTTCAAGCTTTATACGTTACCTACTATGCATATGCTATGTTATGACATATTTATTACATATTGAGGAGCGTTTATTATTGTTACGTAGATGCGAAACTCTCTCACGAGAATATATTGTCCATGGCCTATATTCGTGTGACAAACGCGTGCAACCTCTGGGTCCATACAAAACTTAGCTATACCTCGTACGGATAGACCTTTTGAATGGCCATTAAAACATTCTATGATCTCTAGGAATGGTTCTATTATGATGTCTCGTTGCTTTTTATCTGTTTGCTTCTTCCGAACATAATCGTGTGTGTTGTGCTATTTGTGCACCCCTATAGCATAAATCTTTTTAAAAATCTGTGTCCGCGGTTATGGACGACTTGAGAATAGTTTCTCGATCATAGAACTTACACTAAAGTATCACTATGAATATGACTTGGATCTGACAAGATCAGTAGTATGACAACTACAATGGAATGACTTAATAAAACTGCCAACTGTGTGAGTTTTTCTTAGAAGGACTTTCTCGTTTGGTCTCGAGGAAAAACTATAGTATGGATTATGTTTGGTGTTAGTGTCAGGTTGGTTTCAAATACTTCTTTCTTATCCCTCTCTAATATTCAACAGTTGTTCTATATATCAATAAGCTGTTTTAGTGCATTCTTCGTGGCCGCTTGAGCCTATCATACCCCTATAGGCAAGAGCCGCCATATTTTAAGACTCGCGTTATACTGGTCTCAGTACCGACCGTTCCCTTTTTTGCCTTTGGTTAGCATCCCATTGAATTGACAAGTATAAGTTTAATGACGTTAGCAATGTTACCCTTCCGGCATGACCTGGTTAGGGTTATGGACACCATTGTTTATTCTTCATGACTCTTGGTCCCATTTATTTCTTATCCATACTCGTATGTTGTATCGTTTCAACGTGATCTGTATATTTGTAATGTACATATGTATGCTTGACCTGATGAAGTTGTTGTATATATATATATATTTCTTGTGGGTTTCATTGTAAACTATTTTATAATGATATTACTTTGTTTTCTACCCGCGTGCAAGTGTTCGGTGGGAATTGCTGAAATCTGCATAGGGCCAATTCGAGGACGTTACACCTAGACTGTACGGTGATTGCTAGGCTAGAATATCTTATGATAGTACTAATTCACCACTTACATCTTGGATTAAGAATATTTTTATTTTATGATTTTATGCATTGTACTAAGCTAGCGCTAACAACACAATATATATAAATCATTTTATGGCATATTATGACATGCCATATTTACAAATTTGCGACATTTATTTTAAAATAGAATGAAAGGAGTATTATACATAATGTAAGATGGATAAGAATGAGCAGAGTTTGCTTCGCTAGGACAGATAAATATTAATGGTTATATTCTTTTCAGTTTTAGACTAACTTTTGCTTGGCACCCTTCATTGTAATCTTAAATTGAATATGTACGGCTTAGAAAGTGAGATTCTTGATGACCTAAAAATATACTACTCCCTCCGTCACGGTTTGGAGGGCGTTTTAAAAGATTGTTGGAATCTAGGTGAGTGTTGATTGGGGCCAGATTTGTGCTAAAAACATACGTCCATTAATTATTCGGCGCCCTATTAAACATAATTACTCAATAGAAACGAGGAGTTTAGGCGTATGTATTGGTGGAGTTGCATCCAAAAATTAATTCCTTGTTGCATGAAGTAGGAAGTGGGGAGGAAAAATGGGGCATTAATTCTGTAATTAAGTCTAACGCGTCTAGTAGGAGAGGAGTTTTGGAAACGCATAGCTTTTGTAAAACGCCCTCCAAACCGTGACGGAGGGAGTACTACAATAAAATTAATTTGTAGCACCTTGCATGCATTTATATTACTCCAGTACAAAAACAATACACGCATAATACCGATATAATAAAGACTATGTCCTGTATATTGTATAAACAATCATTTGTATGCAATGTAGGTCTGTCGCCAGAGTGCAGCGGAAAACCATAGTAGCAAGCAAACATCCAGAGCATCTTCACTCGCCTACCTAGGATGCTGATCCGGACGCCGAATTTCGGTTCGAACGCTGAAAATTGTCCAGTCACATACACAGAAACCTGTTTTCGACTAGATTTGGACCAATTTTGGTCCGGACTACCCAGGCCGAACCCAGGTTCCCGGGTACGCCCTAGGAACGCTGAACGCAGTGAACTCGGCAAAAAAAAATGAAACGGCGCGTGGACCCGCCGAGTCAGTGAAGCCGAGTCGTCGTCATCGTCGGAACCATACAGCGACCGCCGGACATTAACTGCCCATCGCGTCGGCCACGCGTCGCCGAATTGCCGGGCCACCGCCGCCGTCTCAGCTCCCGCACGGACCGGCGGACACTAACTTCCCGCCGTTTCCCCTTTTCTCGCCCTCGCCGCTACACCCCTCCCGCCCTCGCGCGCCCACCTCGGCCTATATAAGCCGTACCCCTCGCCGGAGTTCCTCACACTCTCTCACAGCTCCCCTAGCCTGAACTCTGGCAAACACTCCCTCATAGCTCACCTCCCCCAGCCATGGTTGAGCGGTACCCCGGCGATGGTGCGGCGGCAAACGGCTTCGGCCGGCGCACCCTCCAGGTGTGGGAGGCACGCCTGCTGTACGAGGCCGGGTATATGGTGCTGCCAGACACGCGGAACCCTCCGGGGTGGAAGCTAAGCGCCGGCGGCATCCCTATCCCGCCGGCGCCGATGCCGGAGGAGCTCCTGTACGAGATCCAGGAGTTCATCGGCGCCATGGATGACCCCTCCACCGCCGAGTCGCTCGATAACCTCCTGTACTGGGAGGAGTTCTTCACGGACCGCCGTGCTCAGGAGCTCGCCTGCCACGAGGGGCCGCCCAACGAGTCGCCGCCGAAGCGCAATAACTCGGCGGGTCGCCGGCGTTGGTGGGCCGCCAGCCGCATGTCAAGGCGCGGTTGAGCACATCAACGCCGCCGAACACGCCGCTCTAGGCTTCCCGCACTCCACGTAGGCATCGAGGTCGGCGGCGTCCTCCGCGAATCGGATGCCGAGGAGGATGGCGATGAGCTCCTCCTCCGGCCTCCACTCCTCAAGACGACGCCGCTTACGCCGACCGGGTTTTCGCGGCCGCGCCATTGCTCACGCAGGCGGGCTTTCGCCGCCGGACACGCCGCGGCATCGCTATCGGCGAGCCAGCCAAGGCCGACGCCTCAACGGTCACCGCGCCGCCGCTCGAAGAAGGCTCGACGCCGACGACAGCGCCTTGAGGATGGCGCTAGAGCATCCTGCGTGACTCAGCGCCCGCTGGCCGTGGAGCTGCTGCCGCCGGACATCGAGTGGTTCAGAAGGACCGAGGAGTAGGAGCGGCAGAAGGCCCATCGCCGCAGCAGAAGATGCCGAGATCAGCGGCGAGACGGCGTTGTCCGCCGAAGCTCGCCTACCAGGGCGTCCCTCTCTACGTTCTCTACGACGACGAGGATGACGGCCCTTCCTACCGGCCGTGGAGGTGCGGCGACCCAGGACAGGAGAGCTCCCGCCAGCACCAGCCGCCGAGCGACGACGACGACGGCGGCGGCGAGGATGATGGTCGGGCCGATCCCGGCTACACAGTGTTCTACGACAACTTTGGCATGTAGAACGGCGAAGGCGCCGGCGAAGGCCACGACGGCGGCCTTTTTTAGTTTATTATGTATTACTTTAGTTTAAATTCATATAATCTGCCTATATTCGTCCATCTTTAATGAAATTTAGCCGAACGTGGAAACTCGGTCTGAATACACGAGTGAGAAACTAGTATATGCGAGAAAGTCCGGTTTTTCGACTAGGTTTGTCCGAAACGAGTGGAGATGCTCCTTATTAGAGCATGTACAGCGTATGGCCATGTCTAAGAAAAAAAGCTAACTCATGTCTAACGGAAGGAAATTGCTGCAGCGTTTAGACTCACCAAGTAGGGCCCACGAAACTGAAAAACTGATAGCTTTTTCCACCCAATTTCTTCTCTCCTGCCGTGAACAGAGTGATTGCTAGCCAAATGATAGATTGAAAATGTATTTTAATTGGTTAGACTCAGTTTGGAGGTGTGTCTAGCACTAGACTCAGCTTGAAGAATCTTTTTCTTAGTACCACCCTTTCCACTGTTTAGACCTATGTCTAAGAGCCCTTAGACTCAGGATTTTTATAACGCTGCACATGCTCTTACGAGCGGGGTGAGTGAGAGGACCGGTTTTGACCGGCCATTACGCCGAGCCCCACAAGTCAGCGACGTGACAATACACGGGCCCGAATCTCCACGCGACTCAACAGTTAACACACGCTGACACACGGCCGCCCTCCCTCCCTCCCTCCCTACTCCCGCACGTCTCCTCTATCTCTCTACTAGCCCTCTTCCTGGCAGAGCCTATTTCCCCGGTAGGAAAAAACACGCAGAAAGGCAGAATCTTCGGCGCTCGCTCGCTCGGTTTTCTGCTCTCCGCCGTCCCCGTTCCCCCCTCCCCCTCCGTCTCGGCGGCGGCGGCGGTCTCCGAGGTTCCTCCCCGAAAAAGGCCGCGCACGTCACATTGTGCTGGTAAGGGCGATCGTCACGGTCCCTTTTTAGTAGCTCTGGTTGGGATTTTTTTATTTGTTCCGTTTTGACGCGATCTTGGTGGTTGTTAGGGTTTTTAAGGTTCACTTGCCGGCGCAACGATGGCGCCGCCCATCGCTCTACTTAGTTGCATTCTCCTCCACCTCCCCTATCAAGATTTTGGCCTCTCTGCGCTCTATTTCCCCCATGAAAGATCGATTTATTGCTGCATCTGTTGTTTTCTTTCTTGTAAATCTCCTTTCTTGCATTCTATATGTTCCAAGTTCTGTATCGATGATTTCTCATATCTAGTCTTTTTTTAAAGAAATCAACAAGAGAGAGCTCCGACAAATATAATAATAGCCCAAATTCGTGTTTACGCCTGGGAAAATAATAAATTAGAGTCAAAATTTAAGTCAACGATGACTTAATCATCATTGAAAGAGGTGGCGGGGTTGTATGTGTCCACTCCCCGCTCAATCATACTGTGGCGAATAGCCTCGGTTAATTTTGTGATTTACTATTTTCAGGTTAATTCGTATCCAGTTTTTTTTTTTACAAGGGAATCGACAAGGCAGCCCCGACAAATATAATATAAATAGGAACCCAAATTCGAATCAAGATGGCGGGGTTTATGCTTGAGAAAATAATAAATAAGAGTCTGAATTCAATTCAAAGAAGAGTGGTGGGGTTGTATCGCTCAATCGTAGATTTGATTCCCACGAATAAAACTCTTTGTGAGTTCTGATCTTACTGTTTTCAGGTTATTGTGACGCCTGAGACTTGACGCCACCACAAATTTAAGACAACAATCTTCTGTTGGGTGAAGGTAAGCACTCACCTCTCATGTGCCCCTGAGATTGGGACTTCGTTCTTGTTTGGTCTCAACTGCAATTTCTTTTACCTTTTCCCGAATAATTTTACAGCATTCTGTAATTAATGATACACATATGCTTGTTTGGCCTCAATTGCAGTTTCTTTTTTGTTTTCCCAAATAATTATTACAGTAGTAGGTAATTAATGACACATATTGACGAATGCTTTCTCTGTGCTCCCAATGTTGTGTGGTCACAAAGTGCACCCTTTCTCTGTTGCTCAACTAACTTAGTTTTGGAGCCTATCGGTGCTTCCCTTGCTTGACTGGTCTACTTGGGAGACCGAGTGCATGGTGTTGCATGTGTGTTGCTAGCCTTGGCGCTCGACGGCAGGACCCATCTTGATTATGCCCTACGAGGTGTGCACACCTTTTATCTACTTTTCAGTAATTAGGATCCACCCCGCCCATCACCTCCCTTCCGCCCCTGCCAAACAATCCACTCAGCTCAGGTTCAGGTTCAGGTTCAGGTTCCGGCGTGCCCCGGTTCCACAAGCTCGACTTCCCAATATATGATGGCTCGGTTGATCCTCTTGGTTGGCTCCATAGGTGCGAGAAGTTTTTTCGTGGACAGCGCACAAACAAGGCTGACAAGGTTTGGATTGCAGCCTACCACCTCACCAATGACGCTCAATTCTGGTACTTACAGCTCGAGCGTGGTTTTGGCATACCTACGTGGGAGCAGTTCAAGGAGGCTTGCCACGTTCAGTTTGGGCCGTCGCGCAAATCCCTTGGGCAAGTTGGCGCGTTTGCCGTTCACTTCCTCAGTCGCCGACTATACCAGCAGGTTGCTAGCTCTCATCTGCCGCAACAATGAGCCGTTACACCCATGGATCCACCCGTCCCAGCATTCATGCTGTCGGGTTTAAGTGCCGAAGAGCGAGGTTGGAAATGAGAAGGGCAAGGAGAAGCTGTCACCAACACAACACTGGCACTGATGCTGCAGGTTGCTCATTGCTTGTATGGCAGAAGATGGTCAATCAGTTTAGTTAGTGCATTGAAGATGGGCCATGTCAGCAGCCCATCATCCTTCTTATGATGTCTTTTCCCTCTACTCTCTCTTCTTCCAGCTGGTGGCTCCCACCTGTTTTTTCCGAGAAAACACAAAAGCTTACATCTCGATGCATTAATGGAAATATATGTTTATATCTTTTAGGCGTGGCCTATACAACCTAGACCAGAGGCGCCTACTAGACAGGATGTGGCCACCAACCTAACTGGGAAACTTGATACTATCAGATCAGTTTTATAGGATTACCAATGTAGTGCCCCATTTTGTACCATGACACCTAATTTGTGCACCTCATATCCCAGTCCAATTTATCAGTCAATCCGGTATGAGATATCGAACATTGCTTTTACCGGGCAATATATTAAGAATAGGGTCTGTATTTAGATAGTGATGCTTTAGTTGTGGATAGTTTTCTGTAAAAACAGCCTATTTGTACAGACCATATTGGTTTTCAACGTCTAACTGATTATTTCCATACTGATTGTCTTCTTTCTTTGTTTAATTGTAAAACCTTCTATTCTCGTAAATTCATTGGTATATTTAATATTTATAAAAACAACATCGAGCATCCACATAATTTAAGTTATACTTCATTAATTTTTACCATCTTTAAATTTGAATGGACATATTATTGTAAAACCTTCTATTCTCTGTTAAATTAAATTCATTGATATATTTAATATTTATAGAACAAAGTAGAGCATCAACGTAATTTAAGCTATACTTCATTATTTTTTACCGTCCTCAAATTTGAATGCACATATTAGTACCAGTGTATAGATGTTGTTTTTTATAAATATTAAATGCTAATTAAACATATCGTTTTTAACATATTATTATTCATTGATATTATTTTTTACCGTCTTCAAATAATATGTTAAATGCTAATTATTCGGTCGGATAACAATCAATCATTTATTATTTGCACCCCTTCCCTCTGAAAAGCGCTACCATATTTGCCTTTTTGGACGTGATTCACGTGAGCCAAGATAAATTGGAATAATTTCCAGTAGAGAATTTTGGAGTGAGTACTTATGAATTAAGTTTATTCCTGTATTTGTAAAATGGCGGTGATTTAGATCTGTGCTGTCAAATATATATTTTTTAAGATAGTAACATTTGAAGTGAATTAGTTGTTTTTGTGGTGAATTTGATCATTCTTGGTTACATAAATGATGCAAGTATAATCACTGCATTTTATTGGAACCAATTTAAATGTGTAAAATTATTAGCAAATTAGGAGAATGTTGTAGAATATTAGCTCCGAACTCTTTATATTGTTTACTACTGATAAAAACTGGTCTAGCAATCTGCGAGTGATGAGTGAATCTTGTTGTGTACCTTATGACAGGATTGTTAGTCTAAAAAATGGTTGCAGTATAACTCTGGAAAGGAGAGATTCTGTGATTCCAGATAGCTTGTACAAAATTAATTGCACACACAAACAGGTATAACATTTGGTTGAATCAGTTTGTGGTGTACATCAGTTTGCTGTTCAGACATAAGGACTGAGGGTCATGCATCTTTTTGGTGTATCCTTGAAATGGACCTGTGATTGATCTGCTATATGGTCTAGCAGATGAAGAAGCATTGCAAGAAGCCATCAAATAATTTGTAGGAATTGTTAGTAGAAAGACAGCAGAGTGTGAAGAGGCTAATGGGAGTATAAGCCATCTAATTTAATCAGATTTTACTGGTAGATATCTTCTTTTTGTATTATTTACTTCAGAAATTTAGAGTTTTTATGGTAAATTCAGACTTTCCTTTCACTTGCTGTACCTTTTAGCTGAATTCGTTCTCAATTTTACAGCTTGTGGAAGCTTTATTCCAGGAACGGAGGATATTATAACTTCTCATCTCGTATATGATATAGGGGTGTGTTGTTAGTGTCATCTTGTTTCAGTAGTTCCAGAATTAATGGGTTCAAACAGGCTACCCTTTGGACTCATTTCTGGAGGATATAGCTGCAGTGAACAATATGAGTGGCAGAAGTTAACACTTCGTCAGAAAGAACAAGAAACATGGGAGCAACCCCATCATGAGGCAAACGTCAACAACCCTGTGCATACACTCGGCAGGTTATTATTTGGATTCTCCCTCCGTTTCAAAATATAAGGTGTTTTAGCTTTTGTGAAACGGATGTATCTGGACACCTAGATGTTTTAGCTTTTGTGAAACGGATGTATCTAGACACAAAAGCTAAAACATCTTATATTAAGGAACGGATGGAGTAGATTCTATGTCATGCTCATCATGTTGTTTAGCTTTGCTAGCTCAAATGTAGATTTCCTGGAATTTAATGATTTGGAGACAAGGTAGAATATTAGGTAGCTGTTACAGTAATTTTCATCGAGGGATGCACTTCTCTAAAATTGTTTCTACTGGTTAAGGGCTTATTTGTAGTAGGATTTCAATTGACATTTTGGAGGATTCCAGTACTTGGAAAATTTCCCTATAAAAGCCCTTCGGGATCATAATATTGAGGTTTTCAAATTACGATGTAATTCTTTGCTGTGACACCAATTTCATGCAAAAACCAACATGACCTCAGCTGTCAATTCATTTTTCTTTCGAGAAGTTCAATGCACCCTCTCTATATCTCTCAGCTGTCATTTAATTCCTCCAAAAATCATTTATTCGTTTCCTATGAACAAACCATCCAAAGGCATCTGCTAAGAAACTCGTATATTTCGAGACCCTTTAGGAATCCATAGTATGTGACATATCATTCCTGTTTTTTTCCTACTCCTATGTTTTCTAGTTTCTGCGACCCAAAGAGGTGTTAAACTGTTTATATCGTATACTGCAGGACTGAGAGGACTAGCCTGTCTGTTGATCGTGTTTGTGATCATGCAGAAGGAGCTGATGGACATATCCAAGCGACGGTAAGCCTTGGCAAGGTTTTTGGGTTTGACCAGGGGAGTAGCACTCAAAATGCATCTTATCAAGAGAACCAATATGTGCTAACTTACTCCCCGGCTAGCCATTTTTCTGAGAAAGATGAAGCACAGCATCAGGCCTACATGGACAGTATGTGCACTAAAAGTAAACCTGATCACACCTCAGCTTGTCGGTCGCATCATAGGGATGAAGTAAGCCGGGCTCACATGAAGAAGCCATTCGATAAATTGCACACTGTCCGTCCTGCACAACTTGAGCTTTCTCCGGGTGAGGATTTTTATAACCGGTTGGACATTAGTCCAAATTGCAAGAGTAAGTATCATAGCAAGATGTCACAAACAACAAAGGAAAAATGGACTTCTCAGAAAAACAATTCATATGGGTTTTGCATTAGTACACATGGGAGAAACCGTCGACAGGCAAGGTATAGAGATCAGCTGTCTGAACCGAAAGCTAAGAAGAGTCGCCAGAAAAGGTATGGCGATCAGCTGTCTGGAGAGAAAGCTAAGAAGCGAATGACTTGTAAGGAGCAACCTAAAGAATTCTGCTCAATCCGAGAGCAGGATGAGCAGCCATATCTGCATCAGGCGGTACATTGTGGTGGTTCTGATGTGATAAGAAATGATAACCGGGAGGGAAAAGCTGAAACAACTGACGAAGCAGGTCATATTGGAAAAGGTAACTGCCATGTAACGAAGAATATTTTGACAGCTGCTACATGTTATGGCTCAACAAAGTCCAATGAGAACTCAGATGTGTTAAGTCCTAAGTACAGCAGCAAAACCATAGCTTCATCAAATGGCCCAAAACGGAGTGAAGGAAGTAGCAACATGAGACTAGAATATGACCAGCAGTGCAGTGTTGTTGATTGCACAGGGAACACAGCTGGTGAGGTTTCCACGCATAATCTGCAGCATCTTCCTGCCACTCATACGGAGAAGGGTGTGCATATAAAACAATCAGGTAGTACTCAATCTGAATTACTTCGTGAATGCTTGGATATTTGGAGAAGAACAAGACGATTAAGGAAGGACACTGGTGCTGAAGCTGAAAGACTAGTACAAACCAACAAAATAGGTACTGCGAGGTGTCAAAAATCTGCTGATCCTGGTAGCTCAGAAAGTGATGATAAAAATATCAATGCATCTGTGAGTCCTTTTGGGAGCTCAGAAAGCACGGCTGAAAATGAAACAGCATTTGACAACTCTGAAAAATGTAGAAGTGCTACGTCACCTGATGGATTACAAAAGCGTGGTGAAGGAAGAGCCAAGACAAATCCAGAGCAGCCCTTCAGATGCCTTAATGGCAGTAATTGCAACCAAATATCGGCCAAACAAGGGCTGAAGTGCAATCTGGAGGTTCCGCCAGAACCAAAGCCAGGTGAAATCACACAGCAAAACGAAGAGACTAAAATTCTGTGCTGCATGACTGTTCATCCAAATGCCATGGTACAAACTCGTCAGAACAGCTGTTCTGATACTAACCAGATACAACCTAGACAGAACAGGGGTTCAGATACTGGCAAGGTGGATCAAACAGTTGCTTCGCATCCTGGTAGTAGTGTGCATCAAAAAAATTCTCAACACAAAGCATTTAACAATCATTTGGATTTGGATTCTAGGAGAAAATATAAACTGGGTGCCAGCTGTGAAATTAAAAGGAAAGCAGAAGGCGATGGTGCCAAATTTCCTGAGCAAGCAGCCAGCTTGACAACTAGTCCAGCACTGCTGGATCAAGATATTGTTGCTGTTTGCCGGCCGCATGATGGCAATGTGAATGTTCATGGGTCAGAGTATTTCAATCATGGCAGTGAAACTACTCCATTCAGTGTGTCGAGTTTGGATAAAGGAACCACAAACAATTGCCCAAAGAAACCTGTTGGTTGCTCCTGTGAAAGTGATTGTAGAGACATAAAAATTTGCCCCAGGGGAAGTGATTGCAGAGACATGCCACTGGATACAATGAATTGCAAAAGAAATAAACATATTTGTGCAGAACTGGCAGATTCTCAAACTAATAATTGTCAGGAAGAAACAGAGTACGATTATGAGTTACCTGAAGTTCTTGAAGTACCGATAAATGAACAGATATCCCTCCAATCTGATGCTGAGATAACAAATTCTGGTGTTGTAAAACCAGCTGATAGGACTACACGTTTGGCAATACCAGACTTGAATTGCTTGCCTAGTATGACTGCAGATGAAGAAGGATATGTGGCATCTATGGAAGTGATTAATCAGGTATCTGGGTACGTTTCTTCGGTACCACAGGATACTAGTGAGAGCTTTCCAGCCTGTAGTGGCACTGCTGCGCCGGAAGAACAGTCTAAGCAACCCGAAAAGAATGATGAATTTACTGGAGGGCACGTTTCGATACCACAGGATACTAGTCAGAGCTTTTCAGCCTGTAGTGGCACAGCTGTGCTGGAAGAACAGCCTAAGCAGCCTGAAAAGAATGAATTTACTGGAGGGCATGTTTCGATACCACTTGATACCAGTGAGAGGTTTTCAGCCTGTAGTAGCACTGCTGTTCCGGAAGAACAGTGTAAGCAACCTGAAAAGAAGGAATTTCCTGGAGGAGCGTGCAAAAAGGAGATTGCAAATGGGTCTCGGATCGCTGAGTCACATATTGGGCCACCACAAGCAAGTTGTGTCGACGAAATTAGCACACCAGCTCATGCATTCAGATGTGCCCTTGGCGAATTCGTAAAGAACATCTTGAAGCCTCTGTGGGAACAAGGCCTCTTATCCCGGATGTCCACAAAATCATAGTGAAGAAAGCCGTGGATAAAGTGACCCTCACGTTGGGCCAAAAGGTACCTCGGACGGAAGCAGCCATCCGTAGATTTTTAAGAGAGGAAGAATGTCAAAGCGTAGAACTACTCGTTCAGGTGGTTTACCTATTCTCTTTCTATTTAAAGCATGGATGGATGTTCTAATAACTGGCCAAAGAAAACCATGACGAATGTGTTGTGTTGCAGGGTTACTTGGATGTGTACCTGGGAAGGCAAGTTCTTAAGAGAAGTATGCCTGTTAGTACCTGACCAGTCCCTGGAAGCCCCAAGTAAAAATACTTCTGGCCCCTTTTATTTATTGGTATGGATTCGCATGGTACAGAATTTCACTAGCTAACCATAAATATATTTTTTTGTTGCATTTGTTCAGCATTAGGAAAAGCCATTGTGAAAGAGAAGACCCTCTTGGAGTTGCAACGGATCTTTCCTCTGCTCCTGATGAGCCATTTTAACTTACGGTGCAAACATATATATTGTGAAGGTCTGTAGTCTAACGTAACTAGAAACGTCGTGAACGTTACGATGGAGCCCAATTTTGGTTTGTAGTAATGCGCATTTATCCAATATTTAGATCTCTATAATCTGACAAAGTACAAAGATGTCAGGTGAAACCGTGTTTAGGGTTTGTAATGCCGGTGCTTCTCGTTTCAGCAAATGATCATGACAACCTGCTAAGCTTTCCTTCCCTTGTAATGTGTGAGATGATGATGTGAACGTTACGAGGCAGCACTATGAGTTCATGACCTTTGCGCGTGTTGCACTGGCTTCTCGTTTCCTGGAGAAGCCATGCAGGTCTAGAAGCTCATGCACCCGAAAAAGTGTAGTACTCCTCCACATGATTTGGGGTGGCCGAAAGCGTTTCTTCACTGCCACGTGATCCACACCTGGCTGGCTGATTTCATTCTTAGTGGTGATGACCCGCGTGGACGGCGGCGGCTTCGACGGAAACATGTACTCCCTCATTGCTACGGCTGCCATTTAGACCTTGAATCTAGCAAGTTGACAACATACATCTGCAATCACGGATGCAAAAATAGAAGTTCAAGAACCTGTAGAGAACAAAGAACGTGGACAACATGTAGCGACGACCTCGTTCGGCTGCCATGGTAGCCTCCTGTCCTGTGTGTGTCTCTCTCTTCGTGCGCTGCCATGGCGAGTTGCAGGACAGAGATGCCTGGACGGCTGGACCTGGTCTCGAGGCAAGCAATGACCTGGACGCGGGAGGATCAGAGGCGGCGATGACCTGGACTACAACCTGGTCAAGCTTCGCTCACCGCATCACACCAGGAAGACTAAAATTGGGAAGAAAAAATAGAAATACCAAATTTGGCGCAGGCAATATGGCATCGTCGTCGGTTAGTGTGGGACGCGGTGGCCTTCCAGAGTGGGCCGTCAACTCGCCAGCGGTGACGGTCAATAAGTCGTGTACGCCAGGCTTGCATTGGACCATTGGCGGCGGGGGCGAGCTGCTGCGCCGGCGGGCGGAGACATCCATCTGCTGCCCTAACAGCACACCGGCGGGACAATAGTAGGGCACCAAAAGAGCGCCGCAGGGTACGCGCAACAGCCACTAGTGGCGCGCCGATGGAGAAGCTGCTTGGTGGATAGTCCTCGTCGGGGCTAAGGATGGAAATGGGTAAGAGTACCCCCTGTTCATTTGTTTATACTCCCTGTGTTTAGAAATATAAAACGTTTTAGCTTCATAAATTTAGGTTCATAGAGATTCAGAATAAACCTATATACTAAAAGTTATTTAGGTACATTTATTTTTTCATAAAGATAAAATGTCTTATATTTCTGAACAAATAGAGTACTAGACTAAAAAAACAACCTCCGATCCATATTACTTGTCACTGGATTGGATGTATTTAGCACTATAACATATCTAGTCTATTTCTGCTACAAATAATATGAATCAGAGGAAGTACCTGTATTTTTAGTCGGGCGTATTGATGGTTTTTATTTGTGATTGTTTGGAGTGAGATGCGATCATGACTGATCTCGAAACTATTTCCGTGATTTTTGGATCGGGGATTAATGAAGCAGCCAGTCACGTAACATGTGCGTCTAAGTACATTTCGTCAAAGTTGAACGCTAAGAGCACAACAGTCAAATGTTTAGGTCAATCTTGGCTGTTAGATTGCCAGATTGGACTGATCGTGCGGTTGGAATCTGTTTGTGTGCGTTTATTGTATGCGCTTAGGAAAAAAAATATTCACCTCTTTATAAGTAGTATAGTAAGTATAGATATAGATATAGATTCTGAAATCTAAGACGTTTAAGGCCCGTGGAACCTCTGTGTCTAAGGTTCGGTCAATGTTAAACGCTAAGAGCAGCACAACAGTTAAATGTTTAGGTCAATCTTGGCTGTTAGATTGCCATATTGGACTGATCGTGCGGTTGGAACATGTTTGTGTGCGTTTGTTGGATGCCACTTAGGAAAGAAAATACTCTGTCTCTTTATAAAAAGTATAGATATAGATATAGACTAGCATACTATTCGTTCCTCGCTACGAGACAAGAGCACCTTCACTTATTGGGCGTTCCCAAACCAAATGGATGCAACTTTTTGTATGGGAGCAACCGAATTCCCACTCGTGTTCCTATGTTTGTTTGCGAAATTTTGAAATTTGACCAAACTTTGTCTAAATTTGGCTAATTTCATACTAAATTTGGCAAATTTCATACTAAATTAGACGATTGCATTACATTAAGCTAAAAAGACATAAATAGGCGCCTGCTGAGACGGCGGTAGAACATTTCGTGTAGTCGTCATTGCCGTCGTCACTCGGCGGTTGGGAGCTGCAGCCCTGCCCGGCGTCGTGATGCGCCACTGCTGAGGCGAGGAACCCAGCCCGCCCTCGTCTTCGTCGTCGTCGAGGAGGATGACCTTGACGCCCTGATAGGCACACTATGGCACGACGCTCGGCCTTCTCCTGCAAACGACGAACGTGTCTGGCCTCCCAGTCCGACCTGGACCAGGCACATGTGGCGGGGCCTGTCATCGGCGGGACGTTGTGAGCGACGTATCCATCACAATCTTGAGGAGGAAGTCATACTTAGCGTCGGTCGAGGCCCAATTCGCTGGCTCCCTCTTCGGCGTGCACAGCGACCCACCAGTGTCGGTCTTCCTCTTCGGCCTAACGAGACGGATATGGCCGCTCAGCGGCAATGGAGCGTGGAGCTCATTGATGATGAGGCCACGCGAGAGCATGAGCGATGGCGAGCGTGGGGTATACTCAGGCTTTGTCTTCACTGGTCGAAGCGCCGATGTGCTGCACGGCAGGGAGAAGTCGCGCGGTGCCGAGCTAGACGAGCGAGAGCGTGAGGCCGACACCAATGAGGAGGACGATGCGCCAAACCATTCTCCTCGGCATCCAGGACATCGTCCCACGACACCGTGAGAAAGACGGAGGGGAGCGCGGCGGGTACGCCAACCACGGGCTATTGTCGTCCACAATGTGCTTGAGGACGGCGACGAGGGTGAGGCCTGGCGGACTCCACTAGCGCTGCCGACCTTCGGTGTTGTTGCACCGTGTAACACCCTCGAATCGATCCTATGCAAATTTCAGTGATTCCCGCCAAACCTGCATAGAAACGATTCAAACATGTCCACCAGGCACTTGCGTGCGAGCGAAAACAAAGTAATATCATTAAACAATAGTCCATGATGAAACCCACATAACAGATATATACAACAACGACTCCATGAGTCAAGAATACAGTACAAAGATCCAAAGCACCTTTAAAACGGTACAACATCCGAATACAGAAAAGAAGAAAATGGGGCCAAGAGCCCTAAAGAATAACCAATAGCGTCCATAACCCTGTCCAGACCAACCCGAAAGGGTAACCCTGCTAACGATATTGATCTTAAACCTGCTAAACAAAAGGGGCACCGACAAAGGCGAAACCAATTCCTACTGGTTCGTATTAATGTCCTCTATCGAGTACACCCCGGAACAAAATTTATTTCAATAGTTAGAACAGAAGTTACATTAAATCTATTAAAACCTCTTATTTTGGCAATCAAGAATTAATAATAAATACCATATTGCATTAAATAATCCCCTGCATGCATCATGTGTTCTAATAATGTTTAGAGAACTTTATAACCATTTTAACCTATTAAATCGTCATGCATGCATTTGTTTATCATTATTTTATTGTATTATGCATAATTGCTATGTTTGAATGGGGTGTTTGTTGTGCAATTGTTTTAATCGATAGATTGTGAGGAGTGCAACGTTTGTGATTGTGACGAGTGCAATCTTTTTTCTATTGTGAGGATTATCTAAACGACTACTCTACAACAAAGGCAAGTAGAGCTATCATAAATGTCCTACTATTTTCATATGCATGTAGTATGATTTTCAGTAATGATGCATGTGTAGGTGTTTTTACTACTATACTATGCTATGCTATGACACCCAGGCATGATTACCATATCTCCATAACTTGATTTCTTTGAGCCATCATATTGTAGTTGCTTAGCCCTTCTTATTAGATACACAAAGGGAATTTATAATTAATTATGTTATGGAAAGTTATGTTTTGGTATAATGAAAACAACTGGAATTTAATGAATCTCCTGGGTGTGATGGATTGATGATGTTGGATGGTTTTATTGCGGAAAGCATACCTAGACTTTAGAGATTAGACATGTTTTTTGTGTAGTAGCTTCCAGTACAACTGCATGTCATTATGTGTCTTGACTAAGTAAGTTGCGGGAACCTGACCGACATGACTAGAAGATATAGGGGATGTAGGTTGGTATGGGTCCGTCCTGAGGGCCCAGGATTCTGCTTCTGAAAGGTTTCGTCTTGGTTTTATCCCTACCATGGCACACAATAAGTGTAATGGTAAGAGCGGGTTGACTAGGTCATGTGGGTAAAGTGTACACACCTCTCGGGAGTGTTATGATCTAAGTACTTAGTCGTATCCCTGGTTATGGACATCTATGAGCAACTAGGCTTGAAACTGTTTAGAAGATCTCACTCATCCCAATTTCTTAATTATTAAAACTTGATGGGTGAACATGGGTTTAGGAGCATACGAAGCTAGACTATCTTGTTTCTACATGGGTTTATGATGGTATGTCCTTAGAAGAGTTGTTTTGAAGAAAGCAAAGTATTTTGAAAGTAGGGAAAAGTTATATTGCTTTTAGAAAATGAGCCTCGACTCCACCTAGCCAAATATGCATGTAGTTGATAGATCCTTTGTACTCATTAGTTATACTTTCCAATACATTCAAAGTATTGACCATTCGTGTCTGCAACGTTTTATATTGCAGGTATTCCGTTTCTGAGTGATCGTTCATAGGTCGCGAGACTCTACTTAACAATTGTTCGCCTATGACACATTTGAAGGATGGAGACCTACCTTATATATGTTTTTCGTTGTATACTTGTGAAAGAGCATTTTCCTATTCCTCTAATTTTGATGTTTGATAACAATACACTTATCATTTTAACTGTGTGCTAAGTTTATCACAGGATTGATAAGAGGAGGCACAATTAATGGCATATCAATTCCCCTTGCAAAAAAACCTCTGTGTCAACTGGTAGTACCGGAAATACAACCGGTACTACCACTTGACACTGGTACTACCGGTTCCAGTACCGGCTGGCACTGATCAAAGGTGCGTGCTAGTCCGTACCCCCCGATACCATGGAGCGGCACTACCGGTCCAACCGGTAGTACTGCTTGGTACAAGCGGTACTACCGCTTGAGGCGGTCGTGCAAAGCTGGCGATCTGGCATCTTGACTAGCACTCCCTCTCCATTTTGGTCAAGACAAGCGGTACTTGGGACCGATTACCGCTCAACCGGTAGTATCGCTTCCTACGACCGGTACTACCGCTTGGGGGTAGTACTGCAAGGACGATACCGCCCAAGACTGAAGAATGCTAAAGATCTTGAGCACCTCCGGTACCTGGTCCGATACTTTACCGGTAGTACCGCTTGCAAGCGGTACTACCGCTTGAGTACCGGTACTACCGGTACATTAAATGCTCCAACGGCCATATTTCGTGGAGGGGTATAAACCTACCTTGGGACAAATTGCTCAGCACATTAAAGTCATTGCCCACCATTGGAGTATGTTGGAGCCACCCAAATCTTCAAGATCTCCTCATCCCACCACCCAAAGTTCTTGATCTTTGGGGAATCGAAGGAGGAGTCCCCGATCTACTACTTCACCAAAAGAGATCTTCATTTCCCCCTCATTTCATTGAGGGCCCCTTTGCTCTAGTGTTTTGTTGGAAACCCTAGTTCTTGTTTTTGTTCTTAGAAGCTTGTCTTTGATTGCTTTGACAGCCTGCTTGTATTTGGGAGCCTCCGATTAAGTTGTGTATGTGTGCCCCAAACTTGTAACGGTGCCGGCTTCCACCTTGAAGGTTGCCGATATAGTGGAAGGTGAATCGATCCCGTTGGGGTGAGATTCATTGGAGAACAAGGGAGGCCTCTCGTGGCGTTGGTGGTTTGAAACCACCCACTCTCCAAACGTAGACGTACTTCCCCTCAAAAGGAAGGAACTACAGTAAACAAATCCTTGTGTCTCCGCGTCCACTTTTCGGTTACTTCTATCCTTTACCGCACCTTACTTACTTGTTACTACTTTGTGTTGTGGTAGCTCTTGCATAATTGTCATATAGGTAAATTCACCATAGTTGCATTATCTAGAGAATTTACCTTATTGTCAAACCTTAATTTGAAAAAGAAGAAAATTTGAAGTAGCACCTATTCACCACCCCCCCTCTAGGTGCCCATACGATCCTTTCAATTGGTATTAGAGCCTCGGCTCTTTATTTAGGCTTTACCGCCTAAGAGAATATGGGTAGCCGCGAAGGGGATGGTGATGGTGAGCCGACCACGGTGACCATGGAAGATCTCAAATACTTGGAAACAAGATTGAGCTCTTCCTTGGTCAACGAAGTCAAGAAGATGCTTGAGCAACTTCTTAAAGACAAAGAAGGCTCACCACCCCCATCTCCTCAAGAGGATCAACCATCCATTTTACCTAAGGGGAATACGTCAGTATCCCCCGAGGGTGCATTGGTAGGGGGTAAACCAGACAACTCTAATTCCTCCACACACAATAATGGTGGGAAGGGTGAGCACCGTGACTCATGGTACTCTCCCGACCCTCCAATCTCTCACCCTCATGTATACAATAGAGGTGAACCACCTAAGCTTGAAGAATCCGCTACTTTTGCTCAATGGCAATCACTAATGAGAACTCATATGTGCAGCTCTTGCATTGAACTATGGAACATCATCGAGCATGGACTCTTTATGGGGGATCCAAACAACTTGATAAGAAGAGAGATTGCTAATAGTCAACTCAATGCCACTGCTCTGCATATGATTCAACAAGGTTTGGGGACAAAGGATTATCCTCACATTGAGCACTTTAGCATTGCCAAGGAAGCTTGGGATGCTCTCACTGTGTTGTTTGTTGGCAATGAGAGTATGAGGAGGAATCGATATGATGCTCTAAGCAATGAAGCCGAAGGCTTCTACATGAAAGAAGGTGAAGATCATGAAGACATGTACCGAAGGCTCAAGACTACCACCACCGCCTTTAGAAATGTGGGTGCCTCACATGTGGATGATGCATGGATAAAAAGGAAGTATGTGAGTGCACTCATGCCTTTTTAGCCCACCGACTTGAAGAGTCTATAAGGAAGACACAACTACCATCTCATGACCTCAAATGAAGTTATGCAAGAGATGGCTGCTTTCAAGGTTGCCGCCAAGAATACCAAAGATGCCCGTGCTCCTGCCCTTGGTATGAGTAATGTTGTCAATATTGCTTTGAAGGCCAAAGTTGTGGACCATGGGGATGAAGATGATAGTGATGAAGGGCTTTCCATGGACCATCCCGATGAAGTGAAGATTGCTCATGGTCAATATATGGCTTTCTATGCAAAGAACTTTTGGAAGAACACAAGGCCAAGATGGAAATGGAATGGAGAAGCAATCCAAATGGGAAAAGAGAGAATACCACAAGATTGAGAACTTGCTTCAATTGTGGTGACCGCTACCACTTTGTGGCTAGTTGCCCCTATGAGAAGAGAGAAGATCATGGTGGAAAGATTGTGTTGAAGAAGACTCTCAAGGGACCGTACAAGAAACCTTTCATCAAAAAGAATCCCATCAACAAGAAGCCGGGAGAAATTGTCTTGATCACTCATGAAGAGTACTCCTCCGACAATGAAGATGACGAAGAGGAAACTTCTCATGGTGTGGCTGCTCTTGCCACCACATCTACTCCGACATTCTCACTCTTCGATTCTCCAAATGAAAACTCCTCCACCAAGAACGCCACTTGCCTTATGGCAAGAGGAACGGAGGTATCTTCATCATCCCGCTCTACTCACTTAGATAATGATGAAATTGATGATGAGATGTCTCTTGATGTTAAAAAGGAGTTAATTGCCTTTGATGAGTTTATGACTAACCTAGAAGGTGATTCTAAGCTACATTTTGGAAACATCTTAGATCAACTATCGCATACTCAAGAGCTTCTAGATGTAAGATGTAAACTTGGGCATGAACATATGATTGAGCTAGAGGCCCTAAACAATGCTCTAGAAGAAGAACGAGAAACTAGGTTGTCACTTGAATTAAAACTTGAAGGGCTTGATGAGGCCAATGACATTATTGTTAACAAACTCATCAAAGAGCGTGATCATGCTATTGCTAAATATAAAAGAGCTAAAAAGGACAAGATTGAGTTTGGTGTGGTTCATGAAAAACTTGCCGAGGACTTTAGCGTGCTTAACAAGGCCCACAAAGCCTTGGAGAGTGAACTCTTGTCTCTCACAAAGTCCCATGAAACGCTTCAAATTCAATTGGCCAATATTCCTTCACCTAGTAACTTCATTCCATCTAGTAGCACAACTATTCTTGAAGAGAATGCTAGGTTGAAGGGGGAGCTTGCTAAGGCCACATTTCCACAAGGCAACAAGTCTATTGATGATCTTTTGAGCAAGCAAAGGCGTAGTGGTGATAAAGGGGGCATTGGTTTTGTCTCCAAAACAAAGAAGAAGAACAACAACAAGAAGAAGGGCAAGCCCGCACAAGAGACCAACAAGACCATTGTGGAGAGTAAGACCACAAATGGTAAAACTATGTCTCATGATGATTTTGCGGGAAGTGCTAACCCTCACTATGTTCTAATGCGTGATTATTATGGTGATGTGTATGCACAATATGTTGGCCCTTATGATGGTTATATTGCTTGGTCTATTTGGGTTCCCGAGACCCTTGTTGCTAACAAAAGAGGACCCATTGAAAAATGGGTACCTAAAAACTAGCTTGATCTTTTGTAGACTTATGCTTGAGGAGGGTCAAAATGGGTGATCAATAGTGGTTGCACAAGTCATATGACCGGAAGCTCGTTTATTGTCAAGGACTTGGTGTCAAATGAAGATCAAATTACCGTCACATATGCCGACAAGTCAAAGTCTAAGGTAATGGGTTTCGGCAAGGTAGTGGTGGCTCACGACATTACACTCGTGAACGTCATGCTTGTTGAAACCCTTGGATACAATTTACTTTCTGTCCGTGCTCTTGGAAAGATGGGCTTTGCCGTCTTTATTGATGATGATATCGTGGTTCTCATGTGGAGCAAGTCTCTCAAGGTCGCTTTCGTTGGGTACGTCGAAAATGACTTGTATGTGGTGGACTTTTCAGGGCAAGCCACTGCAGGTCTGATGTGCTTATACGGAAAGGCCGATGTGGGTTGACTATGGCACTACCGACTAGCCCATGTCAATATGAGAACTTTGCAAAGTCTCCATAAAGAGGGCCATATTGTTGGACTAAAAGAAAATGTTTCCTTTGCCAAAGATCGTGTTTGCAGGGCATGTGTTCTAGGGAAGATGCATGACGCTCCACACAAGCCCACGAACCAAATCAAGTCTAACAAGATCTTGTAACTCCTTCATGTGGACCTATTTGGTCCTCCATCTCATGCAAGTCTTGGAGGAAAGAAATATTGTTTGGTGATTGTTGACGATTTTTCAAGATACTCTTGGGTTTATTTCTTCAAGTTGAAGAGTGAAACTCAAAAGACTTTTATTGACTTCATCAACTTGGTTCAACGGCAACACAATGTTCCCGTATTGATTATAAGAAGTGACAACAGCACCGAGTTCAAGAACTACACCTTGAATGATTTCCTTAGTGATGAGGGGATTAAACATCAATATTCCAGCATACACCCCTCAACAAAAGGTGTGGCGAAAGGAAGAATCGGACTCTTATTGAGATGGCTAGGACCATGTTGGCGAGTTTAAATCTCCATACAACTTCGGGCGAAGCCGTCTCCGCTACCATGCTTCAAACCGACTCTACCTCATAAGAAAATCAACAAGACTCCATATGAGATACTTACGGTAACAAGCCCAACATATCTTATTTCCGGGTGTTCGGTTGTAAGTGTTTCTATCTCATCAAAGGTGTTCGTTTGTCTAAATTCGATTCTAAAGCATTAGAGGGTATTTTGTTGGCTATGGTCTCGAATCTCACACTTATAGAATCTATGACAAGCTCTCGGAGCCATAGAATCTTGTAGTGTGACCTTGAGAATATGATGGTCCCCAAGGGCGGTTGATGCTTGTGATGGAGATGATGAAATGCCTCGAGATGCCATAGGAAGAATGGGTGTGGGTTATATCCGCCTGCTGAGGAACCCTTATGGCGGATCGAGAAGAACTATGCTCCACTCGAGTGGAGCCCTCATCTTCACAACCTCAACATGCTCCATCTACCGAAGAGGACATTGACTCAAGCCAAAGACAAGATGTGGACCCTCAACATAGTGATCAATGTGTGAACTCTAGTCAAAGGGAGCTTGGTCCATTCGATGGGTTGTCAAGTGGTGCCAAGTCAATTTGTCAAGGAAGATCCATCCAAACTGTTTTGAGATGGGCTCAAATTGATGCTAGAAGAGCACTTGATCAAGACCAAGGTCAATCCTTGCCTCCCAATGTAGAGGATGAATCCAATTATGATCAAGGTCAAGTTGATGGTCAAGACGAGGATCAAAATGATGAAGAGGGTCCTCCAAGAAACAATGAGGAGACCCACGCTCGTCGCGAAGCTAGAAAGGAAAGAATGTTGGAAATAAGAGACCACACCCTCCAAAATGTTGTTGGAGATCTAAGGAAAGGAATTTCCACAAGAGCACAATTGAAGAGGTTCAGTGAACATCAAGCTCACATTTCCATGATTGAACCAAAGAAAGTGTGGGAAGCTCTTGAAGATTCGGATTGGTTAGAAGCTATGCACAAAGAGCTCAACAACTTTGAGAGAAAAAAAGTGTGGAAGTTAGTTGAGAAGCCAAAAGATTGCCACAATGTTATTGGAACAAAGTGGATATTCAAGAACAAGCAAGATGAGAATGGAATTAAAGTAAGGAACAAGGCTAGATTGGTTGCACAAGGGTACTCTCAAATTGAAGGCATTGATTATGGAGAGACTTATGCACCCGTGGCTCGCCTTGAGTCCATCCGTATCCTTCTTGCTTATGCGGCACATCATAACTTTAAGTTGCAACAAATGGATGTAGAAAGTGCATTCCTTTATGGTCCTTTAAATGAATTGGTATATGTTAAGCAACCCCCGGGATTTGAGGACCCCAACTTCCCAAACCATGTCTACAAACTTGATAAGGCGCTCTATGGGCTCAAGCAAGCCCCACGCACGTGGTATGAGCACCTTAGAGAGTTATTGTTTGACCGTGGCTTTGAGGTTGGGAATATTGATCCCACTATTTTTACTAAGAGGGTCAATGGGGAGCTTTTTTTATGCCAAATATATGTTGATGATATTATCTTTGGCTCATCTAACAAAGCTTTTAATGATGAATTCTCGAATCTTATGACTAGTAGGTTCCGGATGTCTTTGATGGGGGAGTTGAAGGTATTTCTTGGCTTTGAGATCAAGCAAGTTAGAGGAGGAACATTCTTCAACCAAGCCAAGTATACTCAAGATATGCTCAAGAGATTCAAAATTCAAGATTTGAATGGAGCTCCTACTCCCATGGCTACCAAGACTCATCTAGAACAAAATCCAAATGGTAAAGATGTGGATCAAAAGGTATACCGGTCTATGATTGGTTCTTTGCTTTACCTTTGGGCATCTAGACCCAATATTGTGTTGAGTGTAGGTGTGTGTGCAAGATATCAAGCGGCTCCTAAGGAAAGCCATTTAATGGCGGTCAAGAGAATCTTTCGATATTTAGTTCATACCCCATTTTATGGTCTTTGGTACCCTCAAGGCTCAACATTCGCTCTTTGTGGATACACGGATTCGGATTGGGCGGGAGACAAGGATGATAGGAAATCAACATCCGGGGCTTGCCAATTCCTTGGTAGGTCCTTGGTATGTTGGTCTTCTAAGAAGCAAAATTGTATATCTCTCTCCACCGCCGAAGCCGAGTATGTTGCTGCTGCTAGTGCTTGCACCCAATTGCTATGGATGAGGCAAACTTTAAAGGAATACGGTGTCCATTGTGACAAAGTGCCTCTTCTATGTGACAATGAAAGTGCCATCAAAATTGCATACAACCCGGTGGATCACACAAGGACAAAGCATATTGAGATTCGACATCACTTCATTAGAGATCATGTTGCTAGAGGTGATATTGATCTATCATATGTATCAACCAAAGATCAACTTGCCGATATATTCACGAAGCCACTTGATGAAGCAAGGTTTTGCTACTTGAGGAATGAACTAAATATCGTAGATTCAAGGAGTTTGACTTGATTATCTTGCACTCTCACCTAATACTCGACCCATGTTAGGTTTAGGTGTAGGCATGGACATAGGGGGAGTGCGGTCCTAATTGATTGGACTATCCCTCCCCCATTATGCGCAAAGTAAACAAAATCATTCCTCTTAATTTCATTTTGTGATATGTGAGCTCAATGATGAGTTTCGGTAATGGACCCAAGATATATCTTCGTGGTGCCAAGCCGAGTATACTCAAATATGGTGGCCTAGGCCGCTGCCCCCTCTCAATAGAGGTTGATGTGCTTACTCATGTTTGTCACCTAGTTGAATTGGTTTTCACTCATGATTGTCTTCTATTTGAATTGTCATCATCGTTCTTAGTCTCATGCACTCTAGTTTGGTATTTACTTGTTTCTTCAATTTTTTAGAGTGCATGTGCTTCTCAGCTCACTTATCTTAACCCAAGCCTCCGTACTCCCTCATGAAAACCCTCTCTCTATCCGCACAAGAATCATCCTTGATCCCTGTCTTTGGAATCAGATGGGACCGGTACTCTGGGATGTCTGGCGGTACTACGGACCAGGAAGTTCCAGATCGTCTCCTAGAAGAACTGCTCCAGGAACGGTACTACCGCCCACATGTCCGTCTACGTCCACCAAGATTACCGTTAGGAACCGGTACTACTTCATAAGCGGTAGTATTGCTTCCAACAACCGGTACTACCGGTTGACTGTTTCCAGGTATATATTGGACGCGGGGGGAGAGGCACCCCTCAGTGCCTCATTATTTCCCATGCCCTCCACTCAAACCTGCGCCGCCATCGGAGACCTTGACGCCACCGGAGCCCTGCCGCGCCCTCCTCCCTCCGGATTCTCCTTGGATTCGGCCTCTTGGCGGGCTCCCACTCCATTCCACTGCCATGGATCCCGGTACAACCGCCCTTTCTCTCTCCCCGTTTGATTTCCCCATTAGATCTAGGTTTTGGCTTAGATTTGTGGAGAAATTGACTATATACAAGGTTGTACTGCCATATGATTCCTTGATACCGAGTAGAATCCTCGATTGTGCAGTTTTAGGCCGTCATGTTGGGCCGTTACCATCAGATCTGACGCGTGTGTGCCGCTCAACCGGTAGTATCGGAACTTGTTCCGGTACTACCGCTTGCAAGAGGTACTACCGGTTGTCAGGTCCGGTAGTACCGGTCCACTCTGACCACTTTTTTCTGCCCTAATTGTAGATTCTCTCGTTTGTGCCTTTGTGATTCTTGTGCCCTTATCTCCTTGCTATCCTCCCTCGTGATTTCACAGATGCAGGTGGTTCTCGGGGTGCACGCAAGCGCTCCAAGTCTGACCGTGAGATTGTTGAGGAAGAGACGGAGTCTGAGTAAGAAGTTATGCCACAGCCAAGACACCGTTCCAAGCTGCCTGGGGGTCGTGAAGGGGTTACCAAGCGCTCAGCTGGGCATGGCAGCGCCCCTCCCTCTCGCCCCCCTTCCAGTGGGCGTACCAAAAGTCTCAGCTCTAGGCCATCTGGGCCAAAGAAACTGTCAGATATCTCTGAGTCAGATTTTAGGGCTCTCCGACTTGAAAATGCATACTCCCGCAACCGGAGCGAAGCAAGGGAAGACAGTCTCTTCTATGATGATTTCCAAGAGCGTGTTTATCATGAGGTTCTTTTGACCAACATCCATATGGTGGTGCCTCAGCAGTGGATTGACATGGTACACATTGACAAGAACCTTGACTACTTTGCTGAAGCTAAGGAAATCTGCTCTCGCCTTGGCTTGTTCCCCATTATGGAGTTTCAGCATGACTATGATCCCCTCCTTATCTGCCAGTTTTATGCCACTGCACATTTTCACACTGGCCGCACTTGGAAGATTACCTGGATGACTCAAGGTGTTGTCAAGGAAGCTACACTTGCGGAGTTTGCTGCCATCTTGGGGTATGAAGATCGCGGCCGGGACGTTCCTTGTGGTTTTAGCTGTCACATGCGGGAGCATCCCTCCAAAAAGGATGTTCTTACACCTTTGTATCTCCGAGGCCGTGGGGTTGCTGGCAAGATCAAGGATCTACTCCCCACATATGACATTCTCCATCGCATTTTCCGTGAGACTGTTGCTCCTCGTGCGGGCAACAAGGATGAGATACATGGGTTCTCCGTTGACTTGTTGTTCAACACCTTCCTCAACCAAGAATCAGGCAATCCTCTTGATGTGACAGACTTCATATGGAATGAAATGGTTGCTGCTGCATACACTCGGAGGGTTCCACCATTTGCTCCTTACATTATGGCCCTCATTGTGTCAAAGTGCCCCGTCATTGCTAGGACTCTCTCCACTCGCTCTCTCGTTGTGCACAGGCCAAAGGCACTCAAGATCAAGAAACATGCTAAACCTCGCGTTGAGGCAAGTGAGGAGGATGAGGATGACTCTGAGGCTGCTGACAGTGGTCATGACACTGACTATGTTGTCTCTCGTCGCAAGAATGCCAAGCCCTCTTGGGCCAAAAGGATGGAGGTCAAGCTCAAGAAGATCTTCTGCTTCCAGGTTGACAACCAGAAGCGCATGTATGAGGCGCATGTGTATGCAAAGAAAGCCTGTGCTCGGCAGAAGGAAATGATGTCTGCTCAAGGTTTGACCATCTCCGAGGGATCCGAGAACAACATCACTCCAGAAGATCAGTGGATTTCTCAGCACAGCCGTTGGGACGATGATGTCTCTTCCTCGCACCGCGCCCCACCCACTTACGAGGATGAGGAGGACCTTGAGGATGAGGAGGAGGAGGAGGAGGAGGAGGAGGATTGACCTTTGGGACGGTAGCTTTGCACTTGTCCCTTTTTGGCGTCTTGATGCCAAAGGGGGAGAAGTTGCACTTTAGGCACGGGTGTTGCATGGGAAGTCACAAGCTCGTTTTTCTCTTTGATCCTTTTATTGCTTGTGAACTTCGATTTCCCTCTATTTATGTGTGAGATTATGTGTTTATTATGTGTGAGACTATGTGTTCATGTCATGTGAGACTATGTGGTTGTGGATCCATCCTATGAGACTATGTGGTTTATTTCATTGGATCCATCTTGTGATGTTATGCGGTATCTATTGTCTATATATTCCTCATCACATGTTTTGTGCAAAGGTATGTTCAAATGCTAGTATCCATATTTATGCACCCATGTTGGGTTTGTAAAATAGAGGGGGAGGTTTGTTTCTACACATCTAGGGGGAGTCCCGTCTCTATTTTACAAATATCATATGCTTACTATTAATATCATCTTGCAGAAGTGTATTGTCATCAAACACCAAAAAGGGGGAGACTAAAAGAGCATTTTCCTATCCCTCTGATTTTGATGTTTGATAACAATACACTTATCATTTTAACTGTGTGCTAAGTTTATCATAGGATTGATAAGAGGAGGCACAATTAATGGAATATCAATTCCCCTTGCAAAAAACCTCTATGTCAACCGGTAGTACCGAAAATACAACCGGTACTACCGCTTGACACCGGTACTACCGGTTCCAGTATCGGTTGGCACTGATCAAAGGTGATAAAGGTGCGTGCAAGACTTCCGGTACCAGGCGCACTACCGTCCAACTGTACTACATCCGGGTACAAGTACTACCGCTTGAGGCGGTCGCTCGGCGATCTGGCATACTGACTAGCACTCACCCCTCTCCATTTTGGTCAGTACCAAGCGGTACTTGGGACCGGTACTACCGCCCCAACCGGTAGTACCGCTTCCTATGACCGGTACTACCGCTTGGGGGTAGTACCGCAAGGACGATACCGCCCACGACTGAAGAATGCTGAAGATCTTGAGCACCTCCGGTCCGGTCGATTGACCGGTAGTACATTGCAAGCCGTACTACTGCTTGCGGTACTATCGCTTGAGTACCGGTACTACCGGTACATTAAATGCTCCAACGGCCATATTTCTTGGAGGGGTATAAATACCCCTCCACCTACCTTGGGACAAATTGCTCAGCGCATTAAAGTCATAGCCCACCATTGGAGTCCATTGGAGCCACCCAAATCTTCAAGATCTCCTCATCCCACCACCCAAAGTTCTTGATCTTTGGGGAATCGAAGGAGGAGTCCCCGATCTACTACTTCACCAAAAGAGATCTTCATTTCCCCCTCGTTTCATTGAGGGCTCCTTTGCTCTAGTGTTTTGTTGGAAACCCTAGTTCTTGTTTTTTGTTCTTACAAGCTTGTCTTTGATTGCTTTGACAGCTTGCTTGTATTTGGGAGCCTCCGATTAAGTTGTGGATGTGTGCCCCAAACTTGTAACGGTGTCGGCTTCCACCTTGAAGGTTGCCAATATAGTGGAAGGTGAATCGATCCCGTTGGGGTGAGATTCATCGGAGAACAAGGGAGGCCTCTCGTGGCGTTGGTGGTTTGAAACCACCCCCTCTCCAAACGTAGACGTACTTCCCCTCAAAAGGAAGGAACTACGGGAAACAAATCATTGTGTCTTCAAGGTCCACTTTTTACTTCTATCCTTTACCGCACCTTACTTACTTGTTACTACTTTGTGTTGTGGTAGCTCTTGCATAATTGTCATATAGGTAAATTCACCATAGTTACATTATCTAGAGAATTTACCTTATTGTCAAACCTTAATTTGAAAAAGAAGAAAATTTGAAGTAGCACCTATTCACCCCCCCCCCCTCTAGGTGCCCATACGATCCTTTCAACTTGAATAATATAATGTAAATTCTAGATCATATTCATTATATTTACGATACACAGTTATATATTGGTATCATTTTGTACTGTGTGTGTGGTGAACACATTCAGGAATTAGCACTATACACAAGAACTTAGCCTTATCGGGCGAGGGTGTTACAACACCAGAAACTTAAATCCCCACATAAAAATGCATAAAGGAAACCCTAGCTCTTGTTCTTAATCAGTTAGGGCTAAACCAACAAATTTGAGCAGTTCTGAAGCAAGAACTTGAACATAAACAAAACTTGAGGAATAAAATTTTGATCAAACTAGGAAGAACAGCTTGTAGGGACATAACTCAATGCATAAGAGGGATCAAACTTAGATCTAGATGATTTGATACTACTGATAGGTCCCTTTAGGATCAACTAGATCAAGATTTGAGCCATATAGAAGAGGATCAGGGGTGTGTACCTTGATCAGGAGGTCCATCCATGGCCTCCTCTTAGTGTGTTTCCACCGTTGTTCTTCTGTTGATTGTGCAGATTTCTTCCTAGTGCTTTTAGTGTTGATCTTGATCGGTGAGTGAGGGAAAAGTGTGTGTGTGTGTGTGTGTGTGTGTGTGTGTGAGAGAGAGAGAGAGAGAGAGGCTTACCATAGCTTTAGCTCTCGGTTCCCTTTTATAGCAACACCAGCAGCACGGGAACCTTCACCATAAGATGGATAGCCAGGATGCCCCCGATCAAGGCATCCAAATGGTAGTAATTAAAAGCCTCCTAAAAGACCTTAATTTAACTTATTAGATCTACAAAATCTGCAGATCACTTATGAGATCACTTATATCCAACACAAAGTACCTCTCCTTCCCATCCCTTGCCTTCGAGCTCTCGGCCATGGCAATTGGCCCCACCCTCCAACCCTAACCAGACATCTACCAAGTCCGAAGTCGAAAGCAGTCACCTTGATCAGCCCGAGTAGGCGGTGGAGAATCGAAGAGGAGGAGCGTGGGATCAAAGAATTCCGTCAACGGAGATTTCGCCGCAGCCATCGCCTAACCCTAGAAACCTAGGTATATCTCTCAATAGGTGAAATAAAACGAGGAGAACATCGACGTGAAGATGAAAACAAGAAGAAGGAATTACATTACAGTTCGTGTTTTAATCCAGTTCATAAAAAAGAGTGAATTCCACTTTTTACTCCCTAGTTATGCATTTTTTACACTAATTACCTAGTTGAATGAAAAATTGTCTATATTACCCCTTTTAGAAGTTTTGAACCATCATTTTCTGATGTGTGTCTATTGGGCAAGGTGTAAGGTGTTGACCAGAGTTTAAATGTATCAAGACGATGGCAAGGAATTAAAAATATGGATACAAGAAGCATTAACATGATTATCAATCATGCCCTCTGATCTTTGCACATTTTACCGCATTACCCCTGCATAACATGCTAGCTCAATGCAACAAAAACAAGCAAAATGCTAAATTGGGATAAAAATGTTCAACGGTTCTTAAATAAGATATTTTGGTTTTAGTTCCACTAAATGGAATAGTTAGTGTCACAAATGCACAACTAGGAGCTAAAAAGTGAAATTCACTCTAAAAAAGTAAATCCAGAGCTCCATCCGAAATTAACTGATATATATCCGTACGTATTTGTTAGCCGGAGAGAGAAAGCTATTACTTTCCCCTCCTCCAAGTCTAACTCTCCAAGGCCTGCCCGGCTTTCTCCCCAAGAAAGACAGGCCCTGGCCTGCTATAAGCACCTCCCGGCGACCCGGCCAGTGGCCACCATATAGAAACACAAGAACCACGGTCGATCTTCTTCTCCACACAGAAAGTTTTCGATTTCGATCGATCTCAGCAAGGCGAGAGTTTTCTTGATGGAGAACAAGGAGGCGGCTCCAGCGGCGGCACCGGCACCGGCTCCAGCGGCGTCGTGCTTCAAGAGGACGGTGCCCGAGGACGCGACGTTCGTGGAGGCGGCCAAGGAGCAGCTGAAGCAGTTCACGGAGGCGCGCATGGAGGAGCACTGGTCCTGCATCAAGAACAAGGTTAGCTCCGTCTTCGGCGAGCCCAGCACCATCTTCGGCGGATTCGGCAAGGACGACAGCAGCAAGGCGGCACCGCCCTCCGTGGAGTCGCAGTAGGCGATCTCCTATTCCTAGCTAGTAGATCTATCTAGATAGCTTATGATTCCTACAGTACTTTTTTGAGGATCGGGTAATTTTAGTATGGTTAATTTTTATCGTTGCTAAGTACTAGTAGTGGACGTCGGTCTTGAATTTAATTTGAGGAACTGTATAAACAGCTGTCCGGTGGATGTTTTATTGTGAATTTTGAGTGGGAACACGCGTTGATCAAATATATATGAATATCTTTTGGTAATTCTTCTTTTTATCGTTGCTATAAGTAAAACTCCTTTTCTATTTAGTTCACGTTTTGGAATTAGTCAAAGTCTTTTGTCAAGAATAAAGGAAAAATATAAACATCTGCAATATGAAAACATACTTGATGATTCTATAATAGTACTATAGATTTTGCATTGTGGTGGTTGATATTTTTTCTAAATATTTGATCAAATTTTAGAAACTTTGATTTGCCTAAAACCAGAATGCAAATTAATTGTGAACAAGAGGGAGTACTAGTTGAGGTCGGTCTTGTTCCCTTGTTTTAAATTCCGTCTGATATCATTGATGTTTGTTGCCTAAGCTTATGTTTGCAGAAGGATCATAGAATTTCCGATGATCTAGCCTAAGCACAGTTTCTGCCTAACCATATGTTACAGGATGGTCATAGAATTTCGCAGCACTTCTTACCTAGGCGTTCGACTTGCTGTTTCTAACTTAACTCGTAATGTAGCGTGACTTGTGATGAACCCTATAATTATCTAGTACTACATCCGTTCATAATGTAAAACATTTTGACTTAGCTTGCTAAAACGTTCTCTATTATGGAAAGATTTAGTATTATTCAACCGGCACCCATGCCACTTGCTGCCCCTGTAACGCCCTGCGCCCTCTGCTGGCCGTTGCCCGCCGCTCACTATTGGAAAATAAAACTTTGCCATGTAAATAGGCCCAGAACTCAGCAAAGTTGTGGTTTGCCGAGTGGCTGGCCAAAAGACATGTGAGCGGCGGGTAAAAAATTCACCGTTGCTTTGAAAAATACTCTCGGTAAAAAATCAAAAAATTGTCATGTGTACTAGAAAAACACTCGGCAAACCTCACTTGGCAAATTATTTTCAGGGATAAATACACTCAGCAAAGATTTTCGCCCGGTAGTGGCTGGCAATTGCTCCATTCACTCGTGCAGCCTCTTGGCACGAGTGTTGCTCCTGGGTCGGCCGCTTCCTACATCTCTGTTGCTGCCTAGGGTGTAGGTTGGAGTGATGCTGGTCACCATGGATAGTGGCGGGACCGTAGAAGAGAATGGCAGGAGTGGGATCGTGCTGGTGAACCTAGTCTGGTTTGACTCCAAAGGGCCCCTGGCAAGTCTGATCTGTCGTCGGCAAGGTTGTGGACAGGCAAACTTGAGTGATGGCATGGCAGAGGCAAGTTATTTTGGGAATTTTCATGTTACAGAAGGTGTTTCAAAATGGCATATAGTCATTTCTCCAAGGTTGTACGTATATATGTTTATCTAATAATGTTGGTTGAGTTGGTCATATACGTTGGATGCGTTACTTTTGTTTGTTGCAAACAGAAGACTGCTATATATATGCAGGCACGAGCCCGCGTCTGCAGGCCACCAATAGCAACACGACCCACATCGATCTTCTTTCTTCTCGACAACAAGCTTTCGATCAACCTCAGTCGAGCCTTTTCGTGATGGAGAACAAGGGAGCGGCTCCGGCGGCGGCGGCGGCAGCGCAGGAGAACAAGGAGGCGGCGTCGTGCTTCAAGAAGGCGACGGTTGGCGAGGACGCGACGTTCGTGGAGGCGGCCAAGGAGCAGCTGAAGCAGTTCACGGAGGCGCCCATGGAGCAGCACTGGGCCTGCATCAAGAACCAGGTCCGCTCCGTCTTCGGCGACTTCGGGGACTTCGCCGGACCCGGCAAGGACGACAAGACGCCATCCATCGAGTCGCAGTAGATCTAAATACTAGTAGCACTATATTTACGGAGTGCAGTAATTTTAGTTCTCGTTAATTAATTGTTATCGTTGTATAAGCTTTTAAGCTTGAGAGGAACTGTATAAACAGCGGTGGCCGGTGTGGTTTCAATTTCTGTGGTTTTTTTACTAAATATATAGTTACAAGTGATTATCTGGGTCTTCGATGTAATTCTTAATTGTTCTCTTTTTTATTTTTGATCTGAAGCGGTTGCACAAGCGTATTGCAGCTTGATCATAGAGTTTCGACTTTATTGTTTGAGTTGCAATTTCCTGCGTATTCCTTTTTTTTTTGTGTGTAAACTTATCTGAAGCAGCAATGACATCAGAAAAGTTTTTTTTTTCAGGGACATCACAAAAGTGTTGAATTGAATCCCCTAATTAACACAGTCGAGGAACCCTAATGTTAAATCATGTGTGGAGCATGCTCCACCAAATCCACAACGCCGTGTACAAATCAAGATCAGGAGGGTGCAATGCGTATTGACTAACAAGAAATTACTAAGGGCCCAAAAGAGTTTTCTCCTTACCAAAGACTCAACCATGCCACGCACTGCACCTGATCCCCTCGATCTGACCAAGACATCTAGGCCCGTGCAAACCCGGTTTGGATGGTTTTTTCTAGTTCTGTACTAGTCTGGAAGTGTAGATTGAAGATGTGAAGAAAAATGAACTGAGGTTTTATCAGCTGGTTTTCACGGTTTGACCGGTTTGTGTTTTTGCACACCCCTAAAGACATCTTTGCAAGGTAGACAATTATGATACACTTCAGCGTCTAATAGTCCCTCCGTCTCAAAATAGATATCATAGGTTTGTCAAAATTTGAATGAATCTATATACTAACTAGTGTATAGATTAATCCAAATTTTAATTACATATGTTTTAAGACGGGAGAAGTATTTTATCTTCATCGGTTTCGTTTATCTCCTCTACTCGGAGCCGCAAATTACCTTCTCGGTGCATCAGTTCTTATCTCAAGAAAAATAACGCCCTACCGAGGATGCGTTTTGGCTCTCAGGTATGCAGAAAAAACACACACAAAAACTTACTTTTTCTGTCATTGTACATGTTATGTCTTTTCAATGTTTGCAACGTTCAAAGATAATGCGTATCGTGTCCTAGGAAAAAAAACAATGCTATACAAAAAGCAATGTTTGGACACCAAATTTCCTTTTCTTAACCCAGCTAGCAGAAAATGTCCGTTCTCCAGAATTCATGTGTGGAACACAGGTCTTGTACAATTATCAAATTTTCAGATGTTAATAATGAGAGGAGACAAACAAAACAATATTTACTCGGAGATACTACATTCTGTGCACCTGAGACGTTGAGTTGAGCCTTGGCATCATTACTCGACATATACAGATCCAAATACTCCGAGAAGATTTCGACATAATACGGCTTCATTGCAATGGTAAACTTTACCAGGGATTAGATACATCACTGAATCAATTAACGAAAGAAACAATGAAGGGCCCCATGTCGGTTGGGATATCAGCTTATGCAAATCTACATCTCGATGCCGAAGGGGTAACCTTCCTTTTTACCCCCAAATTAATTCTACTTCCTAGACTAAACAAGGCACATTTGTTAATAAAGGGAATTAACACTAGGCCTACCAGCTGTCAGTAGTTAAAAGCGTGAGCTGCTAGCCTGCTACAACAAACAAGGCCCTAACACAAGCAGCTGGAACTTTTTACCCCCAGCCGTGGCCAATCAATGATGATTATACCTCCTCCTATGGCGACTGTAGTCCGAGACATACCTAAAACTCTGCCCGCAGTCAGGAGCCGAGCACTTGTAAGGGCGCTCTCCTGTGTGGACTCTCACGTGTTCGGTCTGAGCCCACAGCCACTTGAAGGTCATCCCACAGCCATCCCAGGGGCACTTGAATGGCCTCTCGTCGCTGTGGACACACTGATGACGCTTCAAATATTTGTGCGAGCCGAAACGCTTGCCACACGACTCCTCAGTGCAAATATTGCGCTCGTGAGCACGAAGATCGGCTTTACTCTCAAACGTCATGTCGCAAGATTCAATATCGCACTGAAATAATTCCACCACCTTAGTCCTCTTGCCCTTAGTTGGAGCCGAAGGTTTTACAGTTTCAGTCTGCTCCACCGTCTCTTCAATTACTGCAGGTTTAGACCTGGGTCTCAAGCTCTCACATGGGGAGCGGGCAAAACTCCCAAGACTTTGGGAACTATCAGCAAGTAACTCAGACTCCCTCTTTCTTTTGCGCTTGCGCTTGCGTCTGACATAGCATATGATGTTTGTTCTTTTTGAGCTTCCAATGCTTCTAGACACAAAGTCACCATACTGATGCTTTTTTGGTGCGCCCCTATCAGGGTTCTGGATACCAAGCAATCTATCAGTTGCCAAATTGGACAAAGTCTGCACCTGGAATGAAAGAGGTGTGCCAACACAAGAGCTAGACGTCTCTACAACTTCATCCTGTGCAACATTATCCACAATGTGGTCATTGCTAGCCAGCGTCATTAATGCCAATGAAGCATTGTCAACCTCATCTTTTCCAGGAACATCTGCTAGCATGGAATCTTCTGCTAAAGCTCCAAGTAAAATATCAAGAGAATCCGATTCTGTGTGGACAGAATTTCTATTTTCTCCAGAAATTGCCTTCGTCAAAGCAACCGTCACGCCTTCCGAAACGATGACATTTCTCTTCGGATACCCATGCTGTAACTCAGTGGGAATATCGCTATTGAGCTTCATGGCCTTCACACCAAAATGGCTGGTATCAACTCGTAATTGTTCTAAGGAACCAATTGGCATTTCTATATTATGTACTGCCTGCAACTCATCACCCACCAAATCATGAGCAACAGATGCCGGCTCACAATTCCCCGCATTTTCAGGGGTTGCTGATACTGTGGCCAAGTTTCTGTCAGGATTATTACAGAACTCAATATTATCCTGCTTTTGTTGAGCTTGCAGCTGTTCATCTTTGCGCTCTTCGGTAATATTATAAGAACCTGAACTTTCATGATTGCTGCTGCATTCCGCAGTTATACTTCCATTGACAAGGAACTGCTGTACAGAGATAGTCGCTGAACTAGTCAACTCATCCGACTGGAAGACATATTGCTGCTCATCATCTGACACCGCAGGTGAATCCTGAGAATTCACTGAACAAATTGAATCATCAGAAGTACTAGCACTTCTGAGACCGTCAAGTTCACTGGTGCTGACACCTACTTGACCTTCACAAACTTGGTGCATCATTGGATATTCAGCAAGAGCAATGGGGATATCTGTCAGAGAATGCATGTCTTGATCATTGTTATCAGAACACCTACGCATACCAACTACATCATCAGCTTCTTGCGACCTACTTGGCTGCAGGGAGACATCTTGTTCAGCAATTCGGTGTTTTTTGCCATTGTCGCAATGCATGACTTCATCATTGTCCTCAGGACACACGTCATCAACTTCTTGCGACCTACTTGGCTGCAGGGGGGCATCTTGTTCAGCAGTTCGCTGTTTTTTGCCATTGTCACAAACATTTCCAGAAGTGCCCATCGTTGTGTTTGTAACTGCAGGGTTAACTTCCTCAGGAATTACTGTGGCATTGGGCCTGGAAACATAACCAACAACCCTGTATGGGGTTCGTGTTCTCCTGCAGAGCCATTTGAGATTTGGAACAACAGAAAGAGGTGACGGCTTATCTGCGATATCCAATCTCTTCCAAAAGGATAAAGGAGGTTGCTCTTGACACCCTGGTGTTTCTTTCCTAAGCTTGGCAAAATATTTCATATTTAGACCCATCTGTGACGTCCAATCTCTTCCATCTTCCTTATACCCCTCATCATCAATTGAAATGTTGATCAGATGCAAATCAGATTTGGATGCATTTGCAAGCGGAACATCTTTACAATCAAACTGAAACTCGATTTCCTCAGCAATGGATATTGCAAGTGCTTTTAGCTTGGTGTAATCTGCAAATAAATTAAGGAAAAGATTACACTTCAAGGAATACACAAATCAAATAATGGCAGTTAACATTTCTAGAATTGGTTCTGAATCATTAAGGCGTCAAATGGGATCCCACCAAAATCCCACTTCTAGTTCATTTGCCAAATTCCATTTCAAATTTTAAGCAAAAATTTGAACTAGAATTTGGCAAATGAACTAGAAGTGGGACTTTGGCGGGATCCCACTTGACACCCTATGAATCATGATTCAGAACAAGAGTTCACGTGAGATATTTGGAAAGAGGCAAAAGATCCCAGTTAAGGTTGTTTGTATGCATCTGCAATTAGCACACTTTGGTCAGTTGGTCAGCATATATGGAAATTTGGTCAGGTACTCCCTAAATTGTTCATGTTGTGTGTGAAGGGTGCAGTCTTTGAAATGGTACTTTCGACCAAAAATTTGGATGTAATAAAAGCAACAAACTCTTCAACTGTATAACACCACACGGGACACATCAAGCAATACCAGAGTTAAACTGTATAACCGTATAGGTTTAGTAGTCTATCCTTTAGATAACATGTTGGCTTTTTCACCTCGCAGTGAACCCCATGCTCTTCTTACTACAGCGCTTCCTGGTCATCCTCGAATTATAATCTAATGGAACAAATTTACACTAGTAAACATGTTCCATGTTATTATACTCCCTCTGACCCATATTAGTTGACTCAAATTTGTCTAGATTCAGATGTATCTAGCACTAAAACATGTCTAGATACATACGAATTTAGACAAATCCAAGTCAACTAATATGGGTCGGAGGGAGTATTATTTTCTCTGATCTGCTAGTTGAAATTACTAAAGACTGGAATTATTGTATTCAACAGTACCAAATATATAGACTGATTTTCATAGTATATTCAAGAAAATCAAAATCATTTCTAGCAAAGAAAATACGCTCCACAGATGAAGACAATGTAAATCATTGCAACATACATAGTATAAAAACAAACATTTAATGGAAAAAACATGTGACACGAATTGGCAGTCAAAGAGGACATGCAAAGAAAAGTTAGCATTATATCCTACCTGAATGGCAGATGATGAGAGCATGCACCCCACCTTTGCCTTCAAGCAACTCCTCAATCTCAAGGGCATGCTTCAAGCAAAAGATACGGGGTCGTACAAATGCAGAAGTTATATTCCAGTTCACAGTGTCGGAGCAACTTTCTAGGGCTTGTGCATCAATGTCACCTCTGCCAGTTTGTTTACTTGATTCTAAACCAAAACCAGCGCTCAATATTTTTGTCTTGGTTGTCTCGGTGTTGATGCACGTATTGAGGGTATTTTCAGTGCTGCAAGAATGTGAACTACTACAATGCGGCACCAGGGGTCCACCAAGTCCCTTCTTTGTGAAAGAAACGCCATCCTTATGTGATTCCGCACTCTGATGACTGAAGTTAGCATGTGTCACCGGACTGGAAGGCCTATTGGCAATAAGTGGACGCCCTGTCAAAGATTGAGAAATCTTTGTTAAATTTTCACACATGAAAGGAAAAAACATATCACTGTGGCTGAACCTGAAATACAAAAGATGGAAAAGTAAAAGAAAATATATATTATATTTTTTATCGTAAGAGGAAAAAATTGGCAAGATACAGCTCACACTAGAACAAGAACAAAGAGAAGTAGTAACAGTGAGAGCACAGGTCTACACGAACAAATCTGCATCGATCGGTAAATTATTCACTTATTTCCTGCACCAGTATGAGACAACAAAGCTTGGAAAGTAAGAAAGACATACCTGAATTGCCATCATTAAGAGAACATGAAAGTACATTTGAATCGTTCTCCTTTTCACAATTCAGCCTGAATCTTTCCATATCAACAAGGGACATCTCTTCCAATGCTTTTTTCGAGGGTTGCAAAATTGCCATGAATGGGAAGCCAAGAATTCCACAAGCAACGCAGGTCAATGAGCCAGAATCAATGCTCAAATCAAAAGGCAGGTCACCCTCATCATCAGTATCAGTATCAAGTTTTTGCCCCTCAAAAGCAGACACAGCATCAGACGATTTGCTATCCATGTACACAAATTTTGGTCGTATCCCAGCTATACATGCAATGCCATCAGATGAACTGTTATCTTTGGGCAAAGATTCGACATTGTGACCATCATCAGCCTTCAAAGAAGCTTTTGGGCCAGAGGAGCAAGAATGTAGAGCAGTAGAAGACGGCAGCAGGTCAGGTTCCCATAGAACAGCACTAGCAATTAGTTTCTTTTTGAGAAAAGAACACACAAGTTCATTTTCGCTAATCATATCTTGTAAGAATTCCTGTTTGACTAGTAGTTCCCTTTCTTCTTTTCTCCGGTCTCTCAAACGAGAGGTTCGAATTCCATATAATAATTCTCTGGGCGATCTGAAATTAAAATCATCCACTAGATTCAAAGTTCCGAATGATAAACATAATAAGCATTTGGCAGCCTCATGATTATAATATGGGCACCAAAAGCACTAGAGATAAGCATAAGTAAATCCATACTTGTAGCATGGAGACCAACTATGATAAGTGTGATTTCTTATGTTACATCTTTCAGGAACCTCGGTTGGTGGGAGTGCACCAGCACCAAACCGCCCACCAGAATTCGAATCCCGTGGAGCACAATTCATCCCACGGAAAGACTTGTGTCTCGGTCATTCTTCTTTAAACCATGCCAAAATGCTAATGCTTGGTTGGTTGGTTGAGTTTTTTATGTTAGATTCTTTATCAATCATAACATCCCAACACAGGAGGCAATCATGAATCTGTCTAGCATAATTATAACCATTTTTTTTACAAATATGAAGACCCAGATATCATTAAATATCAAATAAAGGTGCTGACATTGTTAAATTCTTTTGGGAAAAATGACATCGCTAGTTTCCCAAGAGAACCTAGTGTGTTAAGAGATCCTATGAACACTTTCATTGAAAGCTTTCCTGCCATCTCTTTTAATTATATGCCAAGCAAATGATTTCAAGGCATCTTTAGTACTCTTAAAAGGTTCTACTATTTTATCTCACTTCAACTTAATTATCAATGTTTAATTTGAAACGATACTAGCAAAAGACATGATCGTTGAATGGTATCAACATGTGTTGTATTTGTCCACTTACATATGAATTTTCCTGTTATGTTTATAACTAGATAACTGTTACCTTCAGCCATGTTATCTCATCTACTACAATCGAAACAGTGAAATGCTAATGATAATCTAAACCAATATGAAACGTGCAAATTTGGCTATACCATACCAAGAACATCTTATATTTATAGAACTGAAAGCCAAAAACTTATTAACTTAATAAACAGGAATCATTATTTGTTAATATATAACATCTTCCCTAGTATAGATTGCCAAGCTCAATATGAAATGTGTAAATTTGGCAATAAGGTGCCAAATTCTACAAAATTAATGATTGTTTACACGTGTAAAATTTGGCAATAGGGCTATACCATACCAAGAGTCAATATATAACACCTTAATGTTTTACAAAATTAAGGCCAAAAACTTGCTCAATTAATCACGAAAAATCTTAATTAATATTTACTAATAAGAATAACATATGAAAGCGACAATGCAAGATTTGCTGGGAACTCTAGAAAGATCAGCTTCCCACAGGAAGTTGACACTTAGCAAAAAGCTTCCTAGGATCCCAAAGGAAGCTAGCAAAGTTGGTGACTTGCCTACTTCGGAACTATTCAGGCAAAGTTTTGTAGATTCTAATGGTGCTTACTTCTGTTCCTATCAATAAGATTAAGATGTTCCATAACTAATGTCTCTTGTGAAGGTATGGCAGTGATGTGTGTCAAGCAAATCAAGAATCAGAATGGATTACCCACCATTGGTAACTGGATATGGGACAACAGCAAGTTACATCAGAAACTAGAGATTTTTGCTCCTACAAACTAGATGGATGATAGTTGGCAAGCCACAGGTTAAGCACACGCAGCCTTCAACAAAGTATAAGCTTTGGGTGGTGAAGCATTAATGCATGATTGACGCTGCAGAACTCTCTTTCCATATTTTAATAGTGACGCTTCTTATCTGTCAATGTGATACGGTCCCCCGGTCACTGAGCAAATTATATATTAAGTTTGTTGCTTTGGTGTACCAGGTAAAGTTGGCACCTACCCCCCTGTACAAATACTTTTGAACTTGTACATAATCCTTTCATCATCCAAGCCTAGCAAGTGCATACCGCTGTGGGTGTTTTTTTTAAGCTAGGAGGTATGTCCCTCCTGGCTCACAGTAACTTCTGAGGTAGGAGAAATGCATTATCACTTTGTTAACCAGGGCTAACAAGTACATCTAATTAAAAAGGTTACTCTTATTCTAGTGCATTGATCTCTATGTAGGGTAACTAGAAAGCAGGGTTTACCTGGATATGAATGAAACTGCTAGCAAATACAGTAGCTGTTGATGAGAGAGCATTGGAAGATAATTCATCACAGCTCTTCGAACTGCTGCCTCTTTGGCAAACTTCAACCACTGGGGGGTTGCAAAGTTGGCAGCCTCTCCACAATTAAATCCTGTAATATATCGGTCAGACCATTTAGAACTGCTAATAAAATGCAGCGAAGCAAAGAAAATGGGAACATGCAGATCCTCAGCTTGTACGTTGTACAGTATCTGCTGGTCACCCAAAATAAATGATTCTCATATATTGTTCTTTGATCTCAAATACAAGCGAGAACCTCAAGGGGATCTAAAGTCATAGTAGAACATAATCTACTAATCTTAGAGGAATACATAGATATGAGCATCCAGGTCATTAACGAATGTTCATCATAAAGCTGGGGGGTGGGGTGATCCAGCATAGAAAAACCACTTAAGCTAATCAAACATTATCATATTCCAGGCCAAATACAAAAATCAGGAGTTTAATCGTCAGTACTATCATGGCACCATACCTATGAGATATGAAGTTGTTGTGATGTAGCAGTACAACAACAGCACACATCAGTACACTCAATCATAAGCTATTCAATTTCAATGCCAGTGCCATAAGCATAAAATTACATCATAGCTGCAGTAGACAGATAGTCTAATAATTACCAAACCATAATAAGTGAATGTTGTAACAACAGGTGTAACGAATTCTAAAGGCTGGATGATGTAACTAACCGTGGCTAAATCCAACATGGTAGGCCCTTGGGAACGTCACCACGAACTCACCAGGATATTGTACCAATCTGAAGCAGAAACACAATGCATATCAATACATAGATTAATTTTCAAAGATGGTTTGTTGATACAAATTCTTTTTATAACAGGGTTCATTGAGGCACTTGATAAGAAAAACATTGACGAGCAACCATTTCAGAGACTGTACCTACAGCAGGGCAGGCCAGCAGACACAATGACCTCAGGGGACATCAATGTTGTTTTCTCACCGAGCACTGCCAGCGACGCTGCACGAACAAACAATCAGACATCCTTGGACTCACGATACTAGAATATATGGATCACACAAAAATAAGAAAAGGAAATACCAAGGCGATCAGGATTGCCTCCATATCCATGCACACGGATAACCTCCTCGAGCTCAGCAGCCCGATCCCCAGGAACCGCATACCACGTCTTTGGCGCACCGGTGTGGAGGAAGTTGAGACTATGGAGCTCATGGTCCTCAATGTGCCAGGCGAACCAACTGAAGAGCATCCCGATGTACACCATGGGAGAAGTGACCCCTGGAACGTCGTCTGGCATGAATCGGGTGAGCGACCCAGGAGCCCGTGCAATGGCCTGGAGGTTCCACGGGCTACTGGACAGCCTCCACCCTACAGACTTCTCCCCTTCGTCCATTGAATTCGAGACACCCTCCCGTTTCCGCTTCCTGTGCGGATGCGTCTGCGCTGAGGGGGCGAAGCCGGATCCCGGGACGTCATTGGCGTACTCGATGTAGATGGGGCGGTCGGCGGATGCCTTCCAGAAGAGGGATTCCACCTCGAGCGGGGCCGGGTCGCGGAGGCCCGAGAGGTGGGTCTTGGAGAAGGCGCGGGACTTGGCCTCGAACTGCTCGAGCGTGTAGCGCTCGCCGCTCTGCCAGACCTGCTTGAGCACCTGCGGCGGCGGGCAGCCGCGGCGCGGGGTGCCGAGCTCCTGGTGCCGGGTGGTGAATACCGCGGCGGGGGTGGGCGGCAGCGGGGAGGAAGAGGAGGAGGAAGAGGTAGGGTTTGAGGGGTCGGAGGCGGCGGGATTGGGGTTGTGATTGGGGGCGTCGGAGGAGAGGAGGGAGCGGTTGAGGCGGGCGAAGACGTGGCGTCGGGAGGGGCGCTGGTAGGGGGGAATGACCTTGCAGATGCCGTATTCGGCGGCCTGACGCTCGACGCGGGAGAGGAAGGCGATGGGGTCGGCGAACTCGGACTCGGTGGGGCGGTACTCCGGGGCGCGCGGCAGGCCGCGGAGCCACGCCGGGACGGCCGACTCCGGGCGGCTGGCCGGCGGAGTTGGCATCGGCGGCGAGGGGCTAGGGTTTTAGGGGCGGCGACGGGGGGCGGAGGGGAGCATCTGGGAGGAGTGGGGTCTGAGGTGGGGAATGGCCCGAGTACTGGGGGTGGACACTGGGAAGACGGTGTTGAAGGAAGGAAATGTGGTGGACTCACTCAGGTTTTTGTGCGGTTGCCGGAAGGGAGGCACCGTCTCCAGTCCAAGAGAGGTAAAAGTACGGAGAAGCTTTCGCGTTTTCAGTGATGATGGGACGGTTGGTATTTTTCGGTTTTTCTTGACCGGCCGGTTTCCATGGTTGTTACTCCCTCCATTTTAGTCTGGTCATAGCGGAGAATAACATAGGCCAGTAACATGCATAAGTTATTACTAGTTTCTATCTACTAATTTAAGTTGAGGTAGGTTGGTTAGCTCAGAATTTCCGTTCATCTTTTTCAGACGATTTTAGCCTCAGTGTTTGGAAACAATTACACTCTCAAGTGGAAAAAAACGATTCAAAAATAAACAGTTGTGGCTCTCTCCTTGGACTTCCTCGCTGATTTCCCTTATTGTGTGTGCGTGTGCGCCGCCACGAACCGAGGACGCCAACGAACAACGAACTGACGCCGCCGCTATGTGTCCGTGCACGCCGACGAAGAACGGGCTGGAGCCGCCGCCACCGCGCCGGAGGGCGGCGGGATGCACCTCGTCTTTAGGTATTTCGTCGGACCGGCCCCCGCGACGGGAGGTCTCGCCCAGAGCCGGCTTGGATTATGCGCTCAATCGGGTCGTGCCGCCGTCGGATGAAAGACGGTATTTCACCATCCGTCGCAGAGTTCGCCGATTTCAGAGGTCATCCTCCGTCATGTTCTCTCTGCTTGCAGGAAGATGAAACCACATGTCATCTCTCACCACGTGTCGAGTTAAGCATTAGCAAGCACTGCAGTAGCAACCAAGAACACCAATGTTTAGAAGCTTATTTTTGCTAGCCTAGCTACTGAACATCAAGATAGTGTCACTGGTAGATTTATTTGAGCTTCCGAGCGACCTTGTGAAAACTCCGCCGTGCTTTGTGAACAAAACGGATTCAGCATGAGTTATCTCGAACCATCAAATATGTTGTATCTAAATTGCGGTATGCGTCGGGTATCCATCCAACGATGAAGTCGGGCGGTCTTCTCTCCGGCGGCAAGGGGCATGCAGGAGCAGTCGATTATGGAAGGCGGGCACGTTGGGATGCTGGATGGCGTGGCCTTGTCGTGGTGCTTGCCGTGAGGGTTCCTTGGTGTGGATCGGCGGCGATAATCGCTGGCCACGCTTCTGCATATTTCTCAGATGATGGAGGCCGTTTCTCACCTTATGTGCTACACCACCATGACTCGATTCAGCCATCTGCTCACCCCGTGCGTGTGCGTGTTTTAAAGGCAAGTTTGGCGGTCATGTAGTTACTTCCAAAGCACAAAAGCTTGCGTTTTAGTACCAGCGGCAGATCGAGATTGATAATATAGGGGAATATGGGATTTCTCTGCTCTTACTACCCCTTGATTCTTCCATTCAGGAGCAGCTGATTCGGGTCACAGACCATGCCGCCGCCATCCAGACCATCGTAGCGGGCCACAGCCCACAGCACTGTACCTTATGAATTATGATGCGTTTGGCTTTGCTTAATAGTTTTTTGTCTACAAATCGAGATGCCGCTACAACGAAGTCGACCGACCAAGAAAAACACACGGAGATAGAGATAACCGATTTTTTTTAATTGGATAAAGGAAATGCAGTTGCTAGAAATTAACGCTACAACATGTGGTTCACCAACAATTGTCTATTATTTGACTATATACATGTCAATGATAGTATGTGCATGCCAACTACAGAGAGGAGAGTGTACGCAATTATCATAAGATTCTGATTTCATCGTGCAACTTAAAAACATATTCCCTCCGTCCTAAAAAAGATGTCTCAAATTTATTTAAATTTGGATATATCTATATACTAAATAGTGTCTAGATACGTTCAAGTTTAGACAAATTTGAGACATCCTTTTTAAGACGGAGGAAGTACTATTTATATTATTTTTTACATGGATACAAAGAACTAGGAGCAAATGAACCGAAACATGACGAAGCCAAAGGCAAGAAATAGCAAAGTGTAATGCATTATTCTTATTAAAAGGAATAAACCTGTTTAGAAGTGTGATACCATTGCATTATTAAAAATATTAGTGTATCTATCTAAAAAATTAAAAGACTACGACAACCAACGAAATTTTGAAACCGTATGGCAATGCCCGGGAATGCGCAAAGAAAGATGTTTACGAGACATTCGGCATAATAGAAAAGATATATCTAGGGTGGTTTGAATAACAATTGGTCGTGTCGTTGATAAATTAATAGACTGTGATAACGCTGGGACTTTACGGCGCCATGTTGTATCTGTGTTGACCAAATATTGAAGGGATTGTCTACAAAACAGTCGACTGGGAATTTGATATGACTCATTCGATGGTGTGATGCTTTGTGCGTCCTTGGTGCATCGCAAACCACCTCGCCAATCAAGAAGTGTGCTATGCATCGATCCATTGAAACATCGATTGAGGCCTAAAGAAAGAAAAGTAGGCAACCGAGGTATAGCAAATCTGAATACGAAAACTATATTTTCTTCCACTGTTATCATGTTTAATTGTATATGTTTTTTTTAATATAAGTCGTAGCAACGCACGGGCATTTAGCTAGTATGTTATTATCTTTATAGTGGGTAGTAATTTGTGTTTACTATTACGTAAGGTTTTATTTATTAACTTGTAGACTCATCTTATCTTGGGGTGTGTGATGTTATGGTAACATAGCTAGTTACCACAAGACTCTATTTCATCATTTAATTTAATGACATGTCACATCATCAAATTGCCTAGGTGGCACTGCATGTATATGCATGTTACTACCTATGTTACACCCACTATAACTAGCCTTAAAATTATAAATTGAATGTATCTAAATATTTTTTGGTTGTAGAGATTCAGATCAATATACTAAAAAAGTCTAAATTTATTTATTTTATAAAACTAAAATGTCTTATATTTCCGAAAGGAGAAAGTATATGTGATGATCTGGTCCATTTTCCATGTCTAGAAAACCGAGAAGAGAACTCCTCCCTCCTCTGCGTCTCTCTCTAGCCGACGGGAACCCTAGCCTCCCCTCGTGTCCTCCTAGGCTCCCACATCCCCCTCTCCCATCGCCCCTTGGCCAAGGTTGCAAGTGGGACACGATGCGGGGGCTGCATATTTCCCATGTGTGCCCACAATCAATATGTGGGACGACTGCACCAGTGCGCATACTGCTCGCATGTTTTCATGGCGTCTACTTGTGTCCGTAGAATTTGATATCTGCATTAAACAAACCTGCTAGTTTATTAGTGAATTGGCTTTATATGAAAAATCTTTTTCCTTGTTTCCTTCTTGCCTTTACTAGTACGGAGTAGTATCTTATGACTAAGAGCTAGCTCCATTGAACGAAGCATCCTGAGTTGCGATGAGGAGCGTTTTCAAATCTTAACTTCTCTAGATCGTGAGCTCATGGGTTGGTGCTCGCCATCGACGCCTGGCTGGTAGGCTTGATGGCAACTGTAACATCCTAGCATTTAGAAACCAACAAAGGGTAGAATTAGGAATTTGTGCATCAGCATGCATTCATCTATAAAATACGAGTATATTTTTCGCCAAACTAAAAATCTAAAATGATTCTTTATTTCTTATCTTTATTTCTTACACCATTTCTTTACAATAATGAAATCATTAAATCAATAAAGGTATAGTGAGGAAATTACAAATGGAATTCAAATAATAAACTATTACAAAATTCTTACAAATGGATCAAAGAAAGATTACAAAGAGAATCTACTTAACTATCTAAACCTATACTAAATCTTGAACACCAAGTCTTATACCTGCAACATAAAGGAAAATAAAAGATTAGTTGTTAGGATATTCTCAGTGGAGAGCAGTGAGGTGCACTGCTCATATTAGAGCATCCCCACTTGTTTGGCCGGCCGAAACTCGTTTTTGGCTTGGGTACGCCGAGTTTCCCGCTCGTGTTCCTAGACTGAGTTCCCAAATTCGGAGAAATGCAGTTAAATTCGACGAAAATTGGGCGAATATAGGCGGATTTCATTAACTAGGACAAGGACACACATATTATATCGAATTTAACTAGGAAAAGGACGTCGCCGCCGTGGTTGACGACGAACGCCGCTTCTACAGGCCGAGGCGGGGGTGGTTGCCGGCTTGGATGTGCTCCATGACGGCGGCGAGAGTTCACCCTAGAACGCTCCACCAGCGGCGGCGAAAAGCCATATTATGACGCTGCGGCGGCGAGCCCGGCGGACCCTCGTGTCAGGCGAGATCCTGGAGGCGCATGTCGACGAAGAACTGTCTTCAGAAGACCAGGTTGCCAGGATCCTCGGTGAGTTCCGGGTCTTGCATGGCGGCGATAGCCGCCTGGATCTCTCTGACGATGTCCTCGTCGGCTGGCACCGGCGGAATAGGGATCCCGCCGACGCTGAGTTGCCAGGCAAAGGGGAGACGATACTCCGGCGGCGCCATATAGCTCGCCTCGTGGAGCAGCCGGGCTTACCACGTCTGCAGTGTGCATCGGGCGGAAAATCCCTCGGCCATGGCTTTTCGGTGGAGTTGAGGAGGTAGAAAGGTGCGAGCGCCTAGAGTTCGCCGGAATTGAGAGGGGTGTGAGAGACTATGAAGGGAGACAGCGAGATGTACGCCTTTTATAGGCCGAGTTCAGCGGGAGGGGTGTAGTGGCGAGGGCGGGAAACCGAGTTCGGTGGCGGAGGGTGTAGCAGGCGGGAAAAGGGAACGGGAAGGACGAGGACTCGGCCTATCATCGACAGTGGTCCACTCGGCCAATTCACACGTTCGGCTCCTGTATGCACGGGATCCTAGGTATGGCCTGGGGAGTTCGGACCAAAGTTGGCCCAATCCGGACGAAAACAGGTTCCTGGGCACGTGACTGGGCCGATTTTCGGCGTCCGGACCTAAACTCAGCGTTCGAATCGGCGTCCTGGGTAGCCGAGTGGAGATGCTCTTACATCATTGAGTATAAATAAAGGAGCAAGTTTCACCAATATGAAAGAATTATTCTTTCATAATCAATCAGACACAATACAAAGTTTTAACAACAAGTAAAAGGAGCAAGTTTCACCAGGAGAGTTAAATGTTAAAAGATCAACAGGTAAAACACCTCATCGATCTGATCCAAATTGTGTACCAAGCACACAGGTAGCATAGACACCTAAATGCATGGTGAGAGTTGTTAACACAACAGCAACAGCTACACAAGCAAAAGGAGGAGCGCAGCCGTGGCAAGACTCACATCAGAACCTTATCACTTTCAACACCAAACCAGGAGCACATTAGGCTTAGCAAGAACCAAGCCAGCCATCAGCCACCACACACAAGATCATCCTAGTACCACCAGATGGTGACATAAGGAGGGGGTGGATAAGGTGGACAACAAGACCAAGTTAAAGGATCCAGGAAGTGAAGGGCAAGATCAAGGCCAAGTTATAGGACCATAAGGAGAAGGACAAGCTCAAGCCAGTAGCATCATCAGCAAGATCCAGTCAACCAAACAACTAGCCACGACACCAGCAAAATCAACTGTTGTGGTGAGTGAAATAAAACCATCACACGATCTCATTATCTTATCTAGATTAAGATTCATGTGTTGTTTTTTATCTAGATCTCTCAGAAAACACCCAAGTGGGATGAATCCATCATGGAGAATATTTTAAATAAAAAGTACACTTAAATTCTACCAATCGACCACGATCTCAGACCAGCATCATAGATCCTGGAGATGATAGACAATTCATAATTCCAACATGTACATATGATAGCTTATAAATTCTGTGCACATCTCCTAGTGGAGTAGCACCTCAGAATTTATAAATCCTATGGACCAATATAAATCTATGAGCACACAACCATCTTAGCCAAGAGGATACAAGATCCAGTAACCAATTATAATTCCAGAACATTTCCATAGAGGACAACAAGATAGGAAATTACTTCCTATGCCTCAGACCAACATCATAGGCAAATACGATTCAACTTATCTTTGGTATTTACCAAATTTCAAGCACAGGCAGAATTAAGCCAGAAGTAGAACCCAACAACTTGTGTGCCATATTAAGATGGTGTCACAAGAACAAGTTCTAAAAGCCAAGCAAAACAATTACTTAGCTTTCACAAATAAAATGGCAAGCCATTGAATATCATTTTCCTGAGACCAACCCTTAGAAATCATCAACAAGATATCTATACATATTCAGAGCATCACTAAAGTAGAATGATTAAGCTCAGTCTGTTTATAACCATACAAGCCAACATTTATGGATACAGTGAGTAATCACTGATAATGCTACTGTCAGTACTAGTGTATTGACAATAGATGAACCCACAAATCACCAACACCATCAGTAAGATTCCACAGTAATATTACCATATTGGACAAACTCAGTTACCAACTGGACTCAACACTACAAAGCCACTAGCATCATATAATCAAAGGAGCATAGTGAGCAATTAAGTGTAATTGATCACAATCATCATTAGGCACCACCACTAGTTCTATTTCATCTTATACAAATAGACAGAAGCAGGAACCCTAGAACAAGATATGAACCCTATTTAGGGATATACAACAAAGTCACACAGCATGGCTCAGAAGGGGCAGAGGACAAACAATCACAAGGGGGAAATCAAGATCAACTCATCAAAGGTCCTGATGTGTGCGTCCGGTGTTGATGTGGGAGCACTTCGTTGGAAACCCCAAGAGCAAGGTGTGATGTAGCACAGCAGCAAGTTTCCCTCAGTAGAGGCCGAGGTTATCGAACCAGAACGAGGAAGGAAACATCTCAAAGCTGCTACTGCTGTTGTTGCTACTACCAAACTGTTGCTACTGATAAACTTCTGTGAGCAAAAACTATTTCCAGGTGCAGCTGAATTGACAACTCAGTTGTTAAGGCTTGCAAGTATTCTTTGGCTCTCCTTGTGTCGAATCAATAAATTGGGTAATACTACCCGCGAAAACTGTTGCAATCCCCTACACTCGTGGGTCATCATTCTCCAAATAGAAAACAAAGACGACATATACGATAGGGTCGAAAACGGAACGGAAACGAGCTAAAATATGTGTTATCGGTTTTGTTTCCTCTTGTGCCGCTGGAATCGGAAATAAAACGAAAAACTCTGAAAACAAACACGTAATTGGAAATCATCGATATAGAAAGGATACATAACGGATATGATATGAAAACGGACATTAGTCGGAATATAATAGTGTCGTAATATCATGGTCTCTACACTAAAAGAAACATATAATAGATAAAGAATAGCTCACAACTTCGACAAACGATAATTGAACATAAAGTAACACATATAATTTAACACTTCGATAAGCACATAAATTCACATAAATAGTTTGACATAAATGCTAAGACACTCACTTGATTAATATGTAGTATAGACCTTGATTAATATTTGACATAAATGCTAAGACACTCACTTAGAATATCTAAAAAAGTTTCCGTATTTGTTTATCCGCATTTTTTAGCGTTTTGGTTTTGTCGGCTCTCTCGTTTCATTTACCTTTTTCATTCCTTTTTCACAAAATGCCATTTCCGCTTTCTGTTTAGCTCTCTATTTCTTTATTCTCCGGAAACGAACGAAAGTATCCTTAGGGCTCGTTTAATTCAAAAGATTTGTAAAACATAGGAATAAGAAAAATATAGGAATAGAATATCATGGCACTTATAATCCTATAGAAATGAAAAATACAAGAATCGATAAGATGAGCTGTTTGATTGCACCGTAGAAAAAACACATAAAATTTTATAGGTTTAGATACATATCATAGTTGTCATAGACATATAGTAATTTTTCCAAGAGGTCTCACCTCTTGTTAGAAATCCTATATGATTGTAATATAAGAAAACAATGCATAGAAATTTTATAATATTAATTCCTTTGAAACAAACACACACTATTGAAAAAAATTCTATGAATTAAAATCTTATAGAATTCCTTTAAAAATTCTTGAAAATCGTTTGAATCAAACATGCCCCTACTATTTTCAACCCTGTATACGGAGGACAATATATTGGATTTTTTTTAAAAAGGACACTTCATCGGAAACGAAACTGCAACAACTTAAAAAAAGAAAAGAAAAAGACAAATCATGCCACACCAACGGCGGCGAGTTGGCCCACGCTATCGATCGACTTCAAGGGTTCGTTGAGGTCGACACATTCGGCTCCTTCTCGTGGACCCACTCGTCACGATCCAGCTAGCTTCGGCTGCATGCGTCTCCCAAACGTACCCAGGTAGCCTACACCACCTACCCTGACATGTCGGGCTCACCGTTTCTCTGGCCACGATGTCAGTGGCAAAACTGCACTCAGTCGTTTTCTTCCTCGCGCCTGCAAATTTCCGCAGACAGCACAATTATTGTGGCTCCTAAAATAAAACCCAATTCAGGTCAAAAAAGAAAAAACCCAATTCCTTTTTTTTTTCTCTCTCTCCTCCCATCCCATCCCATCCGCCTCGATCCCCAAACTCCTCTCGCACCAGCCACCTCCACCTCCACCTCCGCTCCCACTTCGCGCGCGAACCCGTCTCTCCCGTCTCCACGCCCTCTGCGGCGGCTCCGATCCGTCCGCCGTCCGCCCCCATGCAGAACCGCTCGCCGGCGGCCGCCTCGGCCTCCGCCTCCCCCGGGGCGGTGGTCGCGGCGGCGGCGGCCATGGCGCCCGGCGTCGGCGGGGTGGAGCCGGCCGTGACGCTCGACCAGGTCCCGCGCTGGAGCGACCCCGACCAGCGCCTCCCCTCTTCCCCCACCGCCGCCGGATCCGAGGCCCCCGCCTCGTCCTTCCTCTCCTTCGCCGATCCCCTCGACGCGGCCGCCGGGGCCGGGGGCCGCGGCGCGTCTCGCTTCCCCGTCGACGATGAGGTCAACTCGAAGATCTACCTCTGGCGGGGCCACCCGTGGAACCTCGAGGTCGACGCCGTCGTCAACTCCACCAACGAGGTCGGTCGAGATTTCTTTCTCCTCTGCCTTCTTCCGCTGCGGCAAAATACTTGTACATGTCACGACCGATTTGCTGAAGATTCGTAAATGTCTGCTGCAGAGCTTGGACGAGGCGCACAGCAGCCCGGGATTGCACGCGGCGGCAGGGCCGGAGCTCGTCGAGGAGTGTGCCACCTTGGTATGTTTTTTCTCGGCCGCTGTTTGTTCTAGAGGGCACATTTCGGTTTGGAATTGTTATCAACGCGTCCTTTCGTTTTTGTATGGATCTTCGCAGGGCGGGTGCCGGACTGGGATGGCGAAGATGACCAATGCCTATGATCTGCCTGCTAGGTTGGTGATTCAGTTTTGTTCTGATCAGCGCTGTTGTAGTTACACGCCAGACTTGTTACTTGAGAGTGGAGACTATAGAGGGTAGATAGCAGAGCCATTCGAGTATTGATTGAAATGTAGTTGGGCAACTGGTGCTGAAGTCATAACGTTTTGTGTATGAATTGTTAAACAAACTCTGTCCATTTCCCCTTGGGCGTATACTCATTTTTTGCTCACGAGAGAAGTGCATATGATCAATGTTCCTTGCGTAATTCCCGATTTTGCATCCTCTATCCTTTTATTTTTTTTAGAGAGAGGACTGTCAAGTTGACCATTGCTGAAAGGAAACCTTGGATATATTGTTGTTTTATCTGCTCTTGCCAACTTATTGTCATCAATTTTGAGCTGCAAATAAATAGTGATCAAAAGAGTAGTTGCAGGGATGACGCAAATTCACGTTGGTTTTTAGTCTGACATGCATTTGCAGAAAATGAACTTGGTTACCAAAAGTAGTGCCCGTTGTGAAGTTTATTTGGACAACTTCGTGAACTCTTAGATCTCTACAGAAGGAATTAACAATGTAGTACATTATCATCTGGACTAATGGACAAAGCAACATTTATGACATATATGCTTCTATGAGAATGAACAACTGTAATTTCGTGTTTAAAATTCTCCAGGACGTAATATATACCAAATGCTTCTATGGGAATGATCAACCTTTACATTACCAAATCAGTATCATAAAATATTTTTTCATATTATATTTATTTGGTATATATTTTTTAAACATTGGTCAAACTTTAGAAGGTTTGACCTCGGGAAAAATTTATATGCCTTATATTTTGGTATGGAGGGAGTATTTGATTTTGTTATATTTGCTTTTCATACATTATCATGCTTATTGATTTGTTTTGCAGGAAAGTCATTCATACGGTGGGCCCTAAATATGCTGTCAAGTATCACACAGCTGCAGAGAGTGCACTTAGCCACTGCTACAGGTCTTGTTTGGAACTTCTCGTTGAGAATGGTCTTGAAAGGTATATTAAAAGATTTAACGCTTGAATACTTTCATTGTTTATTCATGTTACACTTTGATGTCTTCCAATACTGCATTCTACATAGTAATGTCCTGCGTTTAATGAGGTTAAGTTATTTAACTTTCCCTTCATGTGATTAGCATTGCAATGGGTTGCATATACACAGAAGCCAAAAATTATCCTCGCGAACCAGCTGCTCATGTAGCAATAAGTGAGTTATCTTGTCAATATTTTCTTTCATTTCTCTTGATGTTCCACTATTGTTTGATTTGTTCTATGGCTTCTATTTTATGGGTGCAAATTCCAAAGAATGGAATTTATCTGTGTTATTATGTTTCTCTTCAAGAGTTACCTTTTCCTAGTTTCTAAGTCCCATCTTCTTTGTATGAGGTTGAGCAGGAACTGTTAGACGCTTTCTGGAGAAGCAAAAGGACAAAATAACCGCTGTTGTCTTCTGTACTATATCATCATCTGATACAGAGATATATAAGCGGTACTTAGACTGAAACCAGTACTGCTAGTTAAATGTGTTGATTTCCTGCATAGATTGACAATGTTGCATCCTGCAGATTGCTTCCTCTCTATTTTCCACGGGACAAACAGGAGGAAGATATAGCTTCGCTAAAACTTCCAGCTGATGTTGGGGATGAGAATGGCGAGCCAATAATAGATGAAAGGAAAATAAGAATAAAAACATTACCTGCTGAGGCAGCAAATAGCAAATATCCAGTTCCTGTGCCCGCGGATAATCCTCTTTCTGGTTCTGGATTGACACGCAGAAGGTGAGACTTATTACTTGACGATGATTACCAGAAATGATTGTGTCTGCTACCTTAAGATACTTAGTCTCAGCTTGAGTTTGTCTGATTATATTTTGTTTCCTACAGAAATTCTAAGATGGATTCATATTTGGATCCTACCTTTATGTCCATAGTTAAAGATCCAGATCTTCGACGCAAGGAGCAATGGGAAAAGTCTGCTCAGGCAAAGAAAGGATTTAATTGTGCCAAGTTGCTCGGTTTTGGCGATCTTGGTGGTCCTGCATTATCTGCTGCCGAAGAATATTCACTTCATTCACGATACCTTGCGAAAGCAAATTCCCTTAATCTTTCAGAAATCGCTGAAATGAAAATAATGTATGTAAATTCTTAATATTATATGTATTTGGATTTTCTTAAGGTTGCTTTGGCACTGTATCATTTGCCTGTGTTTTGATATTTTTCTTCAATTTCAGTTACCGTGGCGGGGTTGATAGTGAAGGGCGGCCAGTTATGGTGGTTGTCGGCGCTCACTTTCTTCTTCGCTGTTTGGATCTTGAACGATTTGTTCTGTATGTAGTAAAGGTAACCAATTGAAACACTTGAACTGCACATGATACGTAGTACCGTTGCCTGATATATTACGATTCGTTAGCTTGCGAAGATCAATATACAGTACTCATATATTGCTTTTGTGTCAATTTTTTCGTTGTGGGTCAACATGAACATAATTATTGGTATTCCAGACATAATTGTGAATGTAGCAAGGTAAAAAAACACTGGGTGCAATGTACTATGCATCCTGGGTACTGAATGTCTACATATATATAGAGAGACATGCTATATTGCAATTTAACAACATTAATGAGTGGGCCTACAACAATAAAAGTGAAGGCAATACATCTAGCAGTTACCTTGTACTCCCTCCGTTCCAAAATATAAGACGTTTTAGATTTGTGAAGAAAACGAATCTAGACTTATTTTAGTATGTAGTTCATTCAACTTTGGAATGAATCTACACACTAAAAAAAGTCTAGATTCATTTTCTTCACAAACCTAAAACGTCTTATATTTTGGAACGGAGGGAGTACTATGGAAGTAGATCTGCAAATTCCTCCCTCCTTGTATATGATTCTTGCTGCGGGCTCTTTTGATACTTGATTGTGCCCATTCTACTTTTTTTGGAACATCTGGACAGTAAACTCTGACAGGATCATGATATGCCTTGCTTACAGGAGTTTGAGCCTTTAATTCAAAAGCCTTATTCCATTGTCTATTTCCACTCGGCAGCGTCCTTACAAGTGTAAGTGTTAAATATGTAGGCTGGAAGGAAACTGCGTCCCTATCTGAACCTTGGTGTATTTAACATTTAAGAAGCAGTGTGTATAACATGAGTTCTTGTAATTGAATTTGCAGCCAACCTGACTTAGGGTTCATGAAGCGGTTACAGCAAATGCTGGGGCGGAAGCATCAGCGAAATCTTCAGGTTGACACCTCATTTGATCTCATTGTGCATTGCTTATTTTATGTTTGAAGAATATTAACATCTGATGCTATTGATTTCCACAGGCTATATATGTACTCCACCCAACACTGGGATTGAGAACAGCTATTTTTGCGTTGCAGCTTTTAGTTGACGGAGATGTAAGTGTATGGTTGCAATTACAATTCTATTTGTTATCGGGCATGATTTTGTTTCTTGAAATTGAAACTTTCCGTTGTGTGTCAATTAGGTCTGGAAGAAAGTTGTCTATGTTGACAGGCTTATGCATCTGTTCAGATATGTACCCCGGGAACAACTAAGCATCCCAGATTTTGTCTTTCAGTAAGCAAATCTTGCAATTTTTCTAGCTTTGTCACAGGTCTTGTAGCTAACCTAAGTACTGACATAATTAATCACACAGGCATGATCTCGAAGTGAATGGTGGAAAGGGCATGATCGTTGATCCTAGAACAAAGCATGTCTACCAAAGACCATCAGGTTGATATTTAGTAACTTGTTCCTCTTCAGTTGCTCTGACCGAGCAACTCTGTAAAAACAATGTCCTCTACAGAAGAGTTTTTCTAGATCCGCATCGTATGTACCTAGTTGAGTTGGCATTATGTTCTGTTACATTCTTTCTTATCTTAGGAAGGTGATTATGTATATGTATCTTGTTCTGTATAACCAAATAAAGGCTGTATCTAAATGTCTCAAGTTCTCCTGCTGGGATTAGCTGCCTAGTCCTTACCTACTGTGAAGTCTTGACTGGTTCTTGCAGTGGAATAATAGGTTGTCCGGTTAACAATGTTTTCTGGACATGATGGTGTAATTATCTTGTAAAGTCGTGTACGTGCATGTTCCCTGATAGGGTTTTTTTGGCCACCGGGTAAGTTAAAATCTTGTCTTCCATTTCTTCCACATTGGTAGCTTCAAGTTTGATCCTTTTTTTTGAGTTTGTGCTAGTATTAGTTATCAAGACATTTTGCTTAGTGAATGTCAACCCATTTAAAATTAGCATGTATGACATTAATTTGCATACTTCAACTTATTTCTTATAGCATTGTCAAACGCGATGATGATAGATTGTATAGGTGAACTATCACACCATAATGAACAATTGCTTTTGAGAAGTACATTACCTTGTGTCTGAAGTTAATAAGTAACAATGGTGCCTTGGATTAATGGACTGTAACATAATGCCCTTGTATATCGGTGGATACCTTTTTGGAGTAACTTTTTTAAACTTTTATCTCAGCACAAACAAGAGAACCGTGTGGTGTACGTGTAAGCTGTGGTTTTAACATTCTGAAGCAAATGTTAACGAGTCTTGCGGAAACTTAAGCTCTTCAGAAAATGAACTCTGGGACGGGTCTTACCATTGTACTCTGTTACAAAGTCGCCGTCTTCAGCTGATGGTAAGACCCATCCCAGAGTCTTCAGCATGATTACTTAAACTTCAGCTGATGTTGGAGTATTTGATAAATCATGCTGAAGTTGCATAAACTCTGTTACAAAGTCGCCGTCTTCGAAGATTTTGTCTCTGTGTACTTTCGAAGATTTCTTCTTGTATACTTCCAAACACAACAGGATGCTTGCTCAGCACATGGTGAAGAAAAAAACGGTTAGGGAAGAATTATATCGACGAGCTTCTGATTACTGTCAGAGGGCCAAAAGTCTACTCTTTTTATATGTATTGACAAATGCATCCGAATCTACTTAGACGGTGGAACATGACACACACCATTACTATACTGTACTAAACAGCACACAATGACCCACATTACACAAAATCATTCCTATACAGTAGGCCTTTTTCTTTTTCCAATTTACATCAGGCTTGCTACACAACAAATGAAATATTCTGGATCCATTAGTGAGAATTAGCAGCAACCATCACTGGCTTGATTAAAAATAATTTCACATGCTGCCGACACATCTGGGTGTGTGTTTGAGGGTTTTGTGGTTGTTTTACTGTCATGCGGTTACTTATTGTAAATATGTTTTTTTGAGGAATTATTGTAAAGATGTTGATGAAAGGAGAGCTGTTGTAGATATAAGAGTTAGATCACTTTTCTTAGGATATGAAGATGGTAGGAGTGGAAACCTTATAGAGTATCGCGTTGAATATGAAACTTGTACAGTGCTTGAGGGCTTAAGCCTCTCAAAGGCGAATCTTTCCGCGTTGGTAGGAACTACTCCCTCCGTTTTAAATATAAGATATTTTAACTTTGTGGAATAAATGTATCTAGACTTCTTTTAGTATGTAGATTCACTCAGATTTAGAATAAATTTACACATTAAAAGAAGTCTAGATATTTTTTATAAACCTAAAACATAAAATACTCTCATGGAGGTCAATACCATGTCATGATCACATACACTACAAACTGGTGACAAGTTGGCAAGATTCCCGCGCATATTCGGATCTTTGCATTTTTTCTTCAATTCAGAGTATACTTATCGTGGCCACAGCTATGCAATTTGCTAAACAAAACAAAGAGTGTGAGCGAGGATGCAAGTCAATGCTTTGATTAGTACGGAGTACGGCCTTCAATGCTGCTTCTTGCTAAATCTGCATACGTATTCGCATTGGTAGTTTTTTAATATTATTTCAAATGACCAATGTTCTGTACGTACGGCTCATGCATATGATTCATTTCTGAAATTAGATTTAGGAAATGGGTATCTGAAATTTCAAAAGACTATATTTGCATGACTTTGCAAGATCATCAGTCCATCACGCGATTTGGGATCCTCCACTGACGAAGCACCGCCAACACCAGGAACCCTCGCCGCCCGCTGCTCACATCCGCACATCCATGGAGAGAACCATCATAGCCGCTTGTCGAAGAGGCGGACACACAAACAATAGCCACCCAAAACGAACATAGGTGGACTCGTCCAATCCAAGCCCACCTGGCCTAGATCCATCTCAAACATGACATGCAAAGGAGGGTATGGCAGCATATGGTGTCGAGTATGGCGGGAGCACACCTCCACACCGACCACATGCCACCCTACAGACTTCCTTGGTGACCCCGACTGGTCCCATAAGTCCTAGGTCTAGGCTTGTGGGCCAAGATCTGGCCACCATTGTGCAATCCAACGGCCACCGCCGCCGGCCAGACGAACACCACAACAACCTACCACAGATGGAGTCACCCCAGCCGAGACCAGCACCAACATGCCACACCGCCGCCATACCAGAAACCGCCCTGTCCGCCCCTCCTAGCATGCTAGGAAGTGGTCGCTGGCAGCGGGGGAGGAGGTGGGGATCGACGGGGAGCGATAGGTTGATAGCCCCCTTTTCTTTTTTCCACCTTTTCGTACAATCAACTATGACAAAACTAACCAGTACACAAAACATTCATCTGATCTTTACAATTCTTCAAAATGTATTAAGATCGTTACATGATGAAGAATTGCTCCGTATACATTTATTGAGAATATAAACACCTAGTCTGGCTGATCATCTTTTACTACTAAGGGCCCGTTCGGCAACTCACCGGTCCGAGAATTTTCCTCTCTCTTGGATATGAGTTGTTGTTGATAATTAGTAGGACAACTTCTATTAGAACTACTGATTGCGCTCTATGTAATTTTATATATAGAAGAAGTCGTGCACCGGGGTTTTATTGCAATAAGGAAACCTTTTGGTCTCGAAGGAAGATCAACAAACTAAGGCTATATTTCATCTTGCAAGCTGCACTACAGAGAAAAATATACCTATATATTAGCTAAGTTAAGCCGCATGACCATTACAATGATGATGGTATTATTCTAGACACAATACCATGTATATGATCGCATATGCTAGTACAAATTAGTGACAATTTGGCAAGGTTCCGCACATATTCAGATCTTTGACATATTTTTCGTTTCGTTGAGGAAGTTCGAAATAAGCTAGTAATCAATATATACTGACCTAATGTCACAGCTATACTGAGCTGTGATTGGCCGACGGATTGCGATTTGCAAAAGAGAAAAACAAAGAGGAAGAACGAAGATTGTTTAGATAGTAGTACGGATCACGGTTTTCAATGCTGTCCTGCTTGCTAATTTTGCTGCTAAATCTGCATATGTGTAGTAGTCTTCATATTTGAAAAGCCAACATATAGCTGTTTGCGTGTTAGTTATCTAAATTTGGAGATCAGATTTAGCAAGTGAGCATTAGCAATTTCAGTGCCTACATTGGCATGGCTAATCAGCATCGCATACACATTTCTTGTAGAAACCCTGAATTTGTTTGCTTTTCTTCGTTTTGATGAAATTTGCGTTCTTGCCATAGCTTGCTTGTATCTGTACAATTTGAAAATACATTCTTGCATTGAGAACAGAATATACAATTAACATTAATCTCGACCTACCTTTTCTTGCAAGCTTGCTTGTATCCGTACAGTTTACTCCTTTCAGGGATATTCCTAGCATAACCATGACGTGGTTTCAGTAATGTATTCTTCTCACAGTTAACATATTGATACATGGAAGTCAAACCGATAAACTACAATTTGGTATCGATCGATCTATCCTTCTGATAATAGATCAACATAATATAGTATGGCATTTTATTTTATATACTACCACTTGGCACTTGCAACTAACTAACTAACTATTGACATATCTGTACGATCGATTCCGTATGCCTATATATACCTACCCGCAGTACGGAACAAAACACACAGCAAGAGAGCAAGAGGGAAGAAGAAGAAGTAGAAGGAGAGCTGAGCAGCTTAGTCTGAGTCGGCCATGGCGGGTGAACAGCTCAACGTGCTGAAAGCACTGGACCAGGCCAAGACGCAATGGTATCATTTCACGGCCATCGTGATCGCCGGCATGGGCTTCTTCACCGACGCCTACGACCTCTTCTGCATCTCACTCGTCACCAGGCTGCTGGGCCGCATCTACTACACCGATCCTGGCAGCAACGAGCCCGGTCACCTCCCAGCCAACGTGTCGGCCTCTGTGAACGGCGTGGCCCTGTGCGGCACGCTCGCAGGCCAGCTCTTCTTCGGCTGGCTCGGTGACAAGCTCGGTCGCAAGAGCGTCTATGGCTTCACCCTCATCCTCATGGTGCTCTGCTCCATCGCGTCGGGGCTCTCGTTCGGACACTCGGCCAAGGGTGTCATAGGGACGCTTTGCTTCTTTCGCTTCTGGCTCGGTTTTGGCGTCGGTGGAGACTACCCCTTGTCGGCGACCATTATGTCCGAGTACGCCAACAAGAAGACCCGTGGCACCTTCATCGCCGCCGTCTTCGCTATGCAGGGATTCGGTATCCTGTTCGGCACCATTGTCACCATTGTCGCCCGCGCGTTCGACAACCGCGTTCCGGCCGCCGTTCTACGCCGACGCTGCCGAGTCCATAGGGCCGACTTCGTGTGGCGATCATCGTCATGTTCGGAACCATACCTGCGGCCCTAACCTACTATGGCGCATGAAGATGCCGGAGACCCAGCGGTACACGGCACTCATCGCCCCAACATGAAGCAAGCCACCGCAGACATGTCCAGGGTGCTCAACAAGGACATCACGGAGGAGGAGGAGCAGGTCCGGCTTCAAGTGGTATCCGGTGACACATGGGGCCTCTTCTCGCGACAATTCATGAGCCGTCATGGACTGCACCTGCTAGCCACCACCAGCACGTGGTTCTTGCTAGACGTCGCCTTCTACGGCGTAACCTATTCGAAGGACATCTTCACCAAGGTCGGGATCCCACCGGCAAGGACCATGAGTGCCTTGGAGGAGCTATACCGCATTGCCCGTCGCAAGCTCTCATCGCGCTCTGCGGCACCGCCATCGGGTTCACCGTCGCCTTCATCGACATCATAGGAAGGTTCGATCCAGCTCATGGGCTTCGCCATGATGACCATATTCATGCTTGCCATCGCCATACCATATGACTATCTAGTGAAGCCGGGCATCACACCGGCTTTGTCGTTCTCACGGTCTCACCTTCTTCTTTGCCAACCGGGCCCAACAGCACGACCTTCGCCGTGCCGAGATCTTCGGCGAGGCTCCGGTCCACATGTCACGGTGTCTCCGCCCGCTGGTAAGGCTGGGCGATCATCGGTGCGTTCGGGTTCTATGCGCGTCAGGACCAGAAGAAGCCCGACAAAGGGTACTCCGCGGGTATCGGCATGCGCAACGCGCTCTTCCTTCTCGCCGGCACCAACTTCCTAGGCTTGCTCTTCTCGCTCTTGGTTCCGGAGTCCAAGGGAAGATCGCTGGAGGAAATATCTAAGGAGAACTTCGACGATGACAAAGTTGCCCCAACCGGTGTCTAGCTACATTGACCGAAGCTAGTTCTCTACTGGTCTAGATGCATGGTTGTGTGTTTAGTTTTCATTGCAGCGCATTCTTCTTTACAGTGTGACCACTTGTTGAATTTGTGTTGTCGCGTCTGCTATTTTGCGTGTCGTTGTTTATGGTGTGCTTTTTTTTTTCTAAATCCTAGCGTTGTATTTCTATTGTAGTGCTGTATTTTTATTTATTTTGTTCAAAGAGAATTGTTAATAAAATTGTTCATGTGATTTCGTGCAAATAAGTGACTTATTGCATAAAGGGCTAAATCTACTATCCTTTAATTAGAAAAATGGCACCCGGCTCCAACGAAATAAAGTGACCGGGATAAGAATATTATCTTTCATAGAAGGATTGCACAATGGTTTCGAACGATCAGGTTTCTAGGGTGAGGGTCTCTTGTTCAAGAGCATGATGGTTGGTGTTTTTTTCATCGAAATGGGGTATTTCCCGACCTTTGCATCAATTGATGCACACAACCAACATGATGGTTGCTATGTTTGCTTTCCATTGTAGTGCCTTATTTTTCCATGTGACTATTAGCCGGATTTATGCTGTCACGTGCTCTATTTGTGTGTATTTGTTCCTACTGGGGTTTTCCCTTAATTCTAGCATAGTATTTTTTATATGGGACAAAGGGAAGATCTAGGAATGTTCTAGAGGTGCTTAAGAGCCCTTGGACCAATGTGGCATCAATCCCATGGCCAAGACGCATTGGAAAAATCTATATAAAGAGGGAGAACCCTAGATTTTGGGGCAACCACCAAAAGCAACGAATTTTCCTCCCCCTCGGCCTCCATCTACAAGGATGATGGATCCTCTACGACAACAAGAAGCTCGAATGAAGAAGGATTCAAAGGGGTGACGCTCCCCTAGGGCCGCCCGCCACCGGGGCACCCAACGCTGCCACCTAGCACCTTCGCCTCCTCTCCCTCGCACGACTATATGCCCTCTTGGGGAGACACCTCCACTACAACACGAACGCCGGTCCCTAGAGCTTATAGACATGAAGACACAATCTAATCACTGCGCTTGCGCTAAGGCGGAAAAAAAGCCACCAAGGATAACTGTGTCGTGGAAAGTGGACAGGTAGCCCTTTTTCTGGCTCGGCACAACGTCATCCGCCGACCTAGCGCTTCCGCGACACCACAGATGATGCGTCTCGCTATCTTAAAGAAGACATCGGAACTTTAGTGTCATGTAACTACAAGATGCGGCACATTCCTCTACCGTGTTTGTTACCTTCTAGCGGCACATCACTTAATGATTAACAAATATGTTTCTCCACTAAATTTGGAATGTATTAAATATTCATTAAAATATAGAACTATATTTATTAACGTAATAAAGCAGATTACACACATTTACATGATCCTAAGTTAACGATCGCAATTGCTACTAATATTTCAATGCAAGTCAGTGCATGTTGTAGACCGGTTTCTTTTTCTAGGAAATATTTTCTAATTCTCTTTATATTCAACCAAACTACTTCCTTTCTCTTATGTGCAAGGTTGATATCATCCACATGCAACTCTAGATGCATCTTATTTTCTTCTATGGTTTCCTTCTCTTCCACAATTTTCTTGATATCTCCTTTCAACTGCTTGGTTTCACATTCTAGAACGAGAATCATGTCTTCAATGTAGCTCAAACGATCCTAAAAAAAGAGGAAAATTAGGTTGAATCAGTAAACAAATAACTAATTTCCAATCAACCATACCTCAAAAAACAACAACGCTTCTTACAGATCTTGGCATCCATGCTAGCAACGAGTCGGCGTCTTGTGCAGAAAAAATTGACCCTTGAACCGAAGAAGCCTCACTCTGTGGGTGGTGCTTTGGTGGAAAAGATGGAGAGCGATAGAGGCGGCGGAAACCAATAAATCAGAGAGCAAGGTGGCAATGTGGGGGAGCAAGGCACTAATGTCGTGGGGGTGAGGAAGACGACAGCGATTTGGGGGAGTGGGTACAGGAGGAGAGACAATGAGGAAGAGAGTGGGGAAGGGAAGGGAATGGTAGAGGAATATAGTGTGGTCACATGTGCATTTTCTGAAAGCGGAAAAAGTTTTGTACATTGGTCGAGTTGTGCGGAGATGTCCAAAACGTCTTATATTTTAACACGGAGGGAGTACTATGGAAGTAGATATGCAAATTCCTCTGTCAATTTATATGATTCTTCTTGCGGCCTCTTTTGATACTTGATTGTGCCCATTCTACTTTTTTTGGAACATCTGGACAAGAATCTCGACATGATCATGTTATGCCTTGCTTATAGGAGTTTGACCCTTTGATTTAAAAGCCTTATTTGATTGTCTATTTCCACTCGGCAGCGTCCTTATAAATGTAAGTGTTGAATACGTAGGCTCAGGAAGGAAACTGCATCCCTATCTGAACCTTATTTAACATTTAAAAAGCGGTGTGTATAACATGAGTTATTGTAACTGAATTTGCAAACAATCTGACTTAGGATTTATGAAACAGTTACAACAAATGTTGGGCAGAAGCATCAACAAATTTTTAGGCCGGCATGTCACTTGATCTCATTGTGGATTGCTTATTTTATGTTTGAAGTATATTAACAACTGATTTCATCGATTTCCACAAGCTATATATGTACTCCACCTAACCGTGGGATTGAGAATAGCTATTCTATTGCTGCAGGTTTTAGTTGAAGAAGATGATGCGTGGTTGCAATTACATTTCTCTTCATTATCGGGCATGATTTTGTTTGTTGAAATCAAAACTTTCCGCTGTGTGTAAATTAGGTCTGGAAAGAAAGTTGTCTATGTTGGCATGCTTATGCATCTGTTCAGATATATACCTTAAGTACAACAAAACTTCCTAATTTTTGTCTTTCAATAAGCAAACCTTGCAATTTTTTTTAGCTTTGTCACATGTCTTGTAGCTAAGGCATGTTAAGTACCGACATAAATAATCACATAGGCACGATCTCAAAGTAAATGGTCGAAAGGGCATGATAGTCGATCCTAGAACAAAGCATGTCTACCAAAGACCATCCGGTTGATATTTAGTAACTTGTTCCTCTTAAGTTGGTCGGTTGACACTCTGTAAAAATGATGTCCTCTATGGAAGAGTTTTTGTAGATCCGCACCGTATGTACCTAGTTGAGTTGGGCATTATGTTCTATTACTGTCTTTCTTATCTTAGTAAGCTGATTATGTATATGTATCTTGTTCTGTATAACCAAATAAAGGTTGTATTTAATTGTACAAAGTTATCCTGCTGGGATTAGTTGCCTAGTCCTTACCTCTGTGAAGTCTTGACTAGTTTATGGACATGCTGGTGTAATTATCTTGTAAAGCCGTGTACGTGTATGTTTTTTGATATGATTTTTTGCCACTGGGTAAGTTAAAATTTGCCATTTTCCATTTTGTCCACATTGGTAAAATTTGCTAGCTTCAAGTTTGATATGTTATTTCAATGAGTTTGTGCTAGCAGTTATTATCAAGACATTTTTCTTAGAGAATGTCAACCCATTTAAAATTAGCATGTATGGCATTAATTTGCATACTTAAACTTATTACTTATAGCATTGTCAAACGTGATGATAGATTGTATAGGTGAGCTACCACACCGTCATGAACGATAGCTTTCGAGAAGTGCATTATGTCTGAAGTTAATAAGTAACAATGTTGCCATAGATTAATGGACCGTATCATAATGCTCCTGGATTATGATGGATGCATTTTGGAGTAACTTTCTTGAAAATTGTATCTCAATACAAACAAGAGAACTATGTGTTGTATGACTGAGATGTGGTTTTCACATTCTAAATCAAATATTAGGAGTCGTGCTGAAAATTAAGATCTTACAAAAATAACTCTTGGTAATGTCTTATTACTATATTCGATAAATCGTGCTAAAGTTGCATAAACTCTATTACAAAGTCATCGTATTCAAATATTTTATCTTCGTCTATTTCCAAACACAATAGGATGCTTGCTCAGGACATGGTAACGAAAATCCGGTTAGGGAAGAATTATATCTACGAGCTTCTGATGACTGCGAGAGGTATATCAACTTCTAATGACTGCAAGAGGGCCAAAATTCTACTGTTTTTATATCTAGTTGACAAATGCATCCGAATACTACAACAGTGAAATGTCATATTACTGATGGAAACCATTGCTATACTATATTAAACATCACACATTGACCCGACATTACACAAAAACATTCCTATTCAGTAGGCCTTTTTCTTTTTTGATCTACAGTAGGCTAGCTACAAAACAAATGAAATATTTTGGATCCATTAGTGAGAATCAGCAACAACCATCAACCTGAATGGTCATTAGCACATATCGCTAGCTTGATAAAACATAATTTCGTATGCTACGACACATCTGGGTGTGTATTCAAGGGTTTGTGGTTATTTTACTGTTGATGAAAGGAGAGTTGTTGTAGATATAAGAGTTAGATCACTTCTCTTAGGACATGAAGATGGTAGGAGTGGAAACCTTATAAAGTTGCAAGCTGCTCTAATTATTCTCGAAGGAGTATCGCATTGAATATGAAACTTGTATAGTTCTCTAGGACTCAAGCCTCAAATGCAGATCTTTATGCGTCCGTGGGAACTAGTATGTTGTCATTTTTTTAGATCAACAGGGACACCCCGTCCCCGGTTCCATTGATAACATCAACGAAACCTGGAGTGAAACTCAGGTCCAGTACAACCAAAGCGAGCTACAAAATAGAGGTCCGAAACAAACACAAAAAAACTAGGAAAAACATAAAGGTTTCTCAGACAGCAGAAAGAGCACCAGCTAAAACGAAGAACTACAGAGGGGGGAAGGGGAAGACAGCAGCTGCCAGCGTGGAAGTCGGTGTAGCCCAAGTCCCCAGCACTGTAACTCTTTTGCTCGCCGGCGACGACAAGCCAGGAGGGTCATCCCCTTCAGCTTCAATGCCCCTAGTCAGCCACTCATCAGAACAAATGGCAAGGCCAGAATCTGGGAGAGGTAAGTGCAGAACCTCTCCACTCCCTCCAGCATCTCCTCCTTGAAAATCAGTCTCCAGTGCTTTACTGAGGCCAAAACCTTCCCCAGGATCTGATGTAAATTGATCCAAGGAAGACCATTAAAGATCATATCATTCCTAAATTTCCAGAGACACCAAAGAACAACAGAACAAACCGAGTTTAGAATCGCATGTTTCTTGTTTGAAATCCAGTTCTTAGCCATAGACAGGTAGTCATTTCCAACAGTAATATTAAAGAAATTGGAGATGATTTTCCAAACCTGTTTTGCAACTAGGCACTGAAAGAAGAGGTGGTTAATAGACTCATCTTCAGAACAAAAAACACAGTCTTCAGGTTTATTCAGGTGTCTCTTTTTAAGGTTATCTCTAGTCATTAACTTGTTATGAGCTAACAACCAAATGAAGATATGGACCCTAGGGGGGATATGTAACTGCCAAACAGCAGGAATAAAAATAGGAGTGACACCCCCAAAATTAATGATAACATATAGGGAGGTAGTGGAATATATCCCTTTGCTTTCGTATTGCCAGATCAATGCATCAGTATTGGAGTTAAGAGAAATACCAGAAGCAATTGCTTCAAGCTCATACCACTGATCTAACAGGTTATTATTAAAATTCCTCCTAAAAGTAAGCCTAAGGGAAGAACCACCCCAAATTTGCTGAACAGTTTTGTTATGTTCATTACATATGACATCTCTGTAGGGGTTCGTAGCATGGAAAACAAAATTTTTCTACCGCATACAAACAAACAAGCCAAGATCTATCTACTAGATTGTAGCAACGAGTCGATAGAATAACTCACCCTCGAAGATTCCAAAGTGTTTAACGAGAGCGGATTCTCGTGGGTGATGTAGTCGTACTCTTCCCGATCTCAAGATCACGTAGACGATCCTTCCCAAGGCTGCATTCCTAGAGCGCTTCAATGATCGATCACGCGTTCGGTACTCGACGAAGACCTTCCTCTCCCTTGTTCCAAAGAAAAGAAGAGATTGTAGAACTCTCCTCGCGATTCCGGCAGCACGACGGCGTGGTACCGGAAGTAGAGGGGAGATCTCGCAGGGCTTCGCCTTAAGCCGGAGCGAGTATGGTGGACTATGAGAGAGCCCTTGGTGATCTAGGGTTTAGACACACCAAGGAGAAGAGGCTAGGCCGGCGGCTAGGGCAATGGGTTGACCCAACTCGGCGGCTTGGCAAACCCTAGGAGGCGGCGGCGACAATGGTGGAGGCCGGCGGCTAGGGTTTAGGTTTAGAGGGGCAAGGTGTGTGTCTTGGAGGGGCAGCCCTGCCCCTCCTTATATAGGTGGAGGGGGCGCGCCAAGGGGAGGGGAGTCCCTCCCCAACTCGGTCTCCAAGGGCCGGTGGTGGAGGGAGAGGAACTCCTCCCCAAGTAGGTTTCCTACTCTCCCTCCACCAAGCAAAATAGCCGTTTTACTTTTTCAAATTGGCGTTTGACTTTTCAATCTAGGATTTGATTTAACCCTTTATTTTGTTCAGCGATGACACCTAGTACATGATGCAACCATTCCAACTTGTTATGACACATTCATGTACCCTTCCTCTCTGGAGTGCCGGACATTCCGGAACCTTCTAGAACATTCCCGATGAAAACACCGGAACCATTCTCCAACCCCGAAACAAGACTTTCCTTATATGAATTTTATTCTCCGGATCTCCTCGTGATATCCCGGATCCCATCCGAGACTCCGAACAACATTCAGTCTCTTACTCATCATTCCATAACTACTCAACAACGTCGAATCCTTAAGTGTGTCTCCCTACGGTTCATGAATTATGCGGACATGATCGAGACACTTATCCGAACAATAACCAATAGAGGAATCTGGAAATTCATATGGCTCCCACATATTTCTACGATTACTTTGCGATCGAATAAACCACTTACATACGATACCAATTTCCCTTTGTCTCACGATAGTTTACTTATCTGAGGTTTTGATCGTCGGTTTCTCTGCATACCTAGTTCAACCTCGTTACTGATAAGTACTCTTTTCTCGTTCCCGTGATATGTGATCCCTTGTGAGCCAGTCACATGCTTGCAAGCTAATTGGATGACATTCCATCGAGAGGGCCAGTATATCTATCCATCATATGGATGGACAAATCCACTCTTGATCCATGTGTCTCAACCAATACTTTCGAACACTCAATGCCACCTTTATAGCCACCCGATTCGGTGTGGTGTTTGATGTCATCAAAGCATCCTTCCGGTGACGGTGATAAGCATGATCTCATGGTCGAAGGAATTAGGTTACTATGTATCAGAAAGCATATAGCAATTGAACTATTAAAATGACTTGATCTTTATGCTACGCTTATCTATAGGAGTATGTCCATCATATCATTCTCCTAACAATATGATCTTGTTGTTAATAACATCTCAATGTTCATGATAGGGAAACCACAATCATTTATTAACCAACAAGCTAGTATTATGAAGAGGCTTTACTAGGGATTTCAATTTAAGTTTACAAATCACACAAGTATTAATGTTTCCTTATTAATACTATTATAGCATGAATGTAAACATTTATCATAAACACAAAGATATAATAATAACCATATTTATTACTGCCTCTAGGCCATATCTCCAACAGTCTTCCACTTGCACTAGAGTCATCTAATCTAGATTACATGGTAATATACCGAACACCCATGGCAGTTTGGTGTTGGTCATGTTTTGCCCTCGGGAGAGGTTTAGTCAACGGATCCGCCACATTCAGATCTGTGTGTACTTTGCAAATCTTTATGTCCCCATCTTGGACATGTTCTCGAATAGCGTGAAAACGTAGCTTGATGTGCTTCAGCTTCTTGTGTGACCTTGGTTCTTGCGCATTGGCTATGGCTCCCATGTTATCACAATAGATAGACATTGGGTCCAGCGCACTTGGAACCACACCGAGCTCTGTAATGAACTCTTTCATCCATATCGCTTCTTGTGAAGCCTCCGAAGCAGCCATGTATTCCGATTCAGTTGAAGATCTTGCAACAACTCTTTTCTTTGCACTCCTCCATTCTTCCGCACCATTCAAAGTAAATCGTATCCAGTTGTGATTTAGAATCATCCGGATCGGTGTTCCAACTAGCGTCGGTGTAACCATTAACAACGAGTCGTTCATCACCCCCATAAGAAAGAACCATATCCTTAGTTCTTCTCAAGTACTTAAGGATGTTTTTGACCCGTCCAATGATCCACTCTGGATCACTTTGATATCTGCTAGTCAAACTAACATCATATGCAATGTCGGGTCTAGTACATAGCATGGCATACATTAGAGATCCTATGGGAGGCATAGGAGTTTTACTCATCCTTTCTCTATCTTCGCGTTGTTGCACTTTGAGTTTTACTCAACGTCAGATTGGGCAACATGGGAAAGAACCCTTTCTTGCTATCTTCCATTCCAAACCTCTTTAGAACTTTGTCCAAATATGTACTTTGTGACAATGATATTAGGCGTCTCGATCTATCTCTATAAATCTTTATGCCTAATATGTAAGCTGCTTCGCCAAGATCTTTCATTGAAAAACTATTATTCAAATATTCCTTGACACTATTAAGAAGGTCTACATCATTCCCAATCAACAATATGTCATCTACATATAGTATTAAGAATGCTACAGAGCTCCCACTCACTTTCTTGTAAATACAAGCTTCTCCATAAGTTTGTATAAAACCAAAACTTTTGATTACTTTATCAAAACGTTGATTCCAACTTCAAGATGCTTGCTTCAATCCATAAATGGATCGTTGAAGTTTGCATACCTTGTTAGCATCCTTAGGATCAACAAAACCTTTGGGTTGCATCATATACAACTCTTCATCAATGTCTCCATTGAGGAACGCTGTTTTGACATCCATCTGCCATATATCATAATCATAATATGCAGCGATTGCTAACATAATCCTCACAGACTTTAGCTTCGCTACTGGTGAGAAAGTCTCATCGTAGTCAACTCCTTGAATTTGTCGAAACCCTTTTGCGACAAGTCGAGCTTTATAGACAGTAACATTACCATCAGCATCTGTTTTCTTCTTGAAAATCTATTTGTTATCGACAAATCCTTACCATCCGTAAGTCCACCAAAGTCCATACTTGGTTTTCGTACATGGATCCAATCTCGGATTTCATGGCTTCTTGCCATTTATTGGAATCTGGGCTCATCATCGCTTCCTCATATGTCGCAGGGTCATCGGTGTTGTCCACCAACATGACACTCATAACGGGATCATACCAATCAGGAGTGGTATGAGTTCTCGTTGACCTGCGAGGCTCTGTAGCAACTACAACCGAAGTTTCATGATCATCATCATTAGCTTCCTCTCTTATTGGTGCAGGCACCACAGGAACTTCTTCCGGTGCTGCGCTACTCGCAAGTTCGAGAGAAGGTACGACAACCTCGTCGAGTTCTACTTTCCTTCCAGTCACTTCTTTCGAGAGAAATTCTTTCTCTAGAAAGGATCCATTCTTGGCAACGAAGATTTTGCCTTCGGATCTATGATAGAAGGTATATCCAATAGTTTCCTTTGGATATCCTATGAAGACGCATTTTTCCGCTTTGGGTTCAAGCTTGTCCGGCTGTAACTTCTTTACATAGGCTTCGCAACCCCAAACTTTAAGGAACGACAATTTAGGTTTCTTCCCAAACCATAATTCATACGGTGTCGTTTCAACGGATTTAGATGGTGCCCTATTTAAAGTGAATGCGGCTGTTTCTAATGCATAACCCCAAAATGATAGCGGTAAATCTGTAAGTGACATCATAGAACGAACCATATCTAAGAGAGTTCGATTACGACGTTCGGACACACCATTACGCTGTGGTGTTCCCGACGGTGTCAATTGTGAAAGTATTCCACATTTCTTCAAATGCTTGCCAAACTCGTAACTTAGATATTCACCTCCACGATCAGAACGTAGAAATTTAATCTTCTTGTTACGTTGATTCTCAACCTCACTTTAAAATTCCTTAAACTTCTCAAAAGTTTCGGACTTATGTTTCATGAAATAGATATACCCATATCTACTCAAGTCATCCGTGAAGGTAAGAACATAACGATAACCACCGCGTGACGCTACACTCATTGGACCACACACATCGGTATGTATGATTTGCAATAAGTCCGTAGCTCGCTCCATCATACCAGAAAATGGAGTCTTAGTCATTTTTGCCATCAGACATGCTTCGCATCTTTCAAGTGATTCAAAATCAAGTGATTCAAGAAGTCCATCGGAATGGAGTTTCTTCATACGCTTCACTCCAATGTGACCAAGACGACAGTGCCACATATAGGTCGAGTTATCGCTCGATTTCAAACGTTTAGCCTCAATGTTATTAACATGTGTATTTCCACTATCGAGATTCAATAAGAATAGACCATCTATCAACGGTGCATGTGCATAAAACATATTACTCATATAAATCGAACAACCATTATTCTTGAACTTAAACAAGTAACCGTCTCGCAATAAACAAGATCCCGATATAATGTTCATGCTTAACGCATGCACCAAATAAAAATTATTTAAGTATAAAACTAATCCCGATGGTAGATGAAGGGGTAGCGTGCCGACCGCGATCACATCAACCTTTGATCCATTTCCCACGCGCATCGTCACCTCGTTCTTCGCTAGCTTCCGTTTATTCTGTAGCACCTGTTTCGAGTTACAAATATGAGCAACCGAACCAGTATCAAATACCCAGACACTACTATGAGTACTAGTGAGATACACATCAATAACATGTATATCGGATATACCTTTCTTCTTGATGTTGCCGTTCTTCAAATCCGCCAAGTACTTTGGGCAATTCCGCTTCTAGTGACCTTCTCCCTTGCAGTAAAGCACTCAGACGTGCTTGGGTCCAGCCTTGGTCTTCTTCACGGTGCGGTAACTTTCTTACCACCCTTCTTGAAGTGTCCCTTTGCTTAGACTTGCCTTTCTTGAATTTGGTGGTCTTATTGACCATCAACACTTGGTGCTCTTTCTTGATCTCCACTGCAGATTTTAACATGGAGAAGAGTTCGCAATGCTTGTTCATGCTTTGCATATTGTAGTTCATCACAAAGTTCTTGTAACTTGGTGATAGTGATTGAGGACACGGTAAATCCTCAAAGCATTAGAAATCACTATACCCAAGCTTTGAAGTTTGTTTATGCGTGCTGACATCTTAAGCATATGCTCACTAACGAGCCTCTTCCATCTTGCAGTTAAAGAACTTTTCAGAAGCCTCATAGCTCTCAACTGTCGCGTGAGTCTCAAAGGTCAATTTGAGTTCACGGACAATATCATGTGGGTCTGAATTCTCAAACCTTTTCTGAAGCTCCGATTCTAAACCATACAAGATAGCACACTGAAATGTGGAGTACTGATTCTTCCGAGCGAGGTAAACGTTCTTTACTTCATCGGTAGCATCAGCTGCAGGCGGGTCACCTAGTGGTGCATCCAGCACATAGGTCAAATTACCAGCATTGAGGACAATCCTCAAATTGCGAAACCAATCCGCGAAGTTTCTTTCATTGTTTTTCAACTTTTCTTTCTCTAGAAACGCATTAAAATTGATGGTAGGGGCCGCCATGGATCCACAACATATTTGCAATAGTTTAGACTAAGTTTATGTCAAATTGAGTTCTAATTAATAGTTAAACTAATCTAGGTGAACTCCCACTCAAAACAATATCCCTCACATTGTTTTAGTGATCACACGAACCAAATCCACCACATCAAAACCGATCATCACGAGAATTGATGTAGCTTCAATGGCGAACAATCGACATGTTCATCATATCTACAATATGATTCATGCTTTACCTTTCGGTGATCCGTGTTCCGAGACCATGTCTGTACATGCTAGGCTCGTCAAGATCAAACCTTAGCTTCCGCATGAGCAAATCTGGCTTGCCCACGTTGTATACACTTGCGAAATCTAACACACCCGATCATCACATGGTGCTTCGAAACAACAAGCTTTAGCAACAGTGCTTACTAAGGGTGAACACTTTATAACTTGAAATTCATGTGCATGAGGGATCATCTTATAATGCTACCGTCGTTAACTAAGCAATACAAGATGCATAAAGGATTAACATCACATGCAATTCATAATATGTGATATGATATGGCCTTTCTTCTTTGTGCTTCCGATCTCCATCTTCAAGCACGAACATGATCTCCATCATCACCGGCATTGCATCAAGGTCAATGACGCTTCTCCATGGTTGTCGTCCACCAGCTTCAACTATTACAACTACTTTGAATAGACACGCGGGTCTTAACAGAAATTAAAGACAACCATATGGCTCCTGCCGGTTGCCAACTTACAATAAGGAACATTGCATACATCAAATATAATCACAATCATGGCCATATCACATCACAACACACTCCTGCAAAACAAAGTTAGACGCCTCTAATTTCTTTGCATATTTTACGTGGTTTGGGGATTTTAATAAGTGTCGATCTAACTTACGAACAAGAACCACAACGTTGATGTTTGAACAATCAAGTGCCCGTTGTAAATTGGATCTATACTATAATGGGAGAGACAGACACCCGCAAAGCCACTTATGCAATACAAGTTGCATGTTGAGCGTGGAGCAAGTCTCATGAACAATGTCATGTAAGGTTAGCCCGGGCCGCTTCATCCCATCATACCGCAAGATGCAAAGTACACAAAAAGCAACTGATAATAAAAGCACCACCACCAACAGTGACCATTATGTTCTACTCGTGCAACAGATCTACATATGGACACGACTCTGATACCACTATAGGGGTTCGTAGCATGGAAAACAAAAGTTTTCTACCGCATACAAACAAACAAGCCAAGATATATCTACTAGATTGTAGCAACGAGTCGATAGAATAACTCACCCTCGAAGATTCCAAAGTGTTTAACAAGAGCGGATTCTCGTGGGTGATGTAGTCGTACTCTTCCCGATCTCAAGATCCCGTAGACGATCCTTCCGGGCAAGCGTTTAAGGCTTCTGCAGTCGGTCACATCGCTCGATCGACGAAGACCTTCCTCTCCCTTGTTCCAAAGAAATGGAGGTTGTAGCACTCTCCTCGCGATTCTGGCAAAGACGACGCAGCGTATCGAAGTAGAGGGGAGATCTCGCAGGGCTTCGCCTTAAGCCGGAGCGAGTATGGTGGACTATGAGAGAGCCCTCGGTGATCTAGGGTTTAGACACACCAAGGAGAAGAGGCTAGGCCGGCCGCTAGGGCAAGGGGTTGCCCCAACTCGGCGGCTTGGCAAACCCTAGGAGGCGGCGGCGACAATGGTGGAGGCCGGCGGCTAGGGTTTAGGTTTAGAGGGGCAAGGTGTGTGTCTTGGAGGGGCAGCCCTGCCCCTCCTTATATAGGTGGAGGCGCGCCAAGGGGGAGTCCTCTCCCAACTCGGTCTCCAGGGAGGGCTGGAGGAGAGGAACTCCTCCCCAAGTAGGTTTCCTACTCTCCCTCCACCAAGCAAAATAGCCGTTTGAGTTTTTCAAATTGGCGTTTGACTTTTCAAACTAGGATTTGATTTAGCCCTTTATTTTGTTCAGCGATGACACCTAGTACATGATGCAACCATTCCAACTTGTTATGACACATTCATGTACCCTTCCTCCCGAGTGCCGGACATTCCGAACCTTCTAGAACATTCCCGATGAAAACACCTAACCATTCTCCAACCCCAAACAAGACTTTCCTTATATGAATTTTATTCTCCTGACCATTCCGGATCTCCTCGTGATATCCCGGATCCCATCCGAGACTCGAACAACATTCGCCTCTTACTCATCATTCCATAACTACTCAACAACGTCGAATCCTTAAGTGTGTCTCCCTACGGTTCGTGAATTATGCGGACATGATCGAGACACTTATCCGAACAATAACCAATAGAGGAATCTGGAAATTCATATGGCTCCCACATATTTCTATGATTACTTTGCGATCGAATGAACCACTTACATACGATACCAATTTCCCTTTGTCTCACGATAGTTTACTTATCCAAGATTTTGATCGTTGGTATCTCTGCATACCTAGTTCAACCTCGTTACTGATAAGTACTATTTTCTCGTTCCCGTGATATGTGATCCCTTGTGAGCCAGCCACATGCTTGCAAGCTAATTGGATGACATTCCACCGAGAGGGCCCAGAGTATATCTATCCGTCATATGGATGGACAAATCCCACTCTTGATCCATGTGTCTCAACCAATACTTTCCGAACACTCAATGCCACCTTTATAGCCACCCAGTTACGATGTTGTGTGTGATGTCATCAAAGCATCCTTCCGGTGATGGTGATAAGCATGATCTCATGGTCGAAGGAATTAGGTTACTATGTATCAGAAAACATATAACAATTGAACTATTAAAATGACTTGATCTTTATGCTACGCTTATCTATAGGAGTATGTCCATCATATCATTCTCCTAACAATATGATCTTGTTGTTAATAACATCTTAATGTTCATGATAGGGAAACCACAATCATTTATTAACCAACAAGCTAGTATTATGAAGAGACTTTACTAAGGACTTCAATTTAAGTTTATAAATCACACAAGTATTAATGTTTCCTTGTTAATACTAGTAGCATGATTATAAATATTTATCATAAACACAAAGATATAATAATAACCATATTTATTACTGCCGCGTATCTCCAACGTTCCGTTTCCTGCCGCGTTTCGCCCGTCCTTCGCCGCGCTCTTCGCCTCCTCTATTCCTTCGCACACCCGATCCCGCTAACACAGACGCTCCTCTAAATCGGCTCCTTGAATAACGCCATTTCCAAATCAAATCAGGCCACGGGAAATCCTCCATGCGCAGCCGGCGTGGGCCCTGGCCCTTCCTGCCGTCGGCCTCCGCCACCACACGCCTCGCAATCCTGGGTCTGCGACGGCTTCCTCCGTCCCGGAAAGCCGGGATGTCGTCGCCGACACCACTGACCATCGACCGGGCCATCGCCTACTGCATCGCCGCCTCCGGCCCGCAACCTGGACAAGCTCGCCGGTGACTCCGAGGAGATCAGGGTCAAGCATCACAACATTGAGTTCCACACCTTCGTGCTCGACCCCGCGGTGAGGGTCCCTGGTTACAAATCTGCCTCCGATTTTGCCCCTTCCTTGGCCCTCCATTGCTAAGTGGATTTCTTCTCTTTAAGGGGATCAATGGTAATCATCTTACTTTATCTCGACTTTTTCTATTAATGTTGGGTCACAGTGGGAATAAAACCCATCTTCGAATTATCTACTTACTTGAGTTATGAGCAGTTGAGCACCACATGTAATGTGGGTTTCTTGGGCATCTTGCTGGATTAGTTTCTTCAGATTAGTTGCCTACTGTGTGACCAGGAGATTGAGACTGCAAACCGCCTATGTTTGCAACGCGTGTACTTTTAGTCGGTATGTACAGGAGTCTTTAGTCATTGTGATTTTGCATCGACATTGGTTCCAGGCCACAGTGACCTTCTGACTGAGTGGTGGCCTGAGACTCGCCGGCATACTCCAAAGCACCGGAGGAAGGGCTTTGACTCTGGTTGTCCTTGTTGTCTGGATGGTGTGAAAGGAACGAAATGCTTGCATGTTTGACAACATGAGCAGCAGTGTCCAGCAAGTGTGTTTTAGTATCGAGCAGCAAGCGCAATAGTGGGCACGAGCTAGAGCTTCAGGGATGCGTATGGTGTTTGGAAAATAGTTTTTTTTTGCTTTCGTGTGGGCTTTATTATGTATAGCGTTGGAGTCCAGTGTGTGGCCTTTGCGACCTCTCGGCCTGCATGCCGATGACATCCAGTGTGTGTTTTACCAAACCATTTCTTTCTTTCTTCTAATACATAACCTTCAAAGCTTTTACATGTTCGCAAAAGAAACTTACATTAGAAATAGATGAGTAACTTCATTTTGGATAGACATTCAAGAACTCCTTGGCTGCTAAAAGAGGAGGAAAAAATTTCAGAAAGATACTTACATAACTCTTTTCACTGGTTTTTTTCCTAATGTTACTTTTGAACTTTTCTTTGCATAAGCTCCTTAAGAGTACATATCTGAAGCTTCGAATAAACTAATTTCCACACTCTACCAATGATTTGTTTTCATGAGTGTCTCACTAGCTATTGTTGTTTTGAAGCATGCTAAAACCCTCCAGATTCACACTATTCGTTCAAACGTACTACCCCGCTTGAACATGAAGATCTACTTCTGCTAAGAGCTCGAAAGGTCCACAAGACATGTTTTCTCAGGAAACAAATTCGGACTTATCTTTCAGCTGTTCCTTCCTGGTAAGTTCAAGAGCCACTTTATAGCCTAGACGGTTTGAAATAAGTCCAAACAACACATCTTTCTCATACTACTTGTTATATGCACCAACCATTACTCCAGTATACTGAATTATTAGAAAGAAAGAAATTACACTCTTCATAATGTACTGATTGTCGTCATTTATCACTTGTACCAACCATCTTCATGAGTGCTTGGGCTCTGGTTTATGCAGGGAAGACCAGAAGACTGAAGATGGCCAGAAAGTTGCCATCAAGTTGCTCTCATCGGAGTTGAAGGATGGGACAAAAGAGTTCTCAAATGAGTTCAATAAACAGGAGACTCTTGAACAATGCAGAAGATTGGATGGAAGGGACATTTGCGCTGAGGTGGGCGATGGAGAAGGATCTACTTAGGGTCAGCTCTACAAGAAGGTATGGCACGAACTATATATGATGGTAGCAGCTCTTTTTTTTGCAAAAAATGCAAAAAATACATTGTGTTTCGATACATTGGTAGAAGAGGAATGCAATGTACAAGTCTGAGACCGGAGTGACACACACACACACATCATACAAATCAACCAAAGTAAGTACTGACATACCTAAAAAAAGACACTCTTTGGAGTAAACAAAACTTGCACTGCAGTCTACTGACTTTTGATACTGGGATATGGCATATGGATCCGCCGACACCGTCGGAGATGGGACGGGTGAACTTTGTTGGTACCGGTGGTGTGGTTGTGTGGTGGTGCTGCTGAGGTGGGAGAAGAAAAGGGTGATGATCTGTTCGTGTCTGTTCACCCAAACTCTGCCAGCTCTGCCTCCTGTGGAATGTGTAATGACTAGCAGATGTAGGTCAGTGAGTTAGCAACATTCAGTTACGAATTCACATGCTTACGCAACTCTATCTTCTAAACTGACGCTATCTGCAGGTGTAATCAATACCTTTATAAATGTAAGTTACGCAATCATCTGAGTTTCACACTTCTAGCAGCATCAGTCTAGAAGCGGCACGCAATTAGAGTACACCAGCAGCAGCAACAACAATGTTTTACTGAACTTCACGTGTCCACAATCTGAACTTGACCCCCCTCTCTCTGAACGTCTCATTGTAGGAGCAGGATACACACATCCCTGGAGAAGACCACGCGTGCTACAAATCCATCACTAGAAGAGACCACCCGGGAGCTGGCACTGGAGGGTCCGGCTGAATGTGGAGGTGGCCGATTCAGGATGGACGCTGGTTGGGCGTGGCAACCGGAGCTCTGGCTGGTATGAGGTCGACCACCAGTTGGGCTGAATAGCTCATGTGTTATAGACACACTATATGCTTATAGTTCTAAGTTCACAACATACATCATCGATTATATATTGCACAAGTATCCCCTGGTCGGACAATGCTCATGTAGCTCAATTAATTGTTGTTCTGCATGAACGACCTCACATACCCTACATGGTTGGTGTTTTGTTTAAGTTTCTCTGACCAATCCTCAAGCTCAGTGCCTTGATAGATATATATGTGTATTCTGTTTCTTCACAGCCTCTGTCTCGATTTTGAATTTGTACTCGCAATGTGCTAAGTTGTGTGCAAAATTATGATGCCGACATAGTGTACTGATAAAAACTTTGGTGCTGCAGGTTGGAACTCATCAATTGAAGGATGCAGTGCAAATATAGGTCTTCTTTCTCTCGTTGGTGAAGTTGGCTCTTGTGTGTATAAAGAAGAATATTAGGGAGTAATGCTGAAGTAGTTGTGTATCCAACCATAATCCAGATGCTTATGTTACTCCCTCCGATCCAAATTAGTTGACTCAAATTTGTCGAGATATGGATGTATCTAATACTAAATCATGTCTCGATACAATCAAATCTACACAAGATAGGGATTATAAAATTTCTTTAATTCGTCTTGATATTAATATTGTTGTATTTTTTAGTTTTTTTTCCTAATTTTAGTGATAACTACCATATGTGTCATGTGGTAATATGAAATTTTACTTAAGTTGATTTAATTATTAAGTTGTCCATTGACTTTTTTTGCATGCAATGATGACACTGGAGTTGGTGACTACGAAGTACAATAACAATGTCGTCACAATAGCAGCTCAATGGTCCGGTGGAGAAGGACAATGGATCACAAAAGCAATGATATGATCACGATATGTAGTTTGAGTAACCCAATTGGATTGCTGCTGAAACTTATAATATTTGTGTGCATGCATTATCTTTACATGTAAAAAGATTTTTTTGGAGCTCGTAGCAGCGCACGAGCATTTTAACTAGTAAATTTCAAAAAATTACACAGATAATGAAAAAGTTCCAAACCAGGTGTTCTCCCAGAACCTAACTTAAGCCCCATCCCCAATTTGCCATATGTAACAGATAGTATGTTGTCATTTCACATTGCAAGCTGTGTCATAGATGGAAAGTATCATCTATAAGCTGAGCGACCTTTATAATTATGAGAGTATTATCGTGGAGGTCAATACCATGTCATGATTGCATACACTACAAACTGGTGACAAGTTGGCAAGATTCCCGCGCATATTCGGATCTTTGCATTTCCTCTTCCATTCAGAGTATACTTATCGCGCGTTGATCTAAAGGCCACAACTATGCAATTTGCTAAGCAAAGCAAAAAGGGAGAGCGATGATGCAAGTCAATGCTTTAATTAGTACGGAGTACGGCATCCAATGCCGCTTCTTGCTAAATCTGCAAACGTATATCGTACTGGTAGTTTTTTATACCATCTCAAATGACCAATGTTCTGAACGTAGGGCTGATGCATACGATTCATTTCTGAAATTAGATTTCTCGAGACAGACTTTTGTCCCGTTTTATAAATAACGCATACAAGTGAGACCGCTGCTGGACCAGACAACACATCGCCCAAAGGAACAAACACCACATGATACAAGTCGCTGGGGAGAATCCAAGCCCCTACACGAAATGCAAAAAGAAATAAAAGAAAAAGGAAGCCGAGAACGGCGGTATACCAAAAAGGAAACAACTAGCAGCCGGTGCGCCCCCAGAGAAGTACCACCACACATCCCGTAGTCCAAAGTTTCTGCGTCCCAAGGCAGCACCTCCAAGAAGGGGAGTGACGACAACGAACAATGCTGTCCGGCCGGGGCCAAGGGTTTCCCGCAGTACACATCGGGAGGGTGGGGAAGGGAGGCCCCCGAGACCCTTCAAGAAGGAAGGTGATACCCGCGGGCGTCACCGTGCTAGTGTCAACAGACAAGGATTTCTCCCGACCCCTCCAGAACCACCCTCCCGAGCACTTTGTAAAGCTCCACCAAACACGACACCCACGAGCATGCGCCACCCTGGTCTTGAAGTCGCCACCACCGTCACACCGGGAGCCACGAAGCGAAGCCGGTAGGTCGAGAGAGCGGAGACTTCGGCGATGGTCGGCATGCCACAAATACGCGGGAGGGAACAACATCCACCACCAGCAGGTGGTAGCCGACTGGATGCAACAGCAAGACAAACCAGACCCTCAGGCCCGGCCGAGCCCGTGGAGGCTCGTGAAGTCCCGCCGCCGCACTGCAGCAAGGGTGCCACCGAACACTCCAACCGCCGCTACATACCCAACTCCTCCTCCCACCAGGGGATCCGCCTCAACGGCAAATCCTGGTTGCCAAGTAACAACACCATCCCCACCGAGCTCCCCCGGGCCTACCGGACCGACGCTCATGTCTGGGGATCTCACGTCACCTCTCGGAGCCGCCTCCGCCAGAGGGATGTCGTAGCCGTCCACCTTCCGGGGCCGCCCCGGCGTCCACGAGCTTGAGTCCTTACCACCGCCAACATCACACTCAAAAGGCCGCCGGAATGGGTATGGTGATTGGGCGTTATCGCCTGTGGCTGTTAGTCCGCGCATCCCCCAAGCATGGGGTACTACCCACCACCACCCGAAGTGACCGCGGTCCGGACGTAGCAGCAAGGCCGATCAACCGGACTTAGGCCCAAATCAGCCCGCAGGCCTAGATCATGCCCAGATCTGGCGAAGATCAGCCCCGCTGCCGCGCTGCTGCGCCTTGGGCTCGCCGCCGACCGAGCCCCGAAGAGCGCCCTCCTAGCACCACCACCACCGAGCCGCCCTTCATCGTGCTCCGCCGCCGCCGGAAGGGACACCGCCGCGCAGGTCGTCCCCGAGCCGGCCCTAGGGCACCACCCGGGACAGAGCCTCACCGCGCCGTCCAGGAGCTGACGAGGGTGAGACTGCCGCTGCACCTCCACCGCCGGCCGAGCCCCCCGACCCGCAGCACCGCCACCAGGGCTGCCGGCTCGCTGCCGCCAGATCTAGGGCGAGCACAGGTGACCGCCGCCACCAGAGGCCGACCCCCACACGTAGCCCTCCACCCACGGTCGGCCTCATTGCCAGACCCGCCGCCCGCGCCCACGCCTGCGTGCGAGCTCCGCCGAGATCGGCCAGCCCGTCCCCATCGCGCGGAGAGAACGCCTCACGCCCACGCTGGCGAGCTTTGCCGTTAGCGGGCCTTGGCGGCGGCGAGAGGAGGGAAGGCTAAGGAAGGGGATTAGGTTTCTAGGTCGCTCACGGGAGGCGGCGGGAGAGTCGAGGGTCCCAGCGCCTAGCTAGGTACCTCGTTCTCTGAAATTAGATTTAGCAAATGGGTATGTGAAATTTCAAAATATTATATTTGCATGACTTCACAAGCTCATCGGTCCATCACGCGATCTGGGAGCCTCCATGTGCCGAAGCACTGGTAATACCAGGAACCCTCGCCGCCCGTTCTTCGCCATTCACACATCCAAGAGAACCATCACCACCGCTCGTTGCACACAGATCAACCGTACCTTTAGGGATGCCGCCCCCTATGTACAAGATCTTGCACCCAACGCCACAACAACCACCCGAAAAGAACATAGATGAATAACTTGTTTAAAAGCTGGTATATAGTTTTGCTCGTCTCTCACTACAGGAAAGATTCGCTACGCCGACGGCCGGGGCGTAGCCCCCTCGGCGTACGTCCTCATCGGCACAGCTCCGTGGCCGTCGGCATAGCCATCCTCCTCGGCATAGCGTCTTTCAGCGGGCCCCGCATGTTAGTCAACGCCGTCTTCGATAATGGTCCAGCCTGAAGCTACGCCGACGGCTAGGCCGTCGGCATAGCCTAAACTATTTTTTATTTTTTTTTAAATATTTTTTTTAAATTATTTAATCTTTGAATTGTTTGACTCCTTAATCTCTCGCTTTAAATATTTTAACACTATTTATAGTTAATAATTGATTAAATTGCAGTCTTAGTCAAAGTTCCCGTTCGGTCACCCATCCTAGCACTACTCCAGCTCTAGCAAGATTAACTTCCTCGTTCCTTCAGAATCTCTTCCCGTAAAGCAATTTACACATTGTTGTCAATACTATGATATCACTCCTATTAACTCTTATATCATCATGTCACATGGTTGTATTTTTTGAAATTATAAGAAATTATTTAAGTAAACAACAATAAATAAGTAAAAATATTATTGAATTCAAATAAAAATATAAAGATTTTATTTTTTTGTATTTTTATTTAATATGGAATAATTAATATCTTTAAATCTGTAAATCGGAATTCGGCAAATAATATGTCTAAATTTATTACAAAAATGAGAGGAATCCAAATGTGATATCAATATAAACTTATCACAAACTATGCCGTGATTCTTATCATAATTTCATTTGCCCGTTTAAAACTACACGCATAAAGATTCTTAGCTCGGGGCTGAGACTCGCTAAACTTGAAGTGGATCTATGATGAAACAACATATTTTAAACCTAAAAATGATTTTTGTAAAAAATTATGAGCATCCGATCATGTACCTATAGTTCACATCTGACCCACTTCCTACCGATTCGGCAGGAATTTGTCTTTTTCACCAGGGATAGACGAAAATGTTTGAGATCCCTCTATTATGATATTATCCATGTAAGGTGGTCTAGTATTTTTGAAAAATATGACGGTAGTACTTTGAATTAGCCATTTGGTGGTTGCTTCACAAAACGTCAGTTTTTTGCACTCGGAAAATGGAAAAAGCCTTTTTGGTGCGACGAAAAGGAAAACTTCCTCCTGAAACATTGTTCGCCATCCCATGATGCACACATATGCACAATATGGACATATTATCACAAACTATGCCTTCATTCTAGCCATAACATTGGTCATTTGACCCGAAAGCCAAGAAACCTCGAACGAGATAGGTCATTTTGTGAAGGGTTTTTAAGACATAATCAATATACCAACTCATATTTTTTCTTCTAACTATGTCACATAATATGACACCACGCGAAGGTTTCACGTTGTTTGCGTTTTTGAATTTATAATGCCTGTTTTAAACTATCGTTAAACTTTGTCGAAGGGCGGGCATGAACATTCTTAGCTCGGGGCTGAGACTCGCTAAACTTGAAGTGGATCTATGATGAAACAACATATTTTGAACCTAAAAATTATTTTTGTAAAAAATCATGAGCATCCGATCATGTACCTGTAGTTCATATCTGACCCACTTCCTACCGATCCGGCATGAATTTGTCTTTTTCACCAGGGATAGATGGAAATATTTGAGATTCTCCTGTTATGACATTATCCATGTAAGGTGGTCTAGTATTTTTGAAAAATGTTACGGTAGTATTTTGAATTAGCCATTTGGTGGTTGCTTCACAAAACTGTCAGTTTTTTGCACTCGGAAAATGGAAAACGACTGTTTGGTGCGACGAAAAGGAAAACTTCCTCCTGAAACATTGTTCGCCATCCCATGATGCACATTTCTACACAATATGGACACATTATCACAAACTATGCCTTCATTCTAGCCATAACATTGGTCATTTGACCCGAAAGCCAAGAAACCTCGAACGAGATAGGTCATTTTGTTAAGGTTTTTTTGAGACAATCAATATACCAAGTTTGATATTTTTCTTCTAACTATGTCCATAATATGACACCACGCGAAGGTTTCACGTTGTTTGCATCGTTTTTGAATTTATAATGTCCGTTTTAAACTATCGTTAAACTTTGTCGAAGGGTGGGCATGAAGATTCTTAGCTCGGGGCTGAGACTCGCTAAACTTGAAGTGGATATATGATGAAACAACATATTTTGAACCTAAAAATGATTTTTGTAAAAAATCATGAGCATCCGATCATGTACCTGTAGTTCATATCTAACCACTTCCTACCGATTCGGCAGGAATTTGTCTTTTTCACCAGGGATAGACAGAAATGTTTGAGATCCCTCTGTTATGACATTATCCATGTAAGGTGGTCTAGTATTTTTGAAAAATGTGACAGTAGTATTTTGAATTAGCCATTTGGTGGTTGCTTCACAAAACCGTCAGTTTTTCTCACTCGGAAAATGGAAAACGGCTTTTTGTTGCGACGAAAAGGAAAACTTCCTCCTGAAACATTGTTCGCCATCCCCTGATGCACACATATGCACAATATGGACATATTATCACAAACTATATCTTCATTCTAGCCATAACATTGGTCATTTGACCCGAAAGCCAAGAAACCTCGAACGAGATAGGTCATTTTGTGAAGGTTTTTTTGAGACATAATCAATATACCAAGTTTGATATTTTTCCTTCTAACTATGTCACATAATATGACACTACGCGAAGGTTTCACGTTGTTTGGATCGTTTTTGAATTTATAATGCTTGTTTTAAACTATCGTTAAACTTTGTCGAAGGACGGACATGAAGATTCTTAGCTCGGGGCTGAGACTCGCTAAACTTGAAGTGGATCTATGATGAAACAACATATTTTGAACCTAAAAATAATTTTTGTAAAAAATCATGAGCATCCGATAATGTACCTGTAGTTCATATCTGACCCACTTCCTATCGATTCGGCAGGAATTTGTCTTTTTTATCAGGGATAGACGATAATGTTTGAGATCCCTCTGTTATGACATTATCCATGTAAGATGGTCTAGTATTTTTGAAAAATGTGACAAGGTGGTTGCTTCACAAAACCGTCCATTTTTTGCACTCGGAAAATAGAAAACGGCTTTTTGGTGCGACGAAAAGGAAAACTTCCTTCTGAAACATTGTTCGCCATCCCATGATGCATACATATGCACAATATGGACATATTATCACAAACTATGCCTTCATTCTAGTCATAACATTGGTCATTTGACCCGAAAGCCAAGAAACCTCGAACGAGATAGGTCATTTTGTGAAGTTTTTTTGAGACATAATCAATATACCAAGTTTGATATTTTTCCTTCTAAATATGACACATAATATGACAACACGCGAAGGTTTCACGTTGTTTGGATCGTTTTTGAATTTATAATACCCGTTTTAAACTATATATAATGTTTTATGTTTCACTTATTTTTTTAAATGTGTAATATTTGAGTGTAGATAGATAGATCTTATTTTTATGCAAATTTTGATATATTATTTGCATTTTTCTGAACTAGAATGATTTAGTTATGATTTTTTAAAAAATAATAAGATAAAAAGAAAAAAATCTGGAGGTCTACGCCAACGGCTAAGCCGTTGGCACAGACCAAACAAAATTTTTCAAAGAGCTGTGCCGTCGGCACAGCCTGTCTGCCTAACGCCGTTTCCATCGCCGTGTCTAAACTGGGGCTACGCCGATAGCTTTACCTATGCCGAGGGCCACCGTCGGCACAACCCTCTGTACTACGCCGACGGCTATCCTCGGCACCGTCACCTACCCCGACGGCCGTCCTTACGCCGACGGCCAGGCTGGTCAGCTGGCCAGGGAAGGTAGCTACGCCGACGGCACCGACATTTGGCCGTCGGCGTAGCCGGCCGGCCGTCGGCACCTTAGTTCTTTCCTGTAGTGTGTCTTGGATATGAGTTGTTGCTGATAGTTACTCCCTCCGTTTCAAAATATAAGATGTTTTAGGTTTGTAGACTTGTTTTAGTATGGAGGTTCACTCAACTTTGGAATAAATCTACATACTAAAAGAAGTCTAAATTCATTTTCTTCATAAATCTAAAACATCTTATATTTTGAAATGGAGAAAGTAGTAAGATAACTTTTACTGGAATTAATGGTTGAGCTCTTATATAATTTTATATATAGAAAAAGACGTGCACCTGGGATTTCATTGCAAATAACGAAACCTTTCGGCCTCGAAGGAAGACCGACAACCAAGTCTATATTTCATCTTGCAAGCTGCGCTACAGAGGAAAATATCTCTATATATTAGTTAAGTTAAGCTGCATGACCATTACAATGCTGATGGTATTATTGTGGAGACACAATACCATGTATATGATCGTATATACTAGTTCGAAATAGTGACAAGTTGGCAAGGATCCCGCACTTACTCGGATCTATGACATATTTTTTGTTCGATGAGGAAGTTCGAAATAAGCTACTCCCTCCGTCTTAAAATAGATGTCTTAGGTTTTTCAAAATTTAGATAAATATATATATTCTCGAATCAGACTTTCGCCCCGCTTTATAAATAAAGCAAAATCTAGGTTCATACAAGCGTCCACCCAAGACAAACGGCCGAGGCTAACAGAAAAGAGAAAAAAAGTGCACGCTCGCTAGGGCCACAACAGATCAAAGCCCAAAGCTAAAAGAAAGAGACGGAGCTACAACAATACTCTAGCCGCCGCCTATGGTAGCCATCATCATGAGCGAACCGGTACCGAGAAGGGGAGCGCTGCCGTTCTCAAGGCCCGAAGAGTGTCGTCTAGAGCCTCCCGGTCACGCCGTCGCACCAGCGGAGACCACTGTGGGAGGATGGCGATCAATATTAATGGGGAGATTGGCCCGTACTTTAGTCTGTCTTGTGGGGTTAGATAGGGGGACCCGGTATCCCCCTTATTGTTTAACTCCGCGGTTGATGCCCTAGCGGAGATTTTGGATCGAGCCAAGATCGCCGGTCACATCTCGGGTGTGGTTGGACATCTTATTCCGGGAGGGGGTATATACCACCTCCAATATGCGGACGACACTATGATCATGGTGCAGGGCTCGGATCTCGACATTATTAACCTCAAATTCATTCTTCTCTGCTTCGAATCCATGTCGGGGCTCAATATTAACTTTGACAAGAACGATGTCATGATTCTAGGATATTCTGAGAAGGACCGACAACGCATTGCTGATAACTTGAACTCTCAGTTGGCAGACTTCCCTATCACCTATCTAGGGATGCCCATCCGAGAGACCCGAGTCCTGATCAAGGACCTTGCACCCCTGGTCACAAGGGTACAATTGGTCTAAAGCCGAACCCTGGAGAGCTAGGCTCACGACCAAGGGGAGCAATACGGTACTGATCAACTCATGTCTTTCGGGCCTGCCCATGTACCAGATGGGGCTGTACCTGCTCACAGAAGGAACTGTTACCTTCGATCCGGATTACAGATGTAGTATAGTTATTTTTCTCTAGTATACCTAGGTTTATCAAATCCTAGGGAAACAGAAAGCAAAGCAAATTTATTTTAACGGACCTTCGGGAGTTTTAAAATTCCTTTTGTGTTCTTACCGGACCAAGAATTTGCGATATTTTGTTGTTGTTGTTGTTGATGATGATGATGGATAGAGAGGGCCTAGGGTCTTCGGTTTCACCAGTAGCTGTGCAAAACATCTGATGGGAATACAAGATAATAATAAAGTATGCATATAATTGTTAGAGCAAGATAATTATATATGTGCAGTGCATCCATAATTGTTATCGTCTCCGCAACCACTTATAGCAATAACCTACTAGTCTCATCCATAGAAGAAAGAGAACTAATGATATGCATAGTGATGTCACCGTTAATCCCAAGCAAATCCCTCACATATAGCCGTACTACCCCTTCTGTCACTGGGGTTCCCAACCTGCAGATCAATCATCACTCTCTATACCTGGATCAATCCTTGGGGTCTTGGGTACCTGACAAATCCTTAGATTGAGGCAAGAGAGGATATAATAATCATCATGTCATACAAACTAATACATGATCCCATCTATGATAAATAACATGCAAAAAAAGCTACATGGCTAGGCCGAAGCCCTTAGCCCAAGGAGGATAACTCACACATAGAGATGAAATCAACAATCATAAACATTATAATAGAGATTATAAGATTGATAGCAAATAGTCTTACAATGACGCCAATTGGAGAAGATATCTAATATTACAAGTGAGGGAATATGGCTATGGTGGTGGAGAAGGGTTTGGAGATTTAGATCTAGATCTATTCCTCCGGCGTGGCGGCTTCTGGTGGCAAGGAGAGTTGATGTCGAAAAGAAGCGCTGTTTTCTCGTTGCCCGAAGCCTCTTTATATAGGGGTCCCTTCACGAAAGCTGTTCTATTTAACCTAATGGAGTTGATGACAACTATACAGCCGGAAAAATTCCCGTTGTATAGTTGATCGTTAAGTCTTCTGGATCCACTTCACGGCTCCTAGTTTTTTGACGTGTTGGAAATATCGTATCTTTGATATTTATGTTGTGATTCCCATCATCATACGTCATTATCCGCGCAGGAAAAAAATAAGAAAGGATTGCATACCCCTTTAATCATTAGGCATTAGTGGCAGGGTTTAGAGAGATATTTTATCAAATATATGAATAATATCTAGTTTAAATACGGACATGGATGGCTATATTTTACGGTATCAAGGACTCATGCAGACTTCACCAAGGAGCTGTCTAGGTTCTTCTGGACAACGAGGGATGGTCACCAGCGTTACCATATGGTTAAATGAGCAGATTTATGCACCCCCAAATGACTTGGGGGCATAGGGATTCTTGACTCGTGGCGCCTAAATGTGGCTCTGATGCTAAAATGGGTCTGGCGCATCCTTAGGGAGGATGGAAGACTCTGTCTCCAGCTCATCAAGGCCAAGTACCTCCGTGGCCACCCCCTTTTAGCGTGTGAGCGTCAGGAAGGCTCCCAGTTCCGGCGAGCCATTCAGGACATTAAGCACTTCATTGGGAAGGGTATCTCCTTTGTCATCGGCGATGGGAGCATGGTGCGCTTGTGGCTCGACCCATGGCTCCTGCCGTCCCTGCTCTACAAGCAGTTCCCCGCGCTGTTCGCCATCACTGCCTCCCCAACGATCCTCGTTACCAAAGCCTTTCGAGAGGGCCGCTGAAACATCTTGTTCCGAAGGACCTTTAGCATGGCCGAGGCGGAGGATTTCCAGCATCAGATGGCTGCCCTTCCTGCCTCCTTATCCGAGGAGCAGGATGTGGCCTCTTGGAATCTGACCCCGGGTTGGGAGTTTTTGGTTAATCCGCCCTACCGGGCCCTCTTTCAGGGACCGGAGTTGCGGTGGACCTCACCACCGTGGAAGGCCCCTCTTCCATTTGGTATCCACATTTTCATCTGGCAGCTTCTTCGTGATCGCCTGCAGTCAGGAGTGGAGGTGGCTAAGCGCAGTGGCCCGGGCAATGGGTTGTGCCCCCTATGTGGGACCCCGGAAACCTGTGCCCATATAATGTTCTCCTGCTCGGCTGCTCAGTTTCTTTGGAGTTTCGTCAGGGAGGCGTTGGGGCCATCTTGGCAGGCCTAGGAGCTCGAGGAGTTCCTGCAGGCCGAGGCGAACCGTGCCGGGAGAAGACGCCACCTCTTATGGCTAGTGCTTGTGGCCCTAGCCTGAACCTTATGGAATTAGAGAAACAATATGGTGATTGAGAAGATTTATCGCTCCCATAAATCTATATACTAAATAGTGTCTAGATTCATCTGAATTTTGATAAATTTGGGACATCTATTTTGAGACGGTGGGAGTAGTAATTAATATATACTGATCTAACGCCACAACTATATTGAGGTGTGATTGGCTGGACGGATTGCGATTTTCAAAAGAAACATAACAAAATGGGAGAGCGAGGATGCAAGTCAATGGTTTAGATAGTACGGATCATGGTTTTCAATGATTCCTACTTTGCTTTTGCTGCTAAATCTACATATGTTTAGTAGTCTTCATATTTGAAACAGCCAACATGTAGCTGTTTGCGTATTAGTTTGTTATGAAACTATCTGAATTTGGAGACTAGATTTAGCAAGTGGGCATGAGATATTTCAGTGCCTACATTGGCATGGCTAATTAATCAGCATTGCGTACACAAAACCCTGAATTTGTTTGCTTTTCTCTGTGTTAATGAAATTTGTGTTCTTGTCATAGCACGTAGATATGGAGGAGAGACCGAATCATTAACCCACATCTATCAAGAAAGGTCACAAATCCATTCTTGCATTCAGAATAATTAAGATTAATCTCTACCTATTCTGGAAAGCTTGCTTTTGAGTCCGTACAAACTTGGTCCGTACAGGTATATTCACAGCATAACTATGATGTGGTTTCAATAATGTGTTCTTCGCACAATTCTATACTGAAACATGGAAGTCAACCTCGATAAACTACAATTTCACATTCATCATAACCCTTCAAATAATAGATTAACATGCTGCCCAACCTGGCCGTGTCACCAATCCTTGTAATATTAGATCGACATGTATTAGAGTATATATATGTGGCATTTTTTATATTACTCTGTACTTGCAAGTACCGATTGGCATATCTGTACGATCGACTCAGTAAGCCAGGAGAAAGAAGCCGTCAGAGAAAGAAGGACCGGGAGGCCGATCGGATCGGAAAGATAGAAGAGGACCTAGCTGAGATGAAGAAGCTTGTGGAAGCAATTAGCCAAAGGTCGTCAACTCAGCCACAGGCTGATGACCCCGTATTGGATCTTAGCCAGCGGATAAGCAGAGTGGCTTTCACGGAGGTCCGGGACGATGATTAAGCACTGTTGGATGATGCACCGGCTCCTCGCTACCCCGTGGATGATGTCAGAGAGATGACACAATGTGAGCTAAATCAGCCAATGAACAACCTATCCTTCAAGATGGCGATCGACACTCCTTTACCTTGTCTACCTGGAGCACTCCACCATTCACTTTCGATTCCACCTGGATATGCTCGTGTCACGGTGGATGACATAGGTGGAGGATTTTGTGGACCTAGAGATTGACATCGCTACGCCTAAAGGCCTGAGGAAACTAGGAGATGTCAAAGGCAACATCATTCTATGGAAGAAAAAGTACATCAAGTTTTCAGGCTCGGTGCCAAGGCCACCGACTCTGAGGAATCCAAGTCCACCCCACCCCGTCAACCTCCAAGTCCACCCCGCACCGATTATCGTCAACCTGCAAGTCCACCCCGCTCTGTTGATCGTCAACCTCCAAGTCCACCCCACCCTGATGCCAATCGCCGCAACAGGAGTACATCAACTCGATCTCCGCCTCTGCGCAATACTCGATCTCCGCCTCCGCCTCCGTGCAATACTACCTCGTCGAAAAAAGGAAGGTTACCGCTCCCCCGCGCCCACATTGAAGAAAGATAAAATGGCGAAGATAGTCGACATCCCGTCGGCTCTTCCAAAGAGACCTTATGAAAAGAACGATGAGAAAAATGCCACAGATGTGGATGCCCAAGTTAAGTCGCATTTTGCACCCAAAATGCTTGAGCCAAAGCCGACATTTGATGAAAAAACCAAAAAGTACGCTAGTTCCTTTCTTGAGCAACCATTCCATATATCGATGAATCTGGAATCAGACTATGACCGAGAAATTGTTAAGGAAGCAAAGCAGAAAAAATAACAAGTACAAAAAGCGGGAAACAAGTTGCCCATCTCGGACAACAGAAGATTCAATCGGTCCCCCCACTCAAAGTGATTTCAGATATTGACAAGGCCTTCAGAGCCGAAATGGATAAGGACATGCAATAATGGACCCTAGAGCCAGGACTACTGCTGCACTAATGGGCATAACTATATCGGAGGCTAAAGCATTTGCTACCGAAGCAAATATGTTTCTTAGTCAATTTTTAGGCTATGAAGATACGCTAGTGAGTCAGATAGTACGGCGGTATGTCCAAAGGGAGCCTTTAGTCAGTCATAAGGAGCTCACGCGTCTATCCATACATATGCGAAATCTGTATATATGGTACATGTTGCAAACAGAAAAAAATCATCAGAAAGATTGGTTTTTGATGGACGTTAGAAAGAAGCATCACTTCAAACCATACTCGATACAGGTTAAAATGATCAAACTGTTTCAGTTATACAATCAGCATGCCCTCGAAAAATCTATCATTGGTTGCTATTGTCTGTAAGTGATTTATTTCTACAATTAAGTCTCTAGCTTGGCTCGTTCATTGCATGTAATATATTATCCTGACTATATATCTTTTTGTACAATATTATATTCTATAGAATGAAGATGTTTGAATGCAAAAGATCTAGAAAATATGATGTTGGGTTCATTGACCCATATATCGTTAATGAATATACGTTAAAGAATTACCCCAAAAACATGGAGGAAGACCTGTGCATGTTTTTAACCGAGAATCATTTTGTTAAGTAACTATTTTCTTATAACTTCAAGTGAGTGTTTACGTCTTGTACATACTCTTTTTTTGCTTACTCGATATTAAGTGTAATTGATGAGCTATGCATGCATGCTTATGTAAACGTTCGCAGGTTTCACTAGATCTTACTAAACATTCAAGTTGACAAGTCCGTAGTTGAAGTCCACGACTCATTGGAACCAAGAGAAGTGGAGCGATCTGAAAGCAATGCTCCATAAGTAATTTCAATCATTATCGCATTATATCGGCTTCTTTCGTTAATTTCCTGATATCAAGTAACTAATAAATCCTTTGTTCATTTTGTTTGCCAAGTAGGTGTTGGACATGGTTCAGACAGAAAATACCAGGTCTATTCAAAGATGAGCTAACTTATAAACTAGTGAAGAGTTTACAATAGCCACCAGAGACTCATTTATGTGGATTCTTTGTTTGCGAGTACATTCGCGAGTTGAACAGTGAGCGGAAAACTGTTTCATATTATATTCATGATTTGCGGGAGAATCTAGAGCTAGAACAGCGCGTACGAGCAATTTAAGACAAATTGGCGGGATTTCTGATAAAGGAGGTCCTTAATGTACATGAAGAACATTATGTGGAGGACGTGGAATTCGATATGCCTTAGTGATATCCATGTAGTTGATATGATATATCATCAATGACCATATAATTTCAAAATATTTTCTTCCTTTTGATACGACCATGTAATTTCAAAATATATGTATACTTGCAAGGGATTGATATTAATTATATATATGCATGAACGTGTACTGTGTATGTAGTAGCGTAGAATAAGTGTACGGAAACGTGTTTGAAATTATAGTGAAACACAAATAGAAAAAGGAACAAAATGGCAAAAAAATGAAAATACACAATCTCTGCCGTAGCAAAGAAACACACGAAATCTCTGCCGCGACAGTAACCCTTATAGTCGTCGCGGGTGATGTTATGACCTGGGACTAGAGGGGTTCCGCCCCCCGTCTCGCGGAAACTGCCATGTGGTGGACTCTAGTCCCGGGCCATAGCGAACCAGGACTATAGATAGGGGCCTCTAGTCCTGATTTGGCAGTCCCGGGTCCAAAACCAGGACTAGAGCCCGTTACGGCCCGGGACTACATGCCTGTTTTCCACCAGTGACTAATGCAATCATATGTACAAAACGCCTCGGCGATGCTCCGCTGCTGGATGACCTCGACCCATCGGTAGAAGGAGGCGTCGCTGAGGGCGTAGTCGGCCTCCGTGACGACGCGGCCCTCTGGGAGATCCTCCTCCTTCACCGGCGGCGGTGCAGTCCTCGGCCCGCGCGAGGAGCTCCCCTTCCCCCGGCGGACGCGGATGCGGGTGTCGAACTCCTTCGTCTCGCGGCGGAGCAGCACGGCCGGCACCGGCGAGCGGAACTACTTGTAGTGGAGGGCGGCACACTTGCGCGCCCCGTCCGAGCGCACGCACCGGCGGCGCTCCTCCTCCTTCGCGGGCGTCAGGCGACAGAAGCGCGACATGAAAGCTCTCCAACGGTCCATCGCATACTGGATCAGCCAGATCTGCTACGGCCTGCGAGAAATTGTTCGCCGATGCTCGACGATTTGAGCGGTGGTGCACGACGGAGTCGTGGAGGGGACGGTGGCGGAGAAATGGATCGTGACCTGGGAAACGAGTTCGGAACCGGAGATTTATGGGTCGAGGGGGTCGATTCCCAGGCGTCCGGAAAAAAAATCCCAAGTCGGACCATGTTTACGGTGTCTGTGATTTTGCCACCCGGCCCGAAAACCATCAGAATTTTCTAGGTCCGGCATTTTTTCGATGTCTGCTAGAGATGCTCTAACAATGGTGCCTTAGATTCATGGGCTGCAACAGAATGCCCCTGTATATCGGTGGATACCTTTTGGAGTAACTTCCTTAAACTTTTATCTCAACACAAACAAGAGAACCGTATGGTGTATGAGTGAGCTGTGGTTTTCACATTCTGAAGTAAATGTTAGGGAGTCTTGCTGAAACTTAAGCTCCTATGAAAGGAACTCTCAGACGGGTCTTATTACTGCATACGATAAATCATGCTGAAGTTACATAAACCCTATTACAAAGTCATCTTCTTCAAAGATATCCTCTCGTATATTTTCAAACACAATAGGATGCTTGCTCGGGACATGGTAAAGAAAGGCCGGCTATGGCAGAATTATATCTACTCCCTCCGTCTCGGTTTATAAGACTTACGCGTATTTTTAGGTTGACAAATTAACCAACTTAGCATTAGGTACATAAGATAAAAACTATACTATTAAAAACTTCAAATGTTATATTTTCTAATGATATAATTTTTATATTATATAATTTATACTATATAGCTCATACAGATGACCTAGATATACGCGTAAGTCTTATAAACTGGGATAGAGGGAGTACGAGCTTTTGATGACTCCGAGAGGGCCAAAAGTCCACTTTTTTGTATTTAGTTGACAAATGCATCTGAATCTATTAAGACATGAAACGTCGTGTATTACTAACGCACACCATTACTATACTATACTCCCTCTGTTTCAAATTACTCCGCGCGCACGCTTACCTAGGTGGTCTAGTATTCTTTCATTTTTCATCAAAAAATTCTTAGAATTTTTGGTATACGTAGTACATATTTCATACTATCTATTTTAAAAATTTGAGGATTTTTTTGAATGAAAAATAAGGAAGTACTAGTTCACCTACATAAGCTCGCCGGCGGAGTAATTTGAAACAGAGGGAGTACCAAACAGCACACAATGACCCGGCATTACACAAAAACATTCCTATATAGTAGGTCTTTTCTTTCTCCAATCTACATCTACACAACAAATGAAATATTATGGATCCATTAGTTAGAATCAGCAACCACCATCAATCTGAACGATCATCAGCACATCTCACTGGCTTGATAAAACATAAGTTCGCATGTTGCCGACACGTCTGGGTGTGTGTTCGAGGGTTTTGTGGTTGTTTTATTGTCATGCGTTACTTATTGTGAAGATGTTGATGAAAGGAGAGTTGTTGTAGATATAAGAGTTAGATCACGACTCTTAGGATATGAAGATGGTAGGAATGGAAACCTTATAGAGTTGCAAGCTGCTCCAACTATTTTTGGAGTATCACGCTGTATATGAAACTTGTACAGTTTTTGAGGGCTTATGTCAAAGGCGAATCTTTCCACGTCGGTGGGAACTACTCCCTCGGTCCAGAAATATAAGATATTTTATTTTTTATAAAATGAATGTATCTAGACCCTTTTTAGTGTATAGGTTCACTCAGAACCTCTAAACCCTGAATTTGTTTGATTTTCTTTGTTTTGATGAAATTTGCGTTCTTGCCAAAGCTTGCTTGTATCTGTACAATTTGAAAATACATTCTTGCATTGAGAACATAATATACCACTGGTAGAAAACGCCCCATGCGTCCCGGTTGGTAAGGGCCATTAGTCCTGGTTGCCCAACCGGGACGGGGCAATCGGGACTAAAGCTCTATCCTTTAGTTCCGGTTGCCCCACCAACCGGGACAAATGGGGGCACACGTGGCGGCATCAGAGCGGGGTGGAGCATTAGTCGGTTTGTAACACGAACCGGGACTAATAATAACCTCTTGTGTAGATTTGCCCATTCTGCGCGGCGAAGAATTCATTTAGGCACATTTTGTTGCCGCGGCAGCATTTTCGCCACTTTTTGTCCGCGGCAGAGAATTTATTTAGGTTGTTTTATTGTTTATTTAGTGTTTTGCACTTATCAACGAAGGAACCTTATATTACACAAGATCATCATGACAATATTACATTCAATACCGATCGAGTTCATGCACTACATACAAAAGTTGCTATTCGATGCTACCGGCCAATTCCTTCAAAGTTGCTATTTTTACAATCCCTATTGTCTATACACAGCAGAATAGTATTCCCCTTTCGGGTCTAGGACTTCTGCATCCAAAAATCCCGCCAATTCCTCCTGAATTGCTCGTACGCGATCCGTTGGCAGAAGACCGTCCCGTAGACGTTCGATCTGATTTAAAAAAGGAGTCAGCCTATATGAATGAAACTAAACACAATTTGTTTGAAATTAGAAACTATAGAAATTGTTTACGTACGTGGAGTTGCTCTAAATTTCTGCCCTTCTCATCGCACGTCTGCCGGATGAACTCGCAAACATAGTATCCACAGAGATTGTTACCTGGTCCCTGCGTCAGGCACTTTACGAGAACAAAGTTCAATCAAAATAATAATCAAGCATGATAATAACTGTATCAAAAATAGAATCAAAGAGATGCGCGGATATAGCTAGTGGTGCTTACATCTAGTGCTTCAAATGTAAGCTCCTCTTTCCAAACACCCCTAGCCTTTTTGGTGAACATTTTCCAAGCGCTGCCCGACGAAGAAAACGAATAAAATAAGTTATTAAGTACTTGATGTCATAAAATTCACGAACGTTGCCGATATAGTGTCGTAATGATTAGAATTACCGCTGTAGAAGTATCTGCATGTCCTTCCACGTCTCAAGGGGTTTATGTTTCGAGTCCATGACTAGTACACGCCCTTTGTCAAGTTGAATGATTAACAGAATATAGTGGTACCTGCGAATGCAGAACTAATCAATTATATACTTAACATCGAGTAAGCGAAATAGAAAGTGTATACAAGACAATAACACTCACTGGAAGTTGTAAGGAAATAGTATTTCCCTTTTGGTTTCTTGAAACCTTAAGCGTGTACTATATTATCCTCCGTATCACAGGGGCTTATTTTGAGATTAGCTTCATGAACCCAATATGGGTCAATGAAGCCAATGTCACAGATTTGTCCTCTGCTGCATTCGTGAATCTTCATTCTGCATATTACAGTATGATTATATACATGCAATAAACAAAATAATATAGCTGGAGACTAAATTAATTACATTAGTACTTACAATATAGGCACCGATGATCGATTTGTCCAAGCGTCTTGATTGAATAATTGAAATAGTTCATCAAATTCAATGGATATCATGTCATCCTTTTCTTTCCCATGATGCTTTTTATAACCCTCGGCACTATCCGATTAGCCCGGCCCTTATGGCATGCATGTACCAGTTATGCAATCTTCGCATTTTGTTGGAAGATTGTTTACCTCCTCGGGTTTGACGAGAGGTTTGTCGTCTTGGTATTTGTATGCTACTTCACTCACGGGAAGAACTCTAAGCGGGATAATCTTGGCAATACTCATACCTTGAGCAGCGGCTTCTCCGTGTGCAACTACCTCTGGATCATCTGCTCTTGACCCCATATTTGCTCGACCCACATTGGTTTGAGAAATCACCTTGAGAGGCGCAAGTCTGTTTTGCTTCTTCTCCAGCTGGGCAACAGATTTCTCGCTTGCATCGATCTTGCTCTTTGAGGCTTTTTGCCGCATGTGACTTGAGAATAGAACGGTCATAGTCGATGACAGCTTTGGCTCGGGTTGATGAAGATTCTTTAGCATTTTAAACACTTTGGCTTTTTCTTCTTTGGTCTTTGGGGAACTCTGGCTCTTTCGGCCGCCTTAGCTTAGCTTATCATTTCCGCATCAACGATCGCCGATCTCCTCTTGATCTGATCATAAGCTCTCTTGGGAGGAACCTTTGGTACTTTTGGAAGAGGCTCTTGTTTACGTTCGGCAATCGCTTACGGCCTTACGATGGCGATGCTTCGCTTTTTATCTGGCGCGGCGATGGCTCCGGCGATGGCTGCCGGAGATTGGTGAGGCGACGGAGCCGGGTGAGGCGACGGCTGCAGCGGCGGCGACCTCGGAGACGGGTGAGGCGGCGAAGATGGCCATGGCGTGTGATTTTGAAGCACGATACATTCCTTGACCATAGAATGGTGGCGTTTTTGCGTCACCAAAGATCACATCCCTTCACCAGGGGTAGTGAAGATCCAAAACCTCAAAGGTGGGCATGATTTCATCCATCCCGACAACAGCGTAGCCCTCTGGAACCAGACGACAGTGGTAAGTTGGTGTGGGTCCAATTGGTAAGGCATAGCCGACCGCCACATTCATTGATATGTTCACAACTTTGACATGTAGCTCGCGATGTGTCATCTACGTGATATCATCCTTTGGGTAGCCAGGAGCCATCGTCGGTGCATCATCGTCGCCGCCATTGTCATCACCGGGACCTCGGTGGAAGCCACTGCTTTTTCGATTATTCGATAGGCGGTAGCATCGAATGCGGTGTCTTCTTGAGATGGGCGATAGTACTTGCTCTTTAAGTGCATTAATTTCATCTTGTTGTTGCTTTAATCGTTCTTCAATTAAACGCATTCTCTTCGACTTTACGCTTCAGCGCCATGTCCTTACTCCTCCCGGCTTCTATCGATATTTCTTCCTCTCTTGAAACCCAGTCCTCCATGATTGGGAGCCTATTGTGCCTCGTGTTCGTCCATCATGTTCCTTATTTCCAAGGGCGTGTGAGCTCATCATTCTCTCTATCGAGAATGAAGTCCCCATCTTTAACAGCCTTCTTGCTTTTCGATCCTCTCGATTGGCAGGGTCTTATTTATGTCGTATGTTATATATACACCTCCCGAGTCCAACGTGCCCCATGCCCGTAAAACCAATTCCTTGCGTTCTACCCAATCGTCATCTCGGGTGATCTTTTATCACGTGTTCTGCTCATGTTTCTCCCACTTAGGAATGCCACCTGTAGCCACCTTGCCCCATAGTATGGTGATACTTCTTGTTAGCGACATTATTATTTTGACATTTTCTTAGCTTTTTATGATTTCTTGTATTCCACAAACTCAGCGAATGGTTTTATCTTCTCAAACTGAATATTCTTGAAATCGAGTCTTCTTTTCACGACATAGTCAAGGTGCAATCTTTTCTTCCAGTTGGTGAAACATGGGCCATCTTCTTCAAAGCCCACTCCACGACCTTAGCCTCCATGGCTCTCCCATGTTGTAAGGCGTCCTCAACTGGATCCTCCGCATTTGGATCCAGCTCTATCTTCGGTAGTTTGAAATTAACCATGAGCCTCTTCCACAGTAAATCTTTGGCATGGTTAGGGACAAATAAACATGTTCCCTCTTCATCCGCATTAGCAGGCCTATTCCAATTTCTAATGGTGATCGGGATTAAGTCCCTAACGATTACTCCGCATTGTGCCACAAATTTGGTTGCGACAACTTCGGGAGCTGTCGGTTTGCCGTCTTCAGTGACATCTTGATCCTGAACCTCTCATGGTCTTGCAACTTTTTGGTTGGGCCTCGTCCTCTTTTCAATGATTCCTTCGATCCGAGGGCTAAAAGAAGAAAGATCGTCGTTACTATTTCTATATAGATAGTAGATGATTAATTAATGAATTGATTTATATTACATGCACCTCGGAGCGATCGTCTTCTCGATTACACAAGGCATCGCCTTCTCTCATGAGGCAACACCTTCAACCTCAAACAAGTTGTCTACTCCGGTAAAGAGGATCACCCTCACCGGAGTTGTTCGTAAACGTTGATACGTCTAAATTATCTTCCCCACGGATCACACCTTGGATCAACTCTTCCTTTTCTTCGTCTCGGCGTGTGGGTCCATATTTTACGCATAGGTGGAAAACGAATAAGTCAAAGAGGCTAAAGGAGAAAGTTAAATGCGGTGTTGAGAGATATAAACCCTAATTCGAGAAACCCTAATATATACATACACAATAATAAAAATGAAGAGAAAGGAAACGTGTAGTAGATAGGCACATCGTCGAACCCACATGCACCTAAGTTGCTTGACAATGTGAATCGGGTCAGGGCTACCCACATGGTGACCAGTGGGCGAAGACCAATAATACCAAAGTAATTAATAAACCTAATAATACCTAACTAATAATAAACCTAATAATCGAAACAGAAAGAAAGGAAACAATCAACACATGGCATCGATGCAATGCTCAAGCAAGTATGATGATATGACAAGTTAATTTGCATTGGAATGTAACCCTAAGACATGCTCGACGATTTAATCGGGTTCCGAGGGTGAAAACCCTAACTCGGGAAACTCCTAACATATGAGAGGGTGCATTTGTTCTTCTAATTATACTTGTCATTTAAGTTGTTTAACAATGCATGATTATAGGTTAAATAGATAGGTTTCATTTTTCGAACAATTTGATATATTATTTGTATTTTTCGACTTATAAACAATAAGTTATTGATTTTACAATATTAAATCATTTTCGGAATTAAAACAAAAAGGCAAATAGTTTTTACAGGCGACCCCTAGCAGTGAGGCCGACATGGGCCTAGTGCCAACTCAGCCTCCACGCAAGCAAGCAGGCCCCAGAACCCTGGTTATTTTCACGAGTTCACAGCTACCACTGGGCCGGTGGGCGAGCCATGGCCACCTCGGCGCCCGCTCGCCGGTGAGCATGTCGGTGGCGGCGGCGTTGCTAGAGGGCTCGGGAGGCGTGCGTGGGTTTGTTCGAAAAGAGGCGTCGAGGCGAACCTAACTAGTAGGCACCTGATTTGATCCGGGAATAGAACACTTGACGACATGCACGTGGCGGATGGCGGCAGACGGCGAAGAAGAAGGACGCTAGGGAGGAAAGAAGGGTCCCAGAGTTACAAGCTCACCCTCGGCGTGTGTAGCCTTGGCGGGACGGAGGAGATCGGCAACGGTGATGGCAAGGCGGAGCTCGTCGGTGATGGGGAAGGCACGGTCGATTCGGTCAGCGGCTCGATTCCTTCGGCGAGGAGGATAAGCCTGGCCAAGCGTGGCGTGGAGGCCCGGCACGGGCGATGGTTGGGCAGCGACGGCGTCCGGCGGTTGTCCTCGCGGCGGCGATCTCTGTTGAGGTGAGAAATAGGAGCGGGAAGAAGGAGAAGGGCATGGTTAACTAGGGACCTTTAGTCGGTTGGTGGCTCAACCGACTAAAAGTTATCGTCCAGGTTGGAGCCACCAACCGGGACGTATAGTCCAATATTTTCAGCAGACCAAGGGTTGGCGCGAAGGGGGTCTTTAGTCCCGGTTGGTGGCTCCAACCGGGACATATTCCACCGATTTCAAAAATTTTCAGGTATTTTCTCTCTATTCCCGCCTTATTTTTTATTTTGGGGTTTAAATTTGTATTGTTTTTTAAATGATAATTAATTTGGAATTTATAAAAACTTTAAACATAAAAAGTGTTTGGATTTGAATAAATAATTCAAAACCATTTTCATTTTAAAAATAATTAATGTAACCATTTAAAATATGAACCATTTACAATTAAAAATGAATTAACTTATATTTTTTTAATATCAATTTGGAATTTAGAAAAACTTTAAACATAAGAAGTGTATGGATTTGAATAAATAATCCAAAACCATTTTCTATTTTTAAAAAATAATTAATGTAACCTTTTAAAATGAATTAACTTATATTTTTGAATATTAATTTGGAATTTAGAAAAACTTTAAACATAAAAAGTGTTTGGATTTGAATAAATAATTCAAAACATTTCCTGTTTTAAAAAATAATTAATGTAACCATTTAAAATATGAACCATTTACAATTAAAAATGAATTAACTTATATTTTTTTAATATCAATTTGGAATTTAGAAAAACTTTAAACATAAGAAGTGTATGGATTTGAATAAATAATCCAAAACCATTTTCTATTTCTAAAAATAATTAATGTAACCTTTTAAAATGAATTAACTTATATTTTTGAATATTAATTTGGAATTTAGAAAAACTTTAAACATAAGAAGTGTATGGATTTGAATAAATAATCCAAAACCATTTTCTATTTCTAAAAAATAATTAATGTAACCTTTTAAAATGAATTAACTTATATTTTTGAATATTAATTTGGAATTTAGAAAAACTTTAAACATAAGAAGTGTATGGATTTGAATAAATAATCCAAAACCATTTTCTATTTTTAAAAAATAATTAATGTAACCTTTTAAAATAAAGATAGGGGACGAGCATCGTTAGAACTTGCATTGGATCTCTGAAGAAACCACATATTGCGAGTCTAAAAATGATTTTTTCAAAAAATCACGGGCGATAGATCATGTACACTAGTACAAACGGACCCACTTCCTGATTCGGCGAGACATTTGTCCTTTTTACCCGGGATGGACGAAAAGGTTTGAGATGTACCGGTTGGGAGATAGTCCATGTAAGGTGGTCTAGTATTTTAGGAAAATAGGACGGTAGCATTCTGAAACGGCATTTTGGTGGTTACTTCACAAAACGACCCGTTTTTTGCGCTCAGAAAATGGAAAAGGGCTTTTTCGTGCGACAAAAAGGAAAACTTCCTCCTGCAACATTGTTCTCCATACCAATGTCCACACACATGCATAATATGGGCACAATATCACAAACTATGCCGTGATTCAGCACATAACATCGGTCATTTGGACCGAAAAAACCATGAAACCTCGAACATGATAGGTCATTTTGTGAAGGTTTTTTCGAAACATGATCATTGTTCGGCACACATTTAGTCCCAGATGTAGTCACAAACCGGGACTAAAAATATTTTCCGCCATTTCCCACCTCTTCCCGCCAAGTTTTCCCGCCCTTTCCTTTCTACTAGAGCTTTTAGTCCCGGATGTAGTCACTAACCGGGACTAAAGATATTTCCCGCCATTTCCCAAAGCTTCACGCCAAGTTTTCCCGCCCTTTCCCTCTATATTTAGGGTGATCGTGCCATGGCTATCCACACATCCACACCTTCCTCTCTTAGAACAATGGACAACGCCTCTTTGGGCGGTCGACCCTCGAGGAGACCAGGGGCTGTGCGCCTCAACTACCCTGTCCGCCGGGCTACCGCCCGCCCGTTGGATCTTTGAGCCGAGGGGTTCCTCCCTCCGTCCCTCAAGGTTCCTTACGCCAGCGGCCATGACAAACCACTTCTACCACGAGCTCACGCCGGAGGCGGATGGATCCCGGTGGGATCCGACAACTCTGACACACAGAATGCCTTCTTCGCTAATAGGCGGGAAAGGGGCTCGCCAGTGCAGGGTGATGGCCCGCCACGGTGAACCACAACAAAGCCGGCCGTAATGCATGGTGGGCGAACCGTACTATCATCAGTGATGCGCTACATCGCGGGAGACCATCCTCGCCTCGTTGCCACAAGTCCACCGCCACAGGCCCCCACATCGTCGGTAGCGGCATCGTCTTCGAGACCCTCTCCCACCCGCCCGTGAATCCGAGGCTGGAATGGCCTGGTATATGCCATGGATGGGCTGAGGATCCCGAGTGGCGGTGGCGATGGCGATGATAATGGCGACGATGAAGACCACGAAGCTGCGCTATAGGACTAGGCATGATTATGACTAAAGGGGCGGCTTTAGTCCGAGTGTTAGCTAGTCCCGGTTTGTCGGTTTTAATATTAATAAATGTCTTGAGTGTTACCTAATAAATAGGAAATGCCTATATAAAGAGAGGTTCATATTTAGTCGGTTGGAGAAACCAACCGCGACTAAAGGATTCTTGCAGTGGGCGGCGAGCAACACTAATAATAGGGGTGAGTGTCGACATTATGTCGTCGGCTTGTACCTTGTCCCGGATGGTGTCACCAACGGGACTAAGATGTCCGTTGGTGACACCAACCGACTAAATAGTCGGCACTAATAATAGGGGTGAGTGTCGACATTATGTCGTGAGTGTCGACATTATGCCGAGCTGCTTGTACTATAAATATGCATCCTTGTGAGTCTAGTCCTCCGGCCAGTTTGAGGCATCTCCAAGATGGTTTTAGAGAGCAAGGACACCACTCGGCCAGTTCGAGGAGATGCCGTGAGCCAGTCCTCCGACATCTCCGAGCTGGTCATAGAGGCACTCCTAATATGTGAAATTAGTTAGCTCAGGCGTATTGATCTAGTTAGTGAAGTTACAAGCTGCAAGATGGTTTTCGAGCGAGGACACCACTGCGGCCAGTTCGAGGAGATCTTAGCCAGCCAGTCCTCCGGCATCTCGACAAACTGGTCATAGAGGCACTCCTAATATGTGAAATTAGTTAGCTCAGGCGTATTGATCTACTTAGTGAAGTTACAAGCTGCAAGATGGTTTTCGAGAGTAGGGACACCACTGCGGCCAGTTTCGAGGAGATGCCTTGAGCCCAGTCCTCGGCATCTCCAGAACTGGTCATAGAGGCACTCCTAATATGTGAAATTAGTTAGCTCCCGTATTGATCTAGTTAGTGAAGTTACAAGCTGCAAGACATTTATTAATATTAAAAGCGAGACTACAAAACCGGGACTAAAGGCCACAAACCGCGAAAAGATATCCTTGGTCAAGCCACAAACCGCGAAAGACATGAACTAGAGTTACATAATATGAGCATGAACTTCTTGGCATATGTCATTCCTTATGACCGCTTGAGACGTAACCATGGAGCATCTTCTTTACTTAACGGAATGCTTGGGTCAGTTTTCCTTTGTGAAGGCGGAATTTCATCAAACTTATTATAATCTTCCGACATGTACATCTTGTCCTCGATTCCACGATGTTTATTTTCCACGAAAGAACTATGTGGCTTTGGCTCATCATATGATGTATTCGTTTGCATATTTTTTCTTTTTTGGTCTAGAGGACATGTCCTTCACATAGAAAACCGAGACACATCATTGGCTAGGGCGAATGGTTCATCTCTATAACCAAGATTTTTGAGATCCTTGCTGTCATTCCGTACAACTAGTCTATCTTTACCTTCCCCATTCAGTTGACCCATTTGCGTGAAACAAAGGGACCTTAAAAGAGACTCCATAGTCTAGTTCCCATATCTCCTCTATGTAACCATAATATGTGTCCTTTTGTCCATTCTCGTCTATTGCATCAAAGAGGACACCACTATTTTGGTTGGTGCTCTTTATCTTGGGCGATCGTGTAGAATGTATTCCCATTTATTTCGTACCCTTGGAAATTCAATACAGAGAAGATGTGTGACCAACAAGTATAGCTGATCTCCAACTGGTGTCATTCAAGAGATGTGTCCGCATCCAACCACCGAAGACTTCATGTGTTCATCTGTAATCCATGATTCAGCTTCCCGGTTTTTGGAGCGTACAATATTCTTGTGTTCCTCGATATCTGAGCTGCCAAGGTGGAATTATGTAGAAGCGTAGTGTGATTTAGTGAAAGAATCCCGTCCCTACATATCATTGCTTTCTTTCCCAGCGTGCCTTTTCCATAGTCTTCCCTCATGCCACAGTCGAAACACCAATCGGCTTAAGGTCGGGAATAAAGTCAACACAAAACTCAATGACCTCCTCTCCATATCCCTTGGAGATGCTTCCTTCAGTCTAACGGTTATGAACATATTTCTTTAAGACTCCCATGAACCTCTCAAAGGGGAACATATTGTGCAGAAATACCGGACCGAGAATGACAATCTCTTCCACTAGATGAACCAGGAGATGCGTCATAATATTGAAGAAGGATGGTGGGAACACCAATTCAAAACTAACAAGACATTGTACCACATCCTTCTGTAACCTTGGCAAAATATCTGGATTGATTACCTTCTGAGATATTGCATTGAGGAATGCACACAGCTTCACAATGGGTACTCGAACATTTTCCGGTAGAAGCCCTTCAATGCAATCGGAACAAACTGCGTCATAATCACATGACAGTCATGAGACTTCAGGTTTTGGAACTTTTTCTCTGCCATATTTATTATCCCCTTTATATTAGATGAGAAGCCGACGGCACCTTGATACTGTAAAGGACTTCAAAAAAGATTTCCTTCTCTGCTTTGGTAAGAGCATATGTACGACTTAAGTGACGCCCTTTATCCGTCTTGTTATGTGTATGCATGTTCTTTGGGTCTTTCATAATTTGTTGGTCCTCCCGTGCTTCAGGTGTATCTTTTGTCTTCCCATACACGCCTAGGAATCCTAGTAGGTTCACACAGATATTCTTCGTCACGTGCATCACATCGATTGAAGAGTGGACACGCAGGACTTTCCAATATGGCAGCTCCCAAAATATAGATTTCTTCTTCCTCATGGGTGTGTGTCCTGTAGCGACGTCATTCGGAACTGATTGACCGCCGGGACCCTTTCCAAAGATTACTTCTATGTCCTTGACCATACCAAATACATCATCACCAGCAGGGAGTTCAGGCTTCTTCCGGTGATCTGCCTCACCTTTGAAATGCTTGCCTTTCTTTCTTACGGGATGATTGGTCGGAAGAAATCGTCGATTCGCCAGGTACACAACCTTCTTGCATTTGTGCAAATATGTACATTCGGTCTTATCTAAACAGTGGGTGCATGCCTTATATCCTTTGTTTGTCTGTCCTGAAAGGTTACTAAGAGCAGGCTAATCATTGATGGTTACGAATAACAACCCTCGTAGATTAAATGGCTCCTGTTTGTTCTCATCCCACGCACGTACACCTGGTTTGCCCCACAACTGTAAGAATTCTTCAACTAATGGCCTAAGGTACACATCAATGTCGTTGCCCGGTTGCTTCAGGCCTTGGATGAGCACTGGCATCATAATGAACTTATGCTTCATGCACAACCAAGGAGGCAGGTTGTAGATACATAGAGTCACGGGCCAGGTGCTGTGACTGCAGCTCTGCTCCCCAAAAGGATTCATGCCATCCGTACTTAGACCAAACCATAAGTTCCTTGCGTCACCTGCAAAGTCTGGGAAGTCTCTCTCGATTTTTATCCACTGTGACCCATCAGTAGGGTGTCTCAACTTCCCGTCTTTCTTACGGTCTTCTTTGTGCCATCGCAACAACCTGGCATACTCTTTGTTTCTGAACATGCGTTTCAACCTTGGTATTATAGGAGCATACCACATAACCTTAGCAGGAACCCTCTTCCCAGGGGCTCCCTCAACATCACCAGGGTCATCTCGTCGATCTTATACCATAGCGTTGCATACCGAGCATTTATCTAAATTCTCATACTCCTTACATGGTAGAGGATGCACGATCATTAATGCATGCATGTATCTTTTGCACATCTAATCCCGGAGGATGAGAGTCTTCTTTGCTTTGTAGGTACTCTGGGAAGTTTGTTATGTTTTGGAAACTTTGGCTTCATTATTTTCAGCATATTTTCAAATGAGGAGTCAGTTAGACCACACTCTGCCTTCCATCGCAGCAATTCCAGTGTGGTACCGAGCTTTGTGCTGCCATCTTTACAATTTGGGTACAAAAATTTCTTGTGATCTTCTAACATGCCCTCTAACTTCAACTTCTCATTTTCTGTTTCACAGTCTCGCTTTGCATCAGAAATGACCCTACCAAGTTCATCAGCCGGCTCATCTGATGCCCGTTCTTCACCTCTTTCCTCTCCATTTTCTTCCATTGCAGTATCACTGTATTCAGGAAACATATGATGATAGTTGTTATCATCATCTTCTTCTTCACCATCTTCCATCATAACCCCTCTTTCCCCGTGCTTGGTCCAGCAATTATAGTTGGGCATGAAACCTTTCATAATCAGGTGGCCGCGAATGATTTTCGAGGAAGAGTACTCCTTGTTGTTCCGACATTGAACACATGGACAACGTATAAATCCATTCTCTTTGTTTGCCGTAGCCACATCGATAAATTTATCCACGCCTTTGATATACCCGGCTACCCGCAGGTCACCGTACATCCATTCCCGACCGTTCATCTGCATCATATAAGTAAGTTTATCAAAAAACAGGACATCATAAATAGTGAAATAACCAATTCACACCGACACATGAATTGTATCAATGACCTAGAAAAGATAAGATTGCTAACCTCGATCGAGGGAAATAAAGAGGAGAAAGCTCAAGTGCGTCTCGGACACCTTCTATATTTTTGTTCTATGAGAAATTTAACGGGATTATTCACTCAAACATTTCAACAAACACCTTCAATGCATGCATGAGAAAAAACTAGCACACCCTCACACCTTCCACCATTGAAAAACAGAGTGGAGGCGAGGGGATGGGGCGTGCATTTATAGAGGCAGGTCTTTGGTCGGTTGGAGCCAACAACGGGACTAAAATGCGTCACGCCACGTGGCTGTGGCCAAACCTTTAGTCCCGGTTGGTGGCTCTAACCGGGACGTATTCCCCCTTACCAACCGGGGCGCCCCCTGGCCCCGTGCCCGCTCCAACCGAGACGCGTGCCAGCATTAGTCCCGGTTGGTGGCGCAACCGGGACTAATGCTCCGAGGGGTCGCGAACGGATAGCCCTTTTTCCTCTTTATTTCCCTCGATCGAATGTTTACGGTGTTTACGGTGTCTGTTCGGGCCAGATTTTGCCACCTGGCCCGATAACCACCGGAATTTTCTGGGTCCGGTGTTTTTTCGGTGTCTGCTAGAGATGCTCTAACAATGGTGCCTTAGATTCATGGACTGTAACAGAATGCCCTGTATATCAGTGGATACTTTTTGGAGGAACTTCCTTAAACTTTTATCTCAACACAAACAAGAGAACCGTATGGTGTATGAGTGAGCTGTGGTTTTCACATTCTAGTAAATGTTAGGGAGTCTTGCTGAAACTTAAGCTCCTATGAAAAGGAACTCTCAGATGGGTCTTATTACTGCATACGATAAATCATGCTGAAGTTACATAAACCCTATTACAAAGTCATCTTCTTCAAAGATATCCTCTCGTATATTTCCGAACACAATAGGATGCTTGCTCGGGACATGGTAAAGAAAGGCCACTCTGGCAGAATTATATCTCTGAGCTTCTGATGACTCAAGAGGGCCAAAAGTCCACTGTTTTTATATTTAGTTGACAAATGCATCTGAATCTATTAAGACATGAAACGTCGTGTATTACTAACGCACACCATTACTATACTATACCAAACAGCACACAATGACCCGGCATTACAAAAAACATTCCTATATAGTAGGCCTTTTCTTTCTCCAATCTACATCGGGCTAGCTACACAACAAATGTAATATTATGGATCCATTAGTGAGAATCAGCAACAACCATCAATCTGAACGATCATCAGCACATCTCACTGGCTTGATAAAACATAAGTTCGCATGTTGCCGACACATCTGGGTGTGTGTTCGAGGGTTTTGTGGTTGTTTTATTGTCATGCGTTACTTATTGTGAAGATGTTGATGAAAGGAGAGTTGTTGTAGACATAAGAGTTAGATCACGACTCTTAGGATATGAAGATGGTAGGAATGGAAACCTTATAGAGTTGCAAGCTGCTCCAACTATTTTCGGAGCATCGCGCTGTATATGAAACTTGTACAGTTCTTGAGGGCTCATGCCACTCAAAGGCGAATCTTTTCACGTTAGTGGGAACTACTCCCTCGGTCCAGAAATATAAGATATTTTAGCTTATAAAATGAATGTATCTAGACCCCTTTTAGTGTATAGATTCACTCGGAACCTCTACGAAATTAATTGCTAATCAGCATCGCGTACACATTTCTTGTAGAAACCCTGAATTTGTTTGGTTTTCTCCGTTTTGATGAAATTTGCGACCTTGCCATAGCTTGCTTGTATCTGTACAATTTGAAAATACATTCTTGCATTGAGAACATAATATACAAATACAATTAACATTAATCTCGACCTACCTTTTCTTGCAAGCTTGCTTGTATCCGTACAGTTTACTCCTTTCAGGGATATTCCTAGCATAACCATGACGTGGTTTCAGTAATGTATTCTTCTCACAGTTAACATATTGATACATGGAAGTCAAACCGATAAACTACAATTTGGTATCGATCGATCTATCCTTCTGATAATAGATCAACATAATATAGTATGGCATTTTATTTTATATACTACCACTTGGCACTTGCAACTAACTAACTAACTATTGACATATCCGTACGTCGACTACGTATGCCTATATATACCTACCCGCAGTACGGAGCAAAACACACAGCAAGAGAGCAAGAGGGAAGAAGTAGAAGGAGAGCTGAGAAGCTTAGTCTGAGTCGGCCATGGCGGGTGAACAGCTCAACGTGCTGAAAGCACTGGACCAGGCCAAGACGCAATGGTATCATTTCACGGCCATCGTGATCGCCGGCATGGGCTTCTTCACCGACGCCTACGACCTCTTCTGCATCTCACTCGTCACCAGGCTGCTGGGCCGCATCTACTACACCGATCCTGGCAGCAACGAGCCCGGTCACCTCCCAGCCAACGTGTCGGCCTCTGTGAACGGCGTGGCCCTGTGCGGCACGCTCGCAGGCCAGCTCTTCTTCGGCTGGCTCGGTGACAAGCTCGGTCGCAAGAGCGTCTATGGCTTCACCCTCATCCTCATGGTGCTCTGCTCCATCGCGTCGGGCTCTCGTTCGGACACTCGGCCAAGGGTGTCATAGGGACGCTTGCTTCTTTCGCTTCTGGCTCGGTTTTGGCGTCGGTGGAGACTACCCCTTGTCGGCGACCATTATGTCCGAATCGCCAACAAGAAGACCGTGGCACCTTCATCGCCGCGCCGTCTTAGCTATGCAGGATTCGGTATCCTGTTCGGCACCATTGTCACCATTGTCGTCTCGGCGGCGTTCCGACCGCGTTCGCGCCGCCGTTCTCGTCGCTGCCGAGTCCATAGGGCCAGAGGCCGACTACGTGTGGCGCATCATCGTCATGTTGAACCATACCTGCGGCCCTAACCTACTACTGGCGCATGAAGATGCGGAGACGCGCGGTACACGGCACTCATCGCCGCAACATGAAGCAAGCCACCAGACATGTCCAGGGTGCTCAACAAGGACATCACGGAGGAGGAGCAGGTCCGGCTTCAAGTGGTATCCGGTGACACATGGGGCCTCTTCTCGCGACAATTCATGAGCCGTCATGGACTGCACCTGCTAGCCACCACCAGCACGTGGTTCTTGCTAGACGTCGCCTTCTACAGCCAGAACCTATTCCAGAAGGACATCTTCACCAAGGTCGGCTGGATCCCACCGGCAAGGACCATGAGTGCCTTGGAGGAGCTATACCGCATTGCCCGTGCGCAAGCTCTCATCGCGCTCTGCGGCACCGTCAGGCTACTGGTTCACCGTCGCCTTCATCGACATCATAGGAAGGTTCTGGATCCAGCTCATGGGCTTCGCCATGATGACCATATTCATGCTTGCCATCGCCATACCATATGACTATCTAGTGAAGCGGCATCACACGGCTTTGTCGTTCTCACGGTCTCACCTTCTTCTTTGCCAACCGGGCCCAACAGCACGACCTTCATCGCCTGCCGAGATCTTCGGCGGCTCGGTCCACATGTCACGGTGTCTCCGCGCTGCTGGTAAGGCTGGGCGATCATCGGCGTTCGGGTTCTGTCTGGCGTCACAGGACCAGAAGAAGCCCGACAAAGGGTACTCCGCAGGTATCGGCATGCGCAACGCGCTCTTCCTTCTCGCCGGCACCAACTTCCTAGGCTTGCTCTTCTCGCTCTTGGTTCCGGAGTCCAAGGGAAGATCGCTGGAGGAAATATCTAAGGAGAACTTCGACGATGACAAAGTTGCCCCAACCGGTGTCTAGCTACATTGACCGAAGCTAGTTCTCTACTGGTCTACATGCATGGTTGTGTGTTTAGTTTCCATTGCAGTGCATTCTTCTTTATAGTGTGACCACTTGTTGAATTTGTGTTGTCGCGTCTGCTATTTTGCGTGTCGTTGTTTGTGGTGTGCTTTTTTTTCTTCTAAATCCCAGCGTTGTATTTCTATTGTAGTGCTGTATTTTTTATTTATTTTGTTCAAAGAGAATTGTTAATAAAATTTTTCATGTGATTTCGTGCAAATAAGTGACTTATTGCATAAAGGGCTAAATCTACTATCCTTCAATTAGAAAAATGGCACTCGGCTCCAACGAAATAAAGTGACCGGGATAAGAATATTATCCTTCATAGAAGAATTGCACAATGGTTTCGAACGATCAGGTTTCTAGGGTGAGGGTCTCTTGTTCAAGAGCATGATGGTTGGTGTTTTTTCTTCGAAATGGGGTATATATCACGGCTTCTACATCAATTGATGCACACAACCAACATGATGGTTGGTGTGTTTGCTTTCCATTGTAGTGCCTTCTGTTTTCCATGTGACTACTAGCCGAATTTGTGCTGTCACATGCTCTATTTGTGTGTATTTGTTCATACTAGGGTTTTACCTTAATTCTAGCATAGTATTTTTGATGTGGGACAAAGAGAAGATCTAGGAATGTTCTAGAGGTGCTTAAGAGCCCTTGGATCAATGTGGCATCAATTCCATGGCCAAGACGCATTGGATAAATCTATATAAAGAGGGAGAACCCTAGATTTTGGGGCAACCACCAAAAGCAACGAATTTTCTTCCCCCTCGGCCTCAATCTACAAGGATGATGGATCGTCTACGACACCAAGAAGCTCGAATGAAGAAGGATTCAAAGGGGCGACGCTCCCCTAGGGCCGCCCGCCACCGGGGCACCCAACACTGCCACCCAGCACCTTCGCCTCCTCTCCCTTGCACGACTATATGCCCTCTTGGGAGACACCTCCACTACAACACGAACGCCGGTTCCTAGAACTTATAGACATCAAGACACAATCTAATCGTTGCACTTGCGCTAAGGCGGAAAAAAGCCACCAAGGATAACTGTGTCGTGGAAAGTGGACATGTAGCTCTTTTTCTGGCTCGGCATAACGTCATCCGCCGACCTAGCGCTTCCGCGACACCACAGATGATGCATCTCGTTACCTTAAAGAGGACATCCGAACTTTAGTGTCATGTAACTGCAAGATGCGACACATTACTCTACCGTGTTTGTTACCTTCTAGCGGCACATCACTTAATGATTAACAAATATGTTTATCCACTAAATTTGGAATGTATTAAATATTCATTATAATATAGAACTATATTTATTAACATAATAAAGCAGATTACACACATTTACATGATCCTAAGTTAACGATCGCAATTGCTACTAATATTTCAATGCAAGTCATTGCATGTTGCAGACCGGTTTCTTTTTCTAGGAAATATTTTCTAATTCTCTTTATATTCAACCTAACTACTTCCTTTCTCTTATGTGCAAGGTTGATATCATCCACATGCAACTCTAGATGCATCTTATTTTCTTCTATGGTTTCCTTCTCTTCCACAATTTTCTTGATATCTTCTTTCAACTGCTTGGTTTCACATTCTAGAACGAGAATCATGTCTTCGATGTAGCTCAAACGATTCTAAAAAAGAGGAAAATTAGGTTGAATCAGTAAACAAATAACTAAATTCCAATCAACCAGACTGCAAAAAACAACAACGCTTCTTACAGATCTTGGCATCCATCCTAGCAACGAGTCGGTGTCTTGTGCAGAAAAAATTGACCCTTGAACCGAAGAAGCCTCACTCTGTGGGTGGTGCTTTGGTGGAGAAGATGGAGAGCGATAGAGGCGACAGGAACCGATAAATCAGAGAGCAAGGTGGCAATGTGGGGGAGCAAGGCACTAATGTCGTGGGGTGAGGAAGACGACAGCGATTTGGGGGTGTGGGTACAGGAGGAGAGACAGTGAGGAAGAGAGTGGGGAAGGGAAGGGAAGGGTAGAGGAAGATAGTGTGGTCACATGTGCATTTTCTGAAAGCGGAAAAAGTTTTGTACATTGGTCGAGTTGTGCGGATATGTCCAAAATGTCTTATATTTTAACATGGAGGGAGTACTATGGAAGTAGATATGCAAATTCCTCTGTCAATTTATATGATTCTTCTTGCGGCCTCTTTTGATACTTGATTGTGCCCATTCTACTTTTTTTGGAACATCTGGACAGTAACTCTGACATGATCATGTTATGCCTTGCTTATAGGAGTTTGACCCTTTGATTTAAAAGCCTTATTTGATTGTCTATTTCCACTCGGCAGCGTCCTTATAAATGTAACTGTTGAATACGTAGGCTCTGGAAGGAAACTGCATCCCTATCTGAACCTTATTTAAAATTTAAAAAGCGGAGTGTATAACATGAGTTATTGTAATTGAATTTGCAAACAATCTGACTTAGGATTCATGAAACGGTTAGAACAAATGCTGGGCAGAAGCATCAGCAAATTTTCAGGCCGGCATGTCACTTGATCTCATTATGGATTGCTTATTTTATGTTTGAAGTATATTAACAAGTGATTTCATCGATTTCCACAAGCTATATATGTACTCCACCTAACCGTGGGATTGAGAATAGCTATTCTATCGCTGCAGGTTTTAGTTGACGAAGATGATGCGTGGTTGCAATTACATTTCTCTTCATTATCGGGCATGATTTTGTTTCTTGAAATCAAAACTTTCCGCTGTGTGTAAATTAGGTCTGGAAAGAAAGTTGTCTATGTTGGCATGCTTATGCATCTCTTCAGATATATACCTTAGGTATAACTAAACTTCCTAATTTTTGTCTTTCAGTAAGCAAATCTTGCAATTTTTTTAGCTTTGTCATAGGTCTTGTAGCTAAGGCATGTTAAGTACTGACATAAATAATCACATAGGCACGATCTCGAAGTAAATGGTCGAAAGGGCATGATAGTCGATCCTAGAACAAAGCATGTCTACCAAAGACCATCAGGTTGATATTTAGTAACTTGTTCCTCTTAAGTTGGTTGGTCGATACTCTGTAAAAATGATGTCCTCTATGGAAGATTTTTTTAGATCCGCACCGTATGTACCTAGTTGAGTTGGCATTATGTTCTATTACCGTCTTTCTTATCTTAGTAAGCTGATTATGTATATGTATCTTGTTCTGTATAACCAAATAAAGGCTGTACTTAATTGTACAAAGTTCTCCTGCTGGGATTAGCTGCCTAGTCCTTACCACTATGAAGTCTTGACTGGTTTATGGACATGCTGGTGTAATTGTCTTGTAAAGCCGTGTACGTGTATGTTTTTTGATATGATTTTTTTGCCACCGGGTAAGTTAAAATTTGCCATTTGCCATTTTGTCCACACTGGTAAAATTTGCTAGCTTCAAGTTTGATCTGTTATTTCAATGAGTTTGTGCTAGCAGTTGTTATCAAGACATTTTGCTTAGAGAATGTCAACCCATTTAAAATTAGCATGTATGGCATTAATTTGCATACTTAAACTTATTACTTATAGCATTGTCAGACGTGATGATAGATTGTATAGGTGAGCTACCACACCGTCATGAATGATAGCTTTCGAGAAGTGCATTACGTCTGAAGTTAATAAGTAACAATATTGCCATAGATTAATGGACCGTATCATAATGCTCCTGAATTACTGTGGATGCATTTTGGAGTAACTTTCTTGAAAATTGTATCTCAATACAAACAAGAGAACTATGTGTTGTATGACTGAGATGTGGTTTTCACATTCTGAAGCAAATATTAGGAGTCGTGCTGAAACTTAAGATCTTACAAAAATAACTCTTACTAATGTCTTATTACTGTATTCGATAAATCGTGCTAAAGTTGCATAAACTCTATTACAAAGTCATCGTATTCAAATATTTTCTCTCATCTATTTCCAAACACAATAGGATGCTTGCTCAGGATATGGTAACGGAAAGCCGGTTAGGGAAGAATTATATTTACAAGCTTATGATGACTGCGAGAGGCATATCAACTTCTAATGACTGCGAGAGGGCCAAAAGTCTACTGTTTTTATATCTAGTTGACAAATGCATCCGAATACTAAGACAGTGAAACGTCATATTACTAATGGAAACCATTGCTATACTATATTAAACAACACACAATGACCCGACATTACAAAAAAACATTCCTATCCAGTAGGCTTTTTTCTTTCTCTGATCTACAGTAGGCTAGCTACACAACAAATGAAATATTTTGGATCCATTAGTGAGAATCAGCAGCAACCATCAACCTGAATGGTCATTAGCACACATCTCTAGCTTGATAAAACATAATTTCGTATGCTGCGACACATCTGGGTGTGTGTTCAAGGGTTTGTGGTTATTTTACTATTGATGAAAGGAGAGTTGTTGTAGATATAAGAGTTATATCACTTCTCTTAGGACATGAAGATGGTAGGAGTGGAAACCTTATAAAGTTGCAAGCTGCTCTAATTGTTTTCGAAGGAGTATCGCATTGAATATGAAACTTGTATAGTTCTCTAGGACTCAAGCCTTAAATGCAGATCTTTATGCATCCGTGGGAACTACTCCCTCTGTTTCAAAATATAAGATGTTTTAGTTTTGTGAAGCAAATGTTTCTAGACTACTTTTATTATATAGGTTCACTCGTGTTTGAAGTGAATCTACACACTAAAAGATGTCTAGATACACTTTCTTCATAAACCTAAAACATCTTATATTTTAAAACGGAGGGAGTAGTATGTTGTCATTTCACATTGCAAGTTGTGCCATAGATGGAAAGTATCATATATAAGCTGAGCGACCTTTATAATTATGAGAGTATTATCGTGGAGGTCAATACCATGTCATCTATAAGCTGAGCAACCTTTCAAAGCGAAGTTACTTTAACAGACCTTTGGGAGTTTTAGAATTACTTTTGTGTTCCCACCGGACCAAGAGTTTGCGATCTTTTGTTGTTGTTGTTGTTGTTGTTGTTGTTGTTGATGATGATGATGATGGAGAGAGAGGGCCTAGGATCTTCGGTTTCACCAGTAGCTATGCAAAACATCTGATGGGAATAAAAGATAATAATAAAGTATGCATATAATTGTTAGAGCAAGATAATTATATATGGGCAGTGCATCCATAATTGTTATCGCCTCCGCAACCGCTTATAGCAATAACCTACCAGTCTCATCCATAGAAGAAAGAGAACTAATGATATGCATAGTAATGTCACCGTTAATCCCAAGCAAATCCCTCACATACAGCCGTACTACCCCTTCTGTCACTAGGATTCCCAACCTGCAGATCAGTCATCACTCCCTATACTTGGATCAATCCTTGGAGTCTTGGGCACCTGAAAAGTCCTTAGATTGAGGCAAGAGAGGATATAATAATCATCATGTCATACAAACTAATACATGATCCCATCCATGATAAATAACATGGACAAAAAGCTACATGGCTAGGCCGAAGCCCTTAGCCCAAGGAGGATTACTCACACATAGAGATGAAATCAACAATCATAAACATTGTAATAGAAATTATAAGATTGATATCAAATAGTCTTACAATAACGTCAATTGGAGAAGAGATCTACTATTACAAGTGATGGAATATGGCTATGGTGGTGGAGAAGGATTTGGAGATTTAGTTCTAGATCTATTCCTCCGGCGTGGCGGCTACTGGTGGCAGGGAGAGTTGAGGTCGAAAAGAAGCGCTGTTTTCTCATTGCCCAAGCCTTTTTATATAGGGGTCCCTTCACAAAAGTTGTTCTGTTTGACCTAATGGAGTCGATGGCAACTATATGGCCGGAAAAAATTCCCGCTGTATAGTTGATCGTTAAGTCTTCTGGATCCACTTCACGGCTCCTGGTTCTTTGACGTGTTGGAAATTTTGTATCTTTGACATTTATGTTGTGATTCCCATCATCATACGTCATTATATGCGTAGAAAAAATAGCAAGAAAGGATTGCATATCCCTTTGATCATTAGGCATTAGTGGCATGGTTTAGAGAGACATTTCATCAAATATATGAATAATATCTAGTTTAAATACGAACATGGATGGATATATTTTACAGCCATCAGGGACTCATGCAGACTTCACCAAGGAGCTGTCTAGGTTCTTCTGGACAACAAGGGATGGCCACCAGCGTTACTGTATGGTTAAATGAGCAGACTTATGCACCCCCAAATGACTTGGGGGCATAGGGATTCTTGACTCGTGGCGCCTAAATGTGGCCCTGCTGCTAAAATGGGTCGGGCGCATCCTTAGGAAGGACGGGGGACTCTGGCTCCAGCTCATCAAGGCCAAGTACCTCTGTGGCCGCCCCCTTTTAGCGTGTGAACGTCAGGAAGCCTCCCAGTTCTGACGAGCCATTCAAGACATTAAGCACTTCATTGGGCAGGGTATCTCCTTTGTCATCGGCGATGGGAGCATGGTGCGCTTGTGGCTCGACCCATGGCTCCTGCCGTCCCTGCTTTGCAAGCAGTTCCCGCGCTGTGCAATTTGCTATGCAAATCAAAAAGGGAGAGCGAGGATGCAAGTCAATGCTTTAATTAGTACGGAGTACGGCATCCAATGCCACTTCTTGCTAAATCTGCAAACGTATATCGTACTGGTAGTTTTTATACCATCTCAAATGACCAATGTTCTGAACGTAGGGCTGATGCATACGATTCATTTATGAAATTAGATTTTTGGAAATAGGCTTTCGTCCCGCTTTATAAATAATTATACGGGTGAGATCGCTGCTGGACCAGACAACACATCGCCCAAAGGAACAAACACCACATGATACAAGGCGCTCGGGAGAACCCTAGCCCTACACGAAATGCAAGAAGAAATAAAAAAAAGCGAGCGGCCGTATGCAGCAAACAACTACTTAACCGTGCGCCCCAGAGAAGTACCACCACACATCCCGTAGTCTAAAGCGCCTGCGTCCCAAGGCAGCACCTCCAAGAAGGGCAGTGACGACAACTGACAGTGTTGTTCAGCCGGGACCAAGGGTTTCCCGTGGTACGCAGCGGGGGGTGGGGAAGGGAGACCCCCGACACCCTTCAAGAAGGAAGTTGATACCTGCGGGCGTCACCGTGCCAGTGTCAACAGACAAGGATTTATCCCGCCCCCTCCAGAACCACCCTCCCGAGCACTTTGTAAAGCTCCACCAAACACGGCACCCATGAGCACGCGCCACCCTGGTCTTGAAGTCGCCACCGCCATCACACGGGAGCCACGAAGCAAAGCCGGTAGGTCGAAAGAGCGGAGACTTTGGCGATGGCCGGCATGTCACCAGTACGCGGGAGGGAACTACATCCACCACCAGCAGGTGGTAACCGACTTGATGCAACGGCAAGACAAACTAGGCCCTCAGGCCCGGCCGAGCCCATGGAGGCTCGTGAAGTCCCGCCGCCGCACTGCAGCAAGGGTGCCACCGAACACGCCAACCGCCGCCCCAGACCCAACTCCTCCTCCCATCAGGGGATCCGCCGCAACGGCAAATCCTGGCTGCCAAGTAACAACACCATCGCCACCGAGCTCCCCCGGGCCTACCGGACCATCGCTAGTCTGGGGATCTCACGTCACCTCCCGGAGCCGCCTCCGTCAGAGGGATGTCGTAGCCGTCCACCTTCCGGGTCCGCCGCCCGGCGTCCACGATCTTGAGTCCTTACTACCACCATCATCACACTCAAAAGGCCGCCAGAATGGGTATGGTGATCGGGCGCTATCGCCTGTGGCTATTAGTCCGCGCAACCCCCAAGCGTGGGGTACTACCCACCACCACCGAAGTGACCGCTGTCCGGACGCAACAGCAAGGCCGATCAACTGGACTCAGGCCCAAATCAGCCTGCAGGCCTAGATCAGGCCCAGATCTGGCCAAGATCAGCCCTGCTGCCGCGCTGCTGCGCTTTGGGCTCGCTGCCAACCGAGCCCCGGAGAGCGCCCTCCCAGCACTACCACCAAAGAGCCGTCCTTCATCGTGCTCCGCCGCCGCTGGAAGGGACACCGCCGCCGCAGGTCGTCCCCGAGCCGACCCTAGGGCACCACCCGGGACAGAGCCGCACCGCGCCATCCAGGAGCTGACGAGGGTGAGACCGCCGCCGCACCTCCACCACCGGCCGAGCCCCCCGACCCGCAGCACCGCCACCAGGGCTGCCAGCTCTCCGCCGCTAGATCTAGGGCGAGAACAGGTCGCCGCCGCCACCGCCACCAGAGGCCGACCCCCACACGTAGCCCGCCGCCCACCAGTCCCCGACCTCGCTGCCAGGACCCGCTGACATGGCCCCGTGCCCCACGCCCGTGCCAGAGCTCCGCCCGAGATCGACGGCCCGTGCCGCCCCCATCGCGTGGAGGAGAGACACTGGTGGAAACGGGGCTATAGGTCCCGGTTGGTACGGGGCTTTAGTCCCGGTTGCCCAACCGGGACGGGGCAATCGGGACTAAAGCCCTAACCTTTAGTCCCGGTTGCCCCACCAACCGGGACTAAAGGGTGCACACGTGGCAGCGGCAGAGGGCGAGGGGGGGTGGAGCATTAGTCCCGGTTCGTGACAGGAACCGGGACTAATAACCTTCTGCCGCGGCAGAGATTTGGCCCATTTCTTTGCCGCGGCAGAGAATTCATTTTGGCACATTTTGTTGCCGCGGCAGCATTTTCGCCACTTTTTGTGCCGCGGCAGAGAATTCATTTAGGTTGTTTTATTGTTTATTTAGTGATTTGCACTTATCCATGAAGGAACCTTATATTACATGATAATGACAATATTATATTTAATACACGGATCGAGTTCATACACCACATACAAAAGTTGCTATTCGATGCTACCGACCAATTTCTTCAAAGTTGCTATTTTTACAATTCCTATTGTCTATACACAGCCGAGTATTATTCCCCTTTTGGGTCTAGGACTTCTGCATCCAAGAATCCCACCAATTCCTCCTGAATTGCTCGTACGTGGCAGAAGACCGTCCCGTAGACGTTCGATCTGATTTAAAAAAGGATTCAGCCTATATGAATGAAACTAAACACAATTTGATTGGAATTAAAAATTATAGAAATTGTTTACGTACGTGGAGTTGCTCTAAATTTCTGCCCTTCTCATCGCACGTCTGCCGGATGAACTCGCAAACATAGTATCCACATAGATTGTTACCTGGTCCCTGCGTCAGGCACTTTACGAGAACAGAGTTCAATCAAAATAATAATCAAGCATGATAATAACTGTATCAAAACTAGAATCAAAGAGATGCGCGGATATAGCTAGTGGTGCTTACATCTAGTTGTTGAAATGTAAGTTCCTCTTTCCAAACACCCCTAGCCTTGTTGGTGAACCGTTTCCAAGTGCTGCCCGACGTAGAAAACAAATAAAATAAGTTATTACGTACTTGATATCATAAAATTCATGAACGTTGCCGATATAGTGTTGTAATGATTAGAATTACCGCTGGAGAAGTATCTGCATGTCCTTCCACGTCTCAAAGGGTTTATGTTTCGAGTCCATGACTAGTACACGCCCTTTGTCAAGTTAAATGATTAACAGAATATAGTGGAAGCTGCAAATGCATAACTAATCAATTATATACTTAACATCAAGTAAGCGAAATATAAAGTGTATACAAGATAATAACACTCACTCGAAGTTGTAAGGAAATAGTATTTCCCTTTTGGTTTCTTGAAGCCTTAACGCGTGTACTATATTATCCTCCGTATCCTGGGGGCTTATTTTGAGATTAGCTTCATGAACCCAATATGGGTCAATGAAGCCAATGTCATAGATTTGTCCTCTGCTGCATTCGAGAATCTTCATTCTGCATATTACAGTATGATTATATACATGCAATAAACAAAATAATATATATGGAGACTAAATTAATTACAGAATTAGTACTTACAGACAATAGGCACTGATGATCGATTTGTCCAAGGCGTCTTGATTGAATAATTGAAATAGTTCATCAAATTCAATGGATATCATGTCATCCTTTTCTTTCCCATGATGCTTTTTTATAACCCTCAGCACTATCCAGTTAGCCCCGGCCCTTGTGGCATGCATGTACCAGTTATACAATCTTCGCATTTTTGTTAGAAGATTGTTTACCTCCTCAGGTTTGACGAGAGGTTTGTCGTACTGGTATTTGTATGCTACTTCACTCACGGGGAAGAACTCTAACTGGTATAAGTACTGGGCAATACTCATACCTTGAGCAGCGGTAGCTTCTCCGTATTGTGCAACTACCTCTGGATCATACTGCTCTTCAGCCCCATATTTGCTCGACCCCACATTGGTTTGGGAAATCACCTTGAGAGGGGCGCAAGTCTGTTTTGCTTGTTCTCCGAGCTGGGCAACAGATTTCGCTTGCATCGATCTTGCTCTTGAGGCTTTTGTGCCGCATGTGACTTGAGAATACAACGCTCATAGTCTGATGACAACTTTGGCTTGGGTTGATGAAGAGTCTTTAGCATTTTCAACACTTTGGCTTTTTCTTCTTTGGTGCTGGGGAACACTGGCTCTTTCGGCCGCCTCAGCTTAGCAACTGTCGTTTCCGCATCAACGATCGCCGATCTCCTCTTGATCAGTCATAAGATCTCTTGGGAGGAACCTTTGGTACTTTTGGAAGAGGCTCTTGTTTACGTTTGGCGATCGCTACCACGAGGCACAGATGGCGGTTGCTACGCTTTTGACCCTTAGGCGCGGCGATGGCTGCGGAGATTGGTGAGCGGCGGGCGTGAGGTGACGAAGACGGCTGCCGCGGAGGCGATGACCTCGCTGGAGACAGGTGAGGCGGCGGCGAAGATGGCCTTGGCGTGTGATTTCGAAGCACGATACATTCCTTCGGCCATAGAATGGTGACTTTTTTGCGTCTCCCAGCACAGTCACATCCCCTTCACCTGCAGGGTAGTGAAGATCCAAAACTTCAAAGGTGGGCATGATTTCATCCACGCCGACAACAGCGTAGCCCTCTGGAACCGGACGACAGTGGTAAGTTGGTGTGGGTCCAATTGGTAAGGCATAGCCGACCGCCACCTTCATTGATATGTTCACAACTTTGACATGTAGCTCGCAGTGTGTCATATCTGTGATATCATCCACTGGGTAGCCAACAGGAGCCATCGTCGGTACATCATCGTCATCGCCATTGTCATCACCCGGGACCTCGGTGGAAGCCACACTGCTTTTTCGATTATTCGATAGGCGGTAGCATCGAATGCGTGTCTTCTTGAGATGGGCGGTAGTACTAACTCTTTAAGTGCGTTAATTTCATCTTGTTGTTGCTTTAATCGTTCTTCAATTAAACGCATTCGCTCTTCGACTATCTGCTTCAACTTCCACCTGTCCTTTCTCCTCGACGGCTTCTATCGGGATATTTCTTCCTCTCTTCGAAACCAGGTCCTCCATGGTTGGGAGCCTCTTGTGCCTCGTGTCCGTCCATCATGTTCCTTATTTCCAAAGGCGAGTGTGAGCTCATCATTCTCTCTATCGGGAATGAAGTCCCCATCTTTAACTGCATCGCTTTTACGATCCTCTCGATTGGCAAGGGTCTTCTTTATGTCGTATGTTATATATACACCTCCTTCCGAGTCCAACGTGCCCCATGCCCGTAAAACCAATTCCTTGCACGTTCTACCCAATAAATACATCTGGGGTGATCTTTTTATCACGCAGTTCATTCTCAAGTTTCTCCCACTTAGGAATGCCACCAGAGCCACCTTGCCCCATAGTATGGTGATACTTCTTGTTAGCGACATTCACTTATTCGTTGCAGACATTTTCTTAGCTTTTTCTGATGTCTTGTATTCCACAAACTCAGCCCAGAATGGTTTTATCTTCTCAAACTGAATATTCTTGAAATTGGGAGTCTTCTCTTTCATGACATAGTCAAGGTGCAATCTTTTCTTCCAGTTGGTGAAACACTGGGCCATCTTCTTCAAAGCCCACTCCCTGACCTTAGCCTCCATGGCTCTCCCATGTTGTAAGGCGTCCTCAACTGGATCCTCCGCATTTGGATCCAGCTCTATCTTCGATAGTTTGAAATTAACTATGAGCCTCTTCCACAGTAAATCTTTGGCGTGGTTAGGGACAAATAAACATGTTCCCTCTTCATCCGCATTAGCAGGCCTATTCCAATTTCTAATGGTGATGGGATTAAGTCCCTAACGATTACTCCGCATTTAGCCACAAATTTGTTTGCGACAACTTCGAGCCGTCGCTTAGTCTTCACGACATCTTCGATCCTGAACCTCTCATGGTCTTGCAACTTTTGGTTGGGCCTTATGCGCTCTTTTCGGTAGATTCCTTGATCCGGAGGGCTAAAAGAAGAAAGATAGTCGTTACTATTTCTATATAGATAGCGGATGATTAATTAATGAATTAATTATATTACATGCACCTCGCGGGCGTCGTCTTCTCGATTACACAAGGCATCGTCTTCTCCCTCGGAAGGCAACACCTTCAACCTCAAACAAGTTGTCTATTCCGGTAAAGAGGATCACCCTCACCGGAGTTGTTCGAAAGCGTTGATCGTCTAAAGTATCATCCCCGCGGAGCACACCTGGGATCAACTCTTCCTTTTCTTCGTCTCTGACGTGTGGGTCTATATTTTCTGCATAGGTGGAAAAACGAATAAGTCAAAGCGGCTAAAGGAGAAAGTTAAGTACGGTGTTGAGAGATATAAACCCTAATTCAGAGAAACCCTAATATATATATACACAATAATAAAAATGAAGAGAAACCCGAAACCCTAAACCTAGATACAAAAAGGAAACCGTGTAGTAGATAGGTAACTCTAGCTAAAATCAACTAAAATCAATATTAGGAGTTAGGGTGTAAAACCTAGTTCGGAGAAACCTCGGATGCATATGAGAGGGGAACATGAGTATAATGCTACAAAAGGGAAACTATCCAGCAGATAGGTAACACTAGATACTAACAAAATACTTGACTTGATTATAGTTGGTCAAGTATTGTTCGTCGATCTTCTATGGTCTTGATCTCGGTCTTCGATCACGATCTCGATCTCGATATCGTATTCTACCGAGAAGAACCAAATCACCGGAAAGAAAGGGAAACAATCAACACATGGCATCGATGCAATGCTCAAGCAATGATGATGATATGACAAGTTAATGTGCATTGGAATGTAACCCTAAAGCATGCTCGACAAGTTAATCGGGGTTAGGGCGAAACCCTAACTCAAGGAACTCGGAATCACTGTTAGGGTTACTAGGGTGTTCTAATTAAACTTGTCATTTAAGTTGTTGAACAATGCATGATTATAGCATATATAGATAGTTCTCATTTTTACGAACATTTTGGTATATTATTTGTATTTTTCTGAATTACATAAAAGTTATTGAATTTACAAGTTTTATTCAAATTCTGAAATTATTAAATCAAATGTTTAAACCTTTTGCACCATAGTAACAACTAGCCATAGTGGTGACGGTGGGACCAGGCCACACATCACGCATAAGCAAAGGAACAGGGTCATCTGTCACGGAGAAGGAGCTAGCCCTAGAGGTCTTGGTGGGACCAGGCCACGCGGATGCCACCTAGGCCACGTTGGGCTCATGGGAGACACGTCAGACGGTGATGGTAGGCAGCGGAGGAGAGCAAGTGGGGCTGCGGGACTTGGCGTGCTGGAATCAGCGCATCCAGGCGGACTCAAAATTGGCGGCGCCGCCCTCATTGTTGCGGTTGGCCGAGTGGTACAACGGCGACCGGCGACGGCGAAACGGATTTAACGCGAGCATGAACTACGGCGAGAGGAAGGAAGGAGGCATCCGGAAGGTTCGCTTGCTCACCTCGGGCGCGTGAGGTTGGTCGGAGAGGCGCGGGAGGTCGAGGTTGAGCGAATCGGCCGGCGAAACGGCGGGTCGAGGAAGACGGAGTCATGGCGGCGGCCCCAGCGCGCCGCAGACGGGCGGCGCAGGCGGATGGAGCAGCAGGCTCGGGCGGCACTGGCCGGTGTCGAAGCGGCGAGCTCGGGCAGCCTGCCGGCATCGGGGGCGGTTGTGCGCGCGTCGGTGAATAAGTGATGGGGAAGGGAAGAAGAAGAGGAGGGGCTAAAGGGTTATAACCAAAGGACCTTTAGTCCCGGTTGGTGGTTCCAACCGGACTAAAGGTTCGTCGGTTGGAGCCACCAACCGACCTATACTCAATATTTTCAGAGACCAAGGGTTGGCCGAGGTCTTTAGTCGGTTGGTGGCTCCAACAGGACATATTCCCTGTTTTCAAAAAAATTTCAGGTATTTTCTCTGTTCCGCCTTATTTTTTATTTTGGGGTTTAAATTTGTATTGTTTTTAAATGATAATTAATTTGGAATTTAGAAAAACTTTAAACATAAAAGTGTTTGGATTTGAATAAATAATTCAAAACCATTTTCTGTTTTAAAAATAATTAATGTAACCATTTAAAATATGAACCATTTACAATTAAAATGAATTAACTTATAATTTTTAATATCAATTTGGAATTTAGAAAACTTTAAACATAAGAAGTGTATGGATTTGAATAAATAATCCAAAACCATTTTCTATTTTAAAAAATAATTAATGTAACCTTTAAAATGAATTAACTTATATTTTGAATATTAATTTGGAATTTAGAAAACTTTAAACATAAAAGTGTTTGGATTTGAATAAATAATTCAAAACCATTTTCTGCTTTTAAAAATAATTAATGTAACCATTTAAAATATGAACCATTTACAATTAAAAATGAATTAACTTATAATTTTTAATATCAATTTGGAATTTAGAAAACTTTAAACATAAGAAGTGTATGGATTTGAATAAATAATCCAAAACCATTTTCTATTTTAAAAATAATTAATGTAACCTTTAAAATGAATTAACTTATATTTTTGAATATTAATTTGGAATTTAGAAAACTTTAAACATAAAAGTGTTTGGATTTGAATAAATAATTCAAAACCATTTTCTTTTAAAAATAATTAATGTAACCATTTACAATTAAAATGAATTAACTTATATTTTTAATATCAATTTGGAATTTAGAAAACTTTAAACATAAGAAGTGTATGGATTTGAATAAATAATCCAAAACCATTTTCTATTTTTTTAAAAAATAATTAATGTAACCTTTAAAATGAATTAACTTATATTTTTGAATGTTAATTTGGAATTTAGAAAACTTTAATCATAAAAAGTGTTTGGATTTGAATAAATAATTCGAACATGATAGATCATTTTGTGAAGGTTTTTTCGAAACCACATATTGCGAGCATCGTTAGAACTTGCATTGGATCTCTGAAGAAACCACATATTGCGAGTCTAAAAATGATTTTTTCAAAAAATCACGGGCGATAGATCATGTACATGTAGTACAAACCGGACCCACTTCCGCCGATTCTAGACATTTGTCCTTTTACCCGGATGGACGAAAAGGTTTGAGATGTACCGTTGGGAGATAGTCCATGTAAGGTGGTCTAGTATTTTAGGAAAATGGGACGGTAGCATTCAAACGGCATTTTGGTGGTTACTTCACAAAATCGAGTTTTTGCGCTCGGAAAATAGAAAAGGGATTTTCCGTGCGACAAAAAGGAAAACTTCCTCCTGCAACATTGTTCTCCATACCAATGTCCACACACATGCATAATATGGGCACAACATCACAAACTATGCCGTGATTCAGTACATAACATCGGTCATTTGGACCGAAAGTCATGAAACCTCGAACATGATAGGTCATTTTGTGAAGGTTTTTTCGAAACATGATCAATATACCAAGTCTGGTATTTTTTCTTTCAACTATGTAACAAAATATGACACCACACGAAGGATTTTCATTGTTCGGATTTTTTTGAATTTATTATGCCCGTTTTGAATTATCTGAATTTCTAACTATGGTCGAACCGGTGCATGAAGATAGGGACGAGCATCGTTAGAACTTGCATTGGATCCTGAAGAAACCACATATTGCGAGTCTAAAATGATTTTTCAAAAAATCACAGGCGATAGATCATGTACCGTAGTATAAACCGACCCACTTCCTACCGATTCTGGACATTTGTCCTTTTACCCGGATGGACGAAAAGGTTTGAGATGTACTGGTTGGGAGATAGTCCATGTAACGTGGTCTAGTATTTTAGGAAAATGGACGGTAGCATTCAAACGGCATTTTGGTGGTTACTTCACAACGACCCGTTTTTTCGCGGAAAATGGAAAAGGGCTTTTCCGTGCGACAAAAAGGAAAACTTCCTCCTGCAACATTGTTCTCCATACCAATGTCCACACACATGCATAATATGGGCACAACATCACAAACTATGCCATGATTCAGCACATAACGTCGGTCATTTGGACCGAAAGCCATGAAACCTCGAACATCATAGGTCATTTTGTGAAGGTTTTTTCGAAACATGATCAATATACCAAGTCTAGTATTTTTCCTTTCAACTATGTAACAAAATATGACACCACGCGAAGGATTTTCATTGTTCGGATTTTTTTTGAATTTATTATGCCCGTTTTGAATTATCTGAATTTCTAACTATGGTCGAACCGGTGTGCATGAAGATAGGGGACGAGCATCGTTAGAACTTGCATTGGATCTCTGAAGAAACCACATATTGCGAGTCTAAAAATGATTTTTTCAAAAAATCACGGGCGATATATCATGTACCTGTAGTACAAACCGGACCCACTTCCTACCGATTCGGCAGACATTTGTCCTTTTTACCCGGGATGGACGAAAAGGTTTGAGATGTACCGGTTGGGAGATAGTCCATGTAAGGTGGTCTAGTATTTTAGGAAAATGGGACGGTAACATTCTGAAACGGCATTTTGGTGGTTACTTAACAAAACGATCCGTTTTTTGCGCTCGGAAAATAGAAAAGGGCTTTTCCGTGCGATAAAAAGGAAAACTTCCTCCTGCAACATTGTTCTCCATACCAATGTCCACACACATGCATAATATAGGCACAACATCACAAACTATGCCGTGATTCAACACATAACATCGGTCATTTGGACCGAAAGCCATGAAACCTCGAACATGATAGGTCATTTTGTGAAGGTTTTTTCGAAACATGATCAATATACCAAGTCTGGTATTTTTCCTTTCAACTATGTAACAAAATATGACACCACGCGAAGGATTTTCATTGTTCGGATTTTTTTGAATTTATTATGCCCGTTTTGAATTATCTGAATTTCTAACTATGGTCGAACCGGTGTGCATGAAGTTAGGGGACGAGCATCGTTAGAACTTGCATTGGATCTCTGAAGAAACCACATATTGCGAATCTAAAGATATTTCAGCACAACATCACAAACTATGCCGTGATTCAGCACATAACTTCCTGCCGATTCGGCAGACATTTAGTCCCGGATGTAGTCACAAACCGGGACTAAAAATATTTTCCGCCATTTCCCACCTCTTCCCGCCAAGTTTTCCCGCCCTTTCCTTTCTACTAGAGCTTTTAGTCCCGGATGTAGTCACTAACCGGGACTAAAGATATTTCCCGCCATTTCCCAAAGCTTCACGCCAAGTTTTCCCGCCCTTTCCCTCTATATTTAGGGTGATCGTGCCATGGCTATCCACACATCCACACCTTCCTCTCTTAGAACAATGGACAACGCCATCGGGCCATTCTCGACTCGAGGAGACCGAGGCGCGGCGCCTCAACTACCCTTGTCCGCTGGCACCGTCACCGCCCGGATGCTGAGCGCTGGAGGGGTTCCTGTCCCTCCTGTTCCTCAAGGTTCCGGATGCCAGGCGGCCATCACAAACCACTTCTACCACGAGCTCACGCCGGAGCAGCGGATGGATCCTCAGTGGGACCCCGACAACTACGACACCTGCAATGCCTTCTTCGCTAATAGGCGGTAAAGGGAGCTCGCCAGGTACGAGGGTGATGGCTCGCCCCCAGTGAACCACAACGAAGCCGGCCGTAAATGCATGGTGGTGGCTAACCGCACTATCATCGGAGTGATGCGCTACATCGCCGGGAGACCATCCTCGCCACGGTGCCCACGAGTCCACCCGCCACAGCCACACTGTCCCGATGGCAGAAGCATCGCCTTCCAGAGACCTCTCCCGCCCGCCATGAATCCGAGGCTGGAATGGCCTGTATATGCCATGGATGGGCCGAGGATCCCCGAGTGGCGGTGACGATGATGATGACGACGATGAAGACCCTGCAAGTCGCATTATAGGACTAGGCATGATTATGACTAAAGGGGACGACTTTAGTCCTGAGTGTTAGCTAGTCCCGGTTTGTCCCGGTTTTTAATATTAATAAATGTCTTGAGTGTTACCTAATAAATAGAGGGAAATGCCTATATAAAGAGAGGGTTCATCTTTAGTCCCGGTTGAAGAAACCCTAAACCCTAAACCCTAAACCCTAAACCTGGATTGCGGCAGAGTGGGCCAGGCAACACTAATAATAGGGGTGAGTGTCGACATTATGTCGTGCGGCTTATACCTTGTCCCGGATGGTGTCACCAACCGGGACTAAAGATGAACCTTTAGTCCCGGTTGGAGACACCAACCGGGACTAAAGATGAGTCAGCACTAATAATAGGGGTGAGTGTCGACATTATGTCGTGAGTGTCGACATTATGCCGAGCCGCTTCTACTATAATTAGGCATCCTTGTGAGTCCAGTCCTCCAGCCAGTTTGAGGCATCTCCAAGATGGTTTTAGAGAGCAGGGACACCACTACGACCAGTTTCAGGGAGATGCCGATGGAGCCCAGTCCTCCGGCATCTCCGAGAAACTGGTCATAGAGGCACTCCCTAATATGTGAAATTAGTTAGCTCCGAGGCGTATTGATCTAGTTAGTGAAGTTACAAGCTGCAAGATGGTTTTCGAGAGCAGCGACACCATCATGGGCCAGTTCGTGGAGATGCCGACGGCCCTCCGCATCTCCGAGAAATCGGTCATAGAGGCACTCCCTAATATGTGAAATTAGTTAGCTCCCAGGTGTATTGATATAGTTAGAGAAGTTACAAGCTGCAAGATGGTTTTCGAGAGCAGGGAACCACTACGACCAGTTTCAGGGAGATGCCGATCCCGATCCTCCCAAGATCTCCAAGAAACTGGTCATAGAGGCACTCCCGGTCCAGCCACAAAACGGGACTAACACTCAAGACATTTATTAATATTAAAAACTGAGACTACAAAACCGGGACTAAAGGCCACAAACCGCGAAAGATATCCTTCGGTCAAGCCACAAACCGCGAAAGACATGAACTAGAGTTACATAATATGAGCATGAACTTCTTGGCATATGTCATTCCTTATGACCGCTTCAGACGTAACCATGGAGCATCTTCTTTACTTAATGGAATGCTTGGGTCAGTTTTCACTGTGAAGGGCGGAATTTCATCAAACTTATTATAATCTTCTGACATGTCTGTCTTGTCCTCGATTCCCACGATGTTTCTTTTCCCTGAAAGAACTATGTGACGCTTTGGCTCATCATATGATGTATTCGTTTGCATATTTTTTTCTTTTTTTCGGTCTGGAGGACATGTCCTTCACATAGAAAACCTGAGACACATCATTGGCTAGGACGAATGGTTCATCTCTATAACCAAGGTTGTTGAGATCCACCGTTGTCATTCCGCATAACCGGTCTATCTTTACCCCTTCCCATTCAGGTTGACCCATTTGCAATAAACAAAGGGACCTTAAAAGAGACTCCATAGTCTAATTCCCATATCCTCTATGTAACCATAATATGTGTCCTTTTGTCCATTCTCGCCTATTGCATCAAAGCGACACCACTATTTTGGTTGGTGCTCTTTTATCTTGGGCGATCGTAGAATGTATTCCCATTTATTTCGCACTTTGGAAATTCAATACAAGAGAAGATGGTGACGCGCCAACAAGTATAGCTGATCTCCAACAGGTGTCATTCAAGAGATGTGTTCGCATCCAACCACCGAAAGACTTCATGTGTTCATCTGTAATCCATGATTCGAGGCTTCCCGGTTTTTGAGCGCATAATATTCTTGTGTTCCTCGATATACGGAGCTGCCAAGGTGGAATTATGTAGAACTGTAGTGTGCTTTAGTGAAAGAATCCCGTCCCTACATATCATTGCTTTTCCCAAATGCTTTTCCACTTAGTCTTCCCTCATGCCGCGGTAAACACCAATCGGCTTAAGGTCGAATAAAGTTAACACAAAACTCAATGACCTCCTCTGCTCCATATCCCTTGAGATGCTTCCTTCGTCTAGCACGATTATGAACATATTTCTTTAAGACTCCCATGAACCTCTCAAAGGGGAACATATTGTGCAGAAATACGGACCGAGAATGGCAATCTCTTGCACTAGATAAACCAGAGATGCGTCATAATATTGAAGAAGGATGGTGGGAACACCAATTCAAAACTAACAAGACATTGTACCACATCCTTCAGAACCTTGGCGTAATATCCGATTGATTACCTTCGAGATATTGCATTGAGGAATGAACACAGCTTCACAATGGGTACTCGAACATTTTCCTAGAAGCCCCTCAATGCAATCGGAAGCAAGCGTCATAATCACGTGACAGTCATGAGACTTCAGGTTTTGGAACTTTTTCTCTGCCATATTTATTATCCCCTTTATATTAGATGAGAAGCGCGATGGCACCTTGATACTGTAAAGGACTTCAAAAAATATTTCCTTCTCTGCTTTGGTAAGAGCATAGCTGGCACGACTTAAGTGATGCCCTTTATCCGTCTTGTTATGTGTATGCATGTTCTTTGGGTCTTTCATAATTTGTTGGTCCTCCCGTGCTTCAGGTGTATCTTTTGTCTTCCCATACACGCCTAGGAATCCTAGCAGGTTCACGCAGAGATTCTTCATCACGTGCATCACGTCGATTGAAGAGCGGACATGCAGGACTTTCCAATATGGCAGCTCCCAAAATATAGATTTCTTCTTCCACATGGGTGCGTGTCCTGTAGCGACTTCGTTCGGAACTGATTGACCGCCGGGACCCTTTCCAAAGATTACTTCTATGTCCTTGACCATACCAAATACATCATCACCAGCAGGGAGTTCAGGCTTCTTCCGGTGATCTGCCTCACCTTTGAAATGCTTGCCTTTCTTTCTTACGGGATGATTGGTCGGAAGAAATCGTCGATTCACCAGATACACAACCTTCTTGCATTTATGCAAATATGTACCTTCGGTCTTATCTAAACAGTGGGTGCATGCCTTATATCCTTTGTTTATGTCATCACGAAGGTTACTAAGAGCAGGAAATCATTGATGGTTACGAATAACAACCCTCGTAGATCAAATGGCTCCTGTTTGTTCTCATCCCACGCACGTACACCTGGTTTGCCCCACAACTGTAAGAGTTCTTCAACTAATGGCCTAAGGTACACATCAATATCGTTGCTCGGTTGCTTCGGCCTTGGATGAGCACTGCATCATAATGAACTTACGCTTCATGCACAACCAAGGAGGCAGGTTGTAGATACATAGAGTCACGGGCCAGGTGTCAATCGCAACTCGCTTCCCCAAAAGGATTCATGCCATCCGTACTTAGACCAAACCATAAGTTCCTTGCGTCACCTGCAAAGTCTGGGAAGTCTCTCTCGATTTTTCTCCACTATGACCCATCAACAGGGTGTCTCAACTTCCAACCTTTCTTACGGTCTTCTTTGTGCCATCGCAACAACCTGGCATGCTCTTTGTTTCTGAACATGCGTTTCAACCTTGGTATTATAGGAGCATACCACATAACCTTAGCAGGAACCCTCTTCCGGAGGGGCTCTCCCTCAACATCACCAGGGTCATATCGTCTGATCTTATACCGCAACGCATTGCATACCGGGCATTTATCTAAATTATCATACTCCTTACCGCGGTATAGAATGTAGTCATTAATGCATGCATGTATCTTTTGCACATCTAATCCTAGAGGACAAAGAGTCTTCTTTGCTTCGTAGGTACTCTCGGGAAGTTCGTTATGTTTTGGAAACTTCGGCTTCATTATTTTCAGCATCTTTTCAAATGAGGAGTCAGTTAGACCACACTCTGCCTTCCATCGCAACAATTCCAGTGTGGTACCGAGCTTTGTGCTGCCATCTTCACAATTTGGATACAACAATTTCTTGTGATCTTTTAACATGCCCTCTAACTTCAACTTCTCATTTTCTGTTTCACAGTCTTGCTTTGCATCAGAAATGACCCTACCAAGTTCATCAGCCGGCTCATCTGATGCCCGTTCTTCACCTCTTTCCTCTCCATTGTCTTCCATTGCAGTATCACTGTATTCAGGAAACATATGATGATATTTGTTATCATCATCTTCTTCTTCACCATCTTCCATCATAACCCCTCTTTCCCTGTGCTTGGTCCAGAAATTATAGTTGGACATGAAACCTTTCATAATCAGGTGGCCGCGAATGATTTTCGAGGAAGAGTACTCCTTGTTGTTTCGACATTGAACACATGGACAACGTATAAATCCATTCTCTTTGTTTTCCGTAGCCACATCAATAAATTTATTCACGCCTTTGATATACCCGGCTACGCGCCGGTCACCGTACATCCATTCCCGACCGTTCATCTGCATCATATAAGTAAGTTTATCAAAAAACAGGACATCATAAATAGTGAAATAACCAATTCACACCGACACATGAATTGTATCAATGACCTAGAAAAGATAAGATTGCTAACCTCGATCGAGGGAAATAAAGAGGAGAAAGCTCAAGTGCGTCTCGGACACCTTTTATATTTTTGTTCTATGAGAAATTCAACAGGATTATTCACTCAAACATTTCATCAAACACCTTCAATGCATGCATGAGAAAACTAGCACACCCCTCACACCTTCCACCATTCAAAAAACAGTGGAGGCAGAGGGGCTAGGGCGCATTTATAGAGGGCAGGTCTTTAGTCGTTGAGCCAAACACCGACTAGCAGCGTACACGCCACGTGGCTGTGGCCAAACCTTTAGTCCCGGTTGGTGGCTCCAACCGGGACGTATTCCCCCTTACCAACCGGGACGCATGCCCCTGGCCCCGTGCCCGCTCCAACCGGGACGCGTGCCAGCATTAGTCCCGGTTGGTGGCGCAACCGGGACAAATGCTCTGAGGAGTCGCGAACTGATAGCCCTTTTTCCACTAGTGAGAACGCCCTGATGCCGCCTACGCTGGCCGGGCTTTCCCGTTAGCGGGCCTTGGCGGCGGCGAGGGGAGGGAAGGGCGGAGGGGGGGATTAGGGTTTCCCCCAGGTCGCTCATGGGAGCGACGCAGGAGGGGAGGAGCGGGTCCCGCGTACGCCTAGCTAGATACCTCGTTCTCTGAAATTAGATTTAGCAAATGGGTATGTGAAATTTCAAAATATTATATTTGCATGACTTCGCAAGCTCATCGGTCCATCACGCGATCTGGGAGCCTCCATGTGCCGAAGCACTGGTAACACCAGGAACCCTCGCCGCCCATTCTTCGCCATCCACACATCCAAGAGAACCATCACCACCGCTCGTTGCACACAGATCAACCTTTAGGGATGTCGCCCCCTGTGTACAAGATCTTGCACCCAACGCCACAACAACCACCCGAAAAGAACATAGATGAATAACTTGTTTAAAAGCTAGTATATAGTTTTGCTCGTCTCTCTTGGATATGAGTTGTTGCTGATAGTTAGTAAGGTAACTTTTACTGGAATTAATGGTTGAGCTCTTATATAATTTTATATGGATAGTGCTAGGCGTCCCCCGGATGATGGAGGAGCTCCCATCGTCCTACTTACCGTGTTGACACGTGTCCATTTGCTGCAAAACATCCCGCGTTTGCTGCATATGTCCCCGCTCTTGCTTCCAAAGCAAAAAAAAAAAACAGTTCATTTTAGAAATAGAACGTCTCGCCAGAGACCATGTAGCAAAAAAATGTGCTAATGTAGCAAAACAAACTTCGTCGGAGACATCGTCGGAAACAACTCGTTGATGACCCTCGCCAATTTTTTTGCTGCATGGTCTCCGGCGAGGTCTCCGGCGAGACGTTCTATTTCTGAAACGAAACGTTTTTTTTTGCTTCGGAAGCAAAAACGAGGACATATGTAGCAAAAACGGGCCGTTTTACAGCAAAAACGAAATTTGGGGCGATTTTAGGGACATATGTCACATGCAGGGAAGGAGGACGATGGGAACCCCATCGTCCGGCGGATCCAGATCATTTCCCATTTTATATATAGAAGAAGACGTGCACCTGGGATTTCATTGCAAATAACGAAACCTTTCGGCCTCGAAGGAAGATCGACAACCAAGGCTATATTTCATCTTGCAAGCTGCGCTACAGAGGAAAATATCCCTATATATTAGTTAAGTTAAGCTGCATGACCATTACAATGCTGATGGTATTATTGTAGAGACACAATACCATGTATATGATCATATATACTAGTTCGAAATAGTGACAAGTTGGCAAGGATCCCGCACTTACTCGGATCTATGACATATTTTTTGTTCGATGAGGAAGTTCAAAATAAGCTACTTCCTCCGTCTTAGATGTCTTAGTTTTTTTAAAATTTAGATAAATCTATATACTCTCGAATCAGCCTTTTGTCCCGCTTTATAAATAAAGAAAAATCTAGGTTCATACAAACGTCCACCCAAGACAAACGGCCGAGGCTAACAGAAAAGAGAAAATGTGCACGTTCGCTAGGGCCACAACACATCAAAGCCCAAAGCTAAAAGAAAGAGACGGAGATACAACAATACTCTAGCCGCCGCCTATGGTAGCCATCATCACGAGCGAACCGACACCGAGAAGGGGAGCGCCGCCATTCTCAAGGCCCGAAGAGTGTCGTCTAGAGCCTCCCGGTCACGCTGTCGCACCAGCGGGGACCACTGTGGGAGGACGGCGATCAATATTAATGGGGAGATTGGACCATACTTTAGTCCGTCCTGTGGGGTTAGATAGGGGGATACGGTATCCCCCTTATTGTTTAACTCCGCGGTTGATGCCCTAGCGGAGATTTTGGATCGAGCCAAGATCGTTGGTCACATCTCGGGTGTGGTTGGGCATCTTATTTCGGGAGGGGATATATACCACCTCCCATATGCGGATGACACTATGATCATGGTGCAGGGCTCGGATCTCAACATTACTAACCTCAAGTTCATTCTTCTCTACTTCGAATCAATGCCGGGGCTCAAGATTAACTTTGACAAGAACGATGTCGTGATTCTAAGATATTCTCTTGAACTGTCAGTTGGCGGACTTCCCTATCACCTATCTAGGGATGCCCATTCGAGAGACCCGAGTCCTGATCAAGGACCTTGCACCCCTGTCACAAGGGTACAAATGGTCTAAAGCCGAACCCTGGAGAGCTAGGATTACGACCAAGGGGAGCAAGACGATACTGATCAACTCATGTCTTTCGAGCCTGCCCATGTACCAGATGGGGCTGTACCTGCTCCCAGAAGGGACTAATAACTTCAATCCGGATTACGGATGTAGTATAGTTATTTTTTCCTAGTAGACCTAGGTTTATCGAATCCTCGGGAAGCAGAAATCAAAGCGAAGTTAGTTTAACGGACCTTCGGGAGTTTTAGAATTCCTTTTGTGTTCTCACCGGACCAAGAGTTTGCGATCTTTTGTTGTTGTTGTTGTTGATGATGATGGAGAGAGAGGGCCTAGGGTCTTCGGTTTCACCAGTAGATATGCAAAACATCTGATGGGAATAAAAGATAATAATAAAATATGCATATAATTGTTAGAGTAAGATAATTATATATGGGTAGTGCATCCATAATTGTTATCGCCTCCGCAACCGCTTATAGCAATAACCTACTAGTCTCATACATAGAAGAAAGAGAACTAATGATATGCATAATGATGTCACCGTTAATCCCAAGCAAATCCCTCACATACAGCCGTACTACCCCTTTTGTCACTGGAGTTCCCAACCTGCAGATCAGTCATCAATCCCTATACCTGGATCAATCCTCGGAGTCTTGGGTACCTGAAAAGTCCTTAGATTGAGGCAAGAGAGGATATAATAATCATCATGTCATACAAACTAATACATAATCCCATCTATGATAAATAACATGGACAAAAAGCTACATGGCTAGGCCAAAGCCCTTAGCCCAAGGAGGATTACTCACACATAGAGATGAAATCAACAATCATAAACATTGTAATAGAGATTATAAGATTGATATCAAATAGTCTTACAATAACGTCAATTGGAGAAGAGATCTACTATTACAAGTGATGGAATATGGCTATGGTGGTGGAGAAGGATTTGGAGATTTAGTTTCAGATCTATTCCTCCGGCGTGGCGGCTTCTGGTAGCAGGGAGAGTTGAGGTCGAAAAGAAGCGTTGTTTTCTCGTTGCCCAAGCCTTTTTATATAAGGTTCCCTTCACAAAAGTTTTTCTGTTTGACCTAATGGAGTCGATGGCAACTATATGGCCGGAAAAATTACCGCTGTATAGTTGATCGTTAAGTCTTCTGTATCCACTTCACGGCTCCTGGTTCTTTGACGTGTTGGAAATCTTGTATCTTTGACATTTATATTGTGATTCCCATCATCATACGTCATTATCTGCGCAGGAAAAATAGCAAAAAAGGATTGCATACCCTTTGATCATTAGGCATTAGTGTCAGGGTTTAGAGAGACATTTCAATATATAGTTTAAATATGGACATGAATGGCTATATTTTACAGCCATCAGGGACTCATGCAGACTTCACCAAGGAGCTGTCTAGGTTCTTCTGGACAACAAGGGATGGCCACCAGCGTTACCGTATGGTTAAATGAACAGACTTATGCACCCCTAAATGACTTGGGGGCATAGGGATTCTTCACTCGTGGCGCCTAAATATGGCCCTGATGCTAAAATGGGTCTGGCGCATCCTTAGGGAGGACGGGGGACTCTGGCTCCAGCTCATCAAGGCCAAGTACCTCCGTGGCTTCCCCCTTTTAGCGTGTGAGCGTCAGGAAGGCTCCCAGTTCTGGCAAGCCATTCAGGACATTAAGCACTTCACTGGGCATGGTATCTCCTTTGTCATCGGCGATGGGAGCATGGTGCGCTTGTGGCTCGACCCATGGGTCCTGCCGTCCCTGCTCTGCAAGCAGTTCCCCGCGCTGTTCGCCATCACTGCCTCCCCAACGATCCTCGTTGCTGAAGCCTTTCGAGAGGGTCGCTAGAACATCTTGTTCCGGAGGACCTTTAGCATGGCCGAGGCGGAGGATTTCCAGTGTCTGATGGCTGCCCTTCCTGCCTCCTTATCCGAGGAGCAGGATGCGTCCTCTTGGAGTCTGACCCCGGGTTGGGAATTTTTGGTTAATCCGCCCTACCGGGCCCTCTTTCAGGGCCCGGAGTTGCGGTGGACCTCGCCACTGTGGAAGGCCCCTCTTCCCCTTAGTATCCGCATTTTCATCTGGCAGGTTCTTCGTGATCGCCTCCAGTCAGGAGTGGAGGTGGTTAAGCGCAGTGGCCCGGGCAATGGGTTGTGCCCCCTATGTGGGACCCCGGAAACCCGTGCCCATATTATGTTCTCCTGCTCGGCTGCTCAGTTTCTTTGGAGTTTCGTCAGTGAGGCGTTGGCGCCATTTTGGCAGGCCCAGGAGCTCGAGGAGTTCCTGCAGGCCGAGGCGAACCGTGCCGGGAGGAGACGCCGCCTCTTCTGGCTAGTGTTTGTGGCCCTAGCCTGAACCTTGTGGAATGTGAGAAACAATATGGTGATTGAGAAGATTTATCGCTTCCGTAAATCTATATACTAAATAGTGTCTAGATTCATCTAAATTTTGACAAATTTGAGACATCTATTTTCAGACGGTGGAAGTAGTAATTAATATATACTGATCTAACGCCAAAACTATATTGAGCTGTGATTGGCTGGATGGATTGCGATTTTCAAAAGAAACAGAACAAAGTGGGAGAGCGAGGATGCAAGTCAATGGTTTAGATAGTACGGATCATGGTTTTCAATGCTTCCTACTTTGCTTTTGCTGCTAAATCTGCGTATGTTTAGTAGTCTTCATATTGGAAACAGCCAACATATAGCTGTTTGCGTATTAGTTTGTTATGAAACTATCTGAATTTGGAGATTAGATTTAGCAAGTGGGCATGAGATATTTCAGTGCCTACATTGGCATGGCTAATTAATCAGCATTGCGTACACAAAACCCTGAATTTGTTTGGTTTTCTCCGTGTTAATGAAATTTGTGTTCTTGTCATAGCACGTAGATATGGAGGAGAGACCGAATCATTAACCCACATCTATCAAGAAGGTCACAAATCCATTCTTGCATTCAGAATAATTAAGATTAATCTCTACCTATTCTGGAAAGCTTGCTTTGAGTCCGTACAAATTTGGTCCGTACAGGTACATTCACAGCATAACTATGATGTGGTTTCAATAACGTGTTCTTCGCACAATTCTATACTGAAACATGGAAGTCAACCTCGATAAACTACAATTTTACATTCATCACAACCCTTGAAATAATAGATTAACATGCTGCCCAACCTGGCTGTGTCATCAATCCTTGTAATATTACATCGACATGTATTAGAGTACATATATGTGGCATTTTTTATACTACTCTGTACTTGCAACTACTGATTGGCATATCTGTACGATCGACCGAGTAAGCAAATTAAATATTATAATTTTTGGGGACGGGAAGAAAGAAGCCGTCAGAGAAAGAAGGACCGGGAGGCCGACCGGATCGGGAAAGACCTTTGCCGACCGGACTTACGGTGACAGACAATGTTGGTCGGTAAAACCATTTCCCGACCAACTTTTGGTTGGCGAAAGCAGTTTTCCCGACCAATTTTGTTGTCGTTGATTCTTTGCTGTGGTGTAGTGATTGGATCTTAGCCAGCGGAGAAGCAGAGTGACTTCCACGGAGGTCCGGGTGGATGATCAAGCACTGCTGGATGATGCACCAGCTTCTCGCTACCCCGTGGATGATGTCAGAGAGATGACACAATGTGAGCTACATCAGCCAATGAACAACCTGTTCTTCAAGGTGGTGGTGATCGACACTCCTTTACCTTGTCTACCTGGAGCACTCCACCATTCACTTTCGATTCCACCTGGCTATGCTCGTGTCACGGTGGATGACATAGTGGAGGATTTTGCGGACCTAGAGATTGAAATCGCTACGCCTAAAGGCCCGAGGAAACTAGGAGATATCAAGCGCAACATCATTCTATGAAAGAAGAAGTACATCAAGTTTCCAGGCTCGGCGCCAAGGCCACCGAATCTAAGGAATCCAAGTCTACCCCGCCACGTCAACCTCCAAGTCCACCCTGCCCCGATTATCGTCAACCTGCAAGTCCACCCCGCTCTGATGATCATCAACCTCCAAGTCCACCCCACCCCGATGTCAATCACCGCAGCGGGAGTACATCAACTCGATCTCCGCCTCTGCGCAATACTCGATCTCCGCCTCCGCCTCCGTGCAATACTTCCTCATCAAAAAAAGGAAGGTTACCGCTCCCCCGCGCCCCACATCGAAGAAAGGTAAAATGGCGAAGATAGTCGACATTCCGTCGGCTCTTCCAAAGAGACCTTATGACAAGACCGATGAGAAAAATGCCGCGGATGTGGATGCCCAAGTTAAGTCGCATTTTGCACCCAAAAAGGCTGAGCCAACGCCGACATTTGATGAAAAAACCAAAAAGTGGGTTAGGTCCTTTCTTGAGCAACCATCTCAGATATCGATGAATCTGAAATTAGACTATGACCGGAAAATTATTAAGCAAGTAAAGCAGAAAAAATAACAAGTACAAAAAGCGGAAAACAAGTTGCCCATCTCGGACAACAGAATATTCAATCGGTCCCCCCTCCCCCACTTAAAGTGATTTCAGATATTGACAAGTACTTCAGAGCCGAAATGGATAAGGACATGCAATAATGGACGCCAGAGCCAGGACTACTGCTGCACTAATGGGCATCACTGTGTCAGAGGCCAAAGCACTTGCTACCGAAGCAAATATGTTTCTTGGTCAATTTTTAGGCTATGAAGATACGCTAATGAGTCAGATAGTACGACGGTATGTCCAAGGGGAGCCTCTAGTCAGTCATGAGGAGCCCACGCGTCTATCCACACATATGCGGAATCTGCATACATGGTACATGTTGAAAACAGAAAAAAACACCAGAAAGATTTGTTTTCGGTGGACGTTAGAAAGGAGCATCACTTCAAATCATACTCGATACAGGTTCAAATGACCGAACTGTTTTAATTATACAATTAGCGCGTCCTTGGAAAATATATCATTGATTGCTATTGCCTGTAAGTGATTTATTTCTGCAATTAAGTCTCTAGTTCAGTTCGTTCATTGCATGTAATATATTATCCTAACTATATATTGTTTTGTACGATATTATATTCTATAGAATGAAGATGCTTGAATGCAAAAGAGCTAGAAAATATGACGTTGGTTTCATTGACCCATATATCATTAATGAATATATGTTAAAGAATTACCCCGAGAATGTGGAGTAAGACCTACGCATGTTTTTAACCGAGAATCATTTTGTTAAGAAACTATTTTCTTACAACTTTCAAGTGAGTGTTTTCGTCTTGTACATATTTTTTTTTTCTTACTCGATATTAAGTGTAATTGATGAACTATGCATGTATTCTTATGTAGACGTTCGCAGGTTTCACTGAATCTTGCTAAACATTCAAGTTGACAAGTCTGTAGTTGAAGTCCACGACTCATTGGGACCAAGAGAAATGGAGCGATCGGAAATCAATGCTCCATAAGTAATTTCAATCATTATCGCGTTATATCGGCCTCTTTCGTTCATTTCCTGATATCAAGTAACTAATAACTCCTTTCTTTATTTTCTTTGCCGAGCAGGTGTTGGACACGGTTCAGACAGAAAAAACTAGGTCCATTCAAAGATAAGCTAACTTATAAAATGGTGAAGAGTTTACAACAGCCACCAGAGACTCATTTATGTGGATTCTTTGTCTGCGAGTACATTCGCGAGTTGACCAGTGAGCGAAAAGTTGATTCACATTATATTCATGATTTGCGGGAGAATCTAGAGCCAAAACAACGCGTACGAGCAATTTAAGAGGAACTTGCGGGATTTCTGATGAAGAAGATCCTTGATGTACATGGAGAACATTATGTGGAGGACGTGGAATTCAATATGGCTTAGTGATCTCCATGTAGTTGATATGATATATCATCAATGACCATGTAATTTAAAAATATTTTCTTCCTTTTGATATGACCATGTAATTTCAAAATATATGTATGCTTGCAATGGATTGAATATTAATTATATATATATGCATCAACGTGTACTATGTATGTAGTAGCGTAGAATAAGTGTACGAAAACATGTTTAAAATTATAGTAAAACACAAATAGAAAAAGGAACAAAATGGCAAAAAGAATGAAAACATCTGCCGTAATAGAAAAATACACGAAATCTCTGCCGCGGCAGTAACCCTTATAGTCCCGGGTGGTGTTATGACCTGGGACTAGAGGGGTTCTGCACCCCGCCTCGTGGAAACTGCCACGTGGTGGACTCTAGTCTCGAGCCGTAGCGAACCGGGACTAGAGAAATGGGCCTCTAGTCCCGATTTGGGACTCCCGGGTCCAAAACCAGGACTAGAGCTCGTTACGGCCCGGGACTACATGCCCGTTTTCCACCAGTGACTGATGCGGTCATATGTACAAAACGCCTCGGCGATGCTCCGCTGCTGGATGACCTCGACCCATCTGTCGAAGGAGGCGTCGCCGAGGACGTAGTCGGCCTCCGTGACGACGCGGCCCTCTGGGAGCTCCTCCTCCTTCACCGGCGGCGGAGTCCTCAGTGCGCGTGAGGAGCTCCCCTCCCCCCGGCGAGCGCAGATGCGGGTGTCGAATTCCTTCGTCTCGCGGCGGAGGAGCATGGCCGACACCGGCGAGCGAAACTTCTTGTAGTAGAGGGTGGCGCGCTTGCGCGACCCGTCCGAGCGCACGCACCGACGGCGCTCCTCCTCCTTCGTGGGCGTCAGGCGACGGAAGCGCGACATGAAAGCTCTCATACGGTCCATCGCGTTCTGGATCGGCCGGATCTGCTACGGCCAGCGAGAAATTGTTCGCCGATGGTCGGCGATTTGAGCGGTGGTGCACGGCGGAGGCGTGGAAGGGGCGGTGGCAGAGAAATGGATCGTGACCTGGGAAACGAGCTCGGAACCGGAGATTTATGGGTCGAGGGGTTGGATTCCGAGGCGCCCGAAAAAAAAATTCCCAAGTCAGACCGTGTTTACGGTGTCTGTTCGGGCCAGATTTTGCCACCTGGCCCGATAACCACCGGAATTTTCTGGGTCCGGTGTTTTTTTGGTGTCTGCTAGAGATGCTCTAACAATGGTGCCTTAGATTCATGGACTGTAACAGAATGCCCTGTATATCAGTGGATACTTTTTGGAGGAACTTCCTTAAACTTTTATCTCAACACAAACAAGAGAACCGTATGGTGTATGAGTGAGCTGTGGTTTTCACATTCTAGTAAATGTTAGGGAGTCTTGCTAAAACTTAAGCTCCTATGAAAAGGAACTCTCAGATGGGTCTTATTACTGCATACGATAAATCATGCTGAAGTTACATAAACCCTATTACAAAGTCATCTTCTTCAAAGATATCCTCTCGTATATTTCCGAACACAATAGGATGCTTGCTCGGGACATGGTAAAGAAAGGCCGGCTATGGCAGAATTATATCTACGAGCTTCTGATGACTCCAAGAGGGCCAAAAGTCTACTGTTTTTATATTTAGTTGACAAATGCATCTGAATCTATTAAGACATGAAACGTCGTGTATTACTAACGCACACCATTACTATACTATACCAAACAGCACACAATGACCCGGCATTACACAAAAAACATTCCTATATAGTAGGCCTTTTCTTTCTCCAATCTACATCAGGCTAGCTACACAACAAATGTAATATTATGGATCCATTAGTGAGAATCAGCAACAACCATCAATCTGAACGATCATCAGCACATCCCACTGGCTTGATAAAACATAAGTTCACATGTTGCCGACACATCTGGGTGTGTGTTCGAGGGTTTTGTGGTTGTTTTATTGTCATGCGTTACTTATTGTGAAGATGTTGATGAAAGGAGAGTTGTTGTAGATATAAGAGTTAGATCACGACTCTTAGGATATGAAGATGGTAGGAATGGAAACCTTATAGAGTTGCAAGCTGCTCCAACTATTTTCGGAGCATCGCGCTGTATATGAAACTTGTACAGTTCTTGAGGGCTCATGCCACTCAAAGGCGAATCTTTTCACGTTAGTGGGAACTACTCCCTCGGTCCAGAAATATAAGATATTTTAGCTTTATAAAATGAATGTATCTAGACCCCTTTTAGTGTATAGATTCACTCGGAACCTCTACGAAATTAATTGCTAATCAGCATCGCGTACACATTTCTTGTAGAAACCCTGAATTTGTTTGGTTTTCTCCGTTTTGATGAAATTTGCGACCTTGCCATAGCTTGCTTGTATCTGTACAATTTGAAAATACATTCTTGCATTGAGAACATAATATACAAATACAATTAACATTAATCTCGACCTACCTTTTCTTGCAAGCTTGCTTGTATCCGTACAGTTTACTCCTTTCAGGGATATTCCTAGCATAACCATGACGTGGTTTCAGTAATGTATTCTTCTCACAGTTAACATATTGATACATGGAAGTCAAACCGATAAACTACAATTTGGTATCGATCTATCCTTCTGATAATAGATCAACATAATATAGTATGGCATTTTATTTTATATACTACCACTTGGCACTTGCAACTAACTAACTAACTATTGACATATCTGTACGATCGATTCCGTATGCCTATATATACCTACCCGCAGTACGGAACAAAACACACAGCAAGAGAGCAAGAGGGAAGAAGAAGAAGTAGAAGGAGAGCTGAGCAGCTTAGTCTGAGTCGGCCATGGCGGGTGAACAGCTCAACGTGCTGAAAGCACTGGACCAGGCCAAGACGCAATGGTATCATTTCACGGCCATCGTGATCGCCGGCATGGGCTTCTTCACCGACGCCTACGACCTCTTCTGCATCTCACTCGTCACCAGGCTGCTGGGCCGCATCTACTACACCGATCCTGGCAGCAACGAGCCCGGTCACCTCCCAGCCAACGTGTCGGCCTCTGTGAACGGCGTGGCCCTGTGCGGCACGCTCGCAGGCCAGCTCTTCTTCGGCTGGCTCGGTGACAAGCTCGGTCGCAAGAGCGTCTATGGCTTCACCCTCATCCTCATGGTGCTCTGCTCCATCGCGTCGGGGCTCTCGTTCGGACACTCGGCCAAGGGTGTCATAGGGACGCTTTGCTTCTTTCGCTTCTGGCTCGGTTTTGGCGTCGGTGGAGACTACCCCTTGTCGGCGACCATTATGTCCGAGTACGCCAACAAGAAGACCCGTGGCACCTTCATCGCCGCCGTCTTCGCTATGCAGGGATTCGGTATCCTGTTCGGCACCATTGTCACCATTGTCGTCTCGGCCGCGTTCCGACACGCGTTCCCGGCGCCGCCGTTCTACGTCGACGCTGCCGAGTCCATAGGGCCAGAGGCCGACTACGTGTGGCGCATCATCGTCATGTTCGGAACCATACCTGCGGCCCTAACCTACTACTGGCGCATGAAGATGCCGGAGACCGCGCGGTACACGGCACTCATCGCCCGCAACATGAAGCAAGCCACCGCAGACATGTCCAGGGTGCTCAACAAGGACATCACGGAGGAGGAGGAGCAGGTCCGGCTTCAAGTGGTATCCGGTGACACATGGGGCCTCTTCTCGCGACAATTCATGAGCCGTCATGGACTGCACCTGCTAGCCACCACCAGCACGTGGTTCTTGCTAGACGTCGCCTTCTACAGCCAGAACCTATTCCAGAAGGACATCTTCACCAAGGTCGGCTGGATCCCACCGGCAAGGACCATGAGTGCCTTGGAGGAGCTATACCGCATTGCCCGTGCGCAAGCTCTCATCGCGCTCTGCGGCACCGTACCGGGCTACTGGTTCACCGTCGCCTTCATCGACATCATAGGAAGGTTCTGGATCCAGCTCATGGGCTTCGCCATGATGACCATATTCATGCTTGCCATCGCCATACCATATGACTATCTAGTGAAGCCGGGGCATCACACCGGCTTTGTCGTTCTCTACGGTCTCACCTTCTTCTTTGCCAACTTCGGGCCCAACAGCACGACCTTCATCGTGCCTGCCGAGATCTTCCCGGCGAGGCTCCGGTCCACATGTCACGGTGTCTCCGCCGCTGCTGGTAAGGCTGGGGCGATCATCGGTGCGTTCGGGTTCCTGTACGCGTCACAGGACCAGAAGAAGCCCGACAAAGGGTACTCCGCGGGTATCGGCATGCGCAACGCGCTCTTCCTTCTCGCCGGCACCAACTTCCTAGGCTTGCTCTTCTCGCTCTTGGTTCCGGAGTCCAAGGGAAGATCGCTGGAGGAAATATCTAAGGAGAACTTCGACGATGACAAAGTTGCCCCAACCGGTGTCTAGGTGTCTAGCTACATTGACCGAAGCTAGTTCTCTACTGGTCTACATGCATGGTTGTGTGTTTAGTTTCCATTGCAGTGCATTCTTCTTTATAGTGTGACCACTTGTTGAATTTGTGTTGTCGCGTCTGCTATTTTGCGTGTCGTTGTTTGTGGTGTGCTTTTTTTCTTCTAAATCCTAGCATTGTATATCTATTGTAGTGCTGTATTTTTTATTTATTTTGTTCAAAGAGAATTGTTAATAAAAATTTTCATGTGATTTCGTGCAAATAAGTGACTTATTGCATAAAGGGCTAAATCTACTATCCTTCAATTAGAAAAATGGCACTCGGCTCCAACGAAATAAAGATCAGGTTTCTAGGGTGAGGGTCTCTTGTTCAAGAGCATGATGGTTGGTGTTTTTTCTTTGAAATGGGGTATATATCCCGGCCTCTGCATCAATTGATGCACACAGCCAACATGATGGTTGGTGTGTTTGCTTTCCATTGTAGTGCCTTCTTTTTCCATGTTCCTGTATGCGTCACAGGACCAGAAGAAGCCCGACAAAGGGTACTCCGCAGGTATCGGCATGCGCAACGCGCTCTTCTTTCTCGCCGGCACCAACTTCCTAGGCTTGCTCTTCTCGCTCTTGGTTCCGGAGTCCAAGGGAAGATCGCTGGAGGACATATCTAAGGAGAACTTCGACGATGACAAAGTTGCCCCAACCGGTGTCTAGCTACATTGAACGAAGTTCTCTACTGGTCTACATGCATGGTTGTGTGTTTAGTTTCCATTGCGGCGCATTCTTCTCTTCCCTGTGACCACTTGTTGAATTTGCGTTGTCACGTCTGCTATTTTGCGTGTCGTTGTTTATGATGTGCTTTTTTTTTCTAAGTCCTAGCGTTGTATTTCTATTGTATTGCTGTATTTTTTATTTATTTTGTTCAAAGAGAATTGTTAATAAAATTGTTCATGTGATTTCGTGCAAATAGTAGTGACGTATTGCATATAGGGCTAAATCAACTATCCTTCAACGAGAAAAATGGTCCTGGGTTCCAACGAAATAAAGTGAATCGTGAAAAGAATATTAGCCTTCATAAAAGGATTGCACAATGGTTTCTAGATTAAGGAAAATTTAAAGAACGATCATGCAGGGTCCCGGGATTAGCCATCCAAGAATCCCTTATGCATTCGACCACGACCCTAGGATTAGTGCGCCGTGAAGCATAATCTTACATCAATGCCTTTATGGCTATACCTACATATGCCTTGTTAGGCTAATTCCAAACGGATGCATCGGAACTTCATCAAGCGCCGAACCCGAGTGAAGCCTTAACCCTACATGCAACTAACTAGGAAAACATCCTAGATCGCATGGTTGTCAACATATCCTTCTTCTTAAGCCTTGTCAAAGTTTGACCAAGTAAATAGCCAGAGACAATGCCAGTGAGTACGTTTGAATATACTCGCAAACCACCTATAGAGAGCCATAATAATAGGATATGCAGTATGGCTGTGGTAGCACTAGTAGAAAACTGCCCTTTCATCCAGAGCATTAGTCCCGGTTCCGTCACAAACCGGGACTAATGCTCGCGTTCGTCCCGGTTTGAGTGGCCGGAGCGTCGCTCGGGGGAGGCGGGGGGGGTTCCCGGTTTGTAAGGGAGCATTCGTCCCATTTTGTGACACAAACCGGGACTAAAGGTATTGCGCCAGACACGTGGCATGTCGCATACCTTTTGAAGGGAATATGCCCGAGAGACAATAATAAAGTGGTTATTATCGTATTCCTTATTTATGATAAATGTTTATTTTGCATGTTATAATTGTATTAATACGGAAACGATAATACATATGTGTTTAATAAATAAAAATGAAGTTCCTAGTTATGCCTCTCTTATAAACTAGCTCGTTGATTAATAAGATGATCAAATGTTTCCTGGTCATGGACATTGGATGTTGTTAATAACGAGGTCACAACATTATTAGAATGGTGTGATGGACATTTATCCGAAGTATAGCATTACGATCAAAGTCATTGAGTTTATATTTCTATAACAACTTACGAAGTGATCCTAATCCTTACACCATGAGATCATGTCAAGCACTAACACCGGAAGAGTTTCTTGATAACATCAAACGTCACACCGTAACTGGGTATAAAGATGGGTTCAGAACTACTAAAGTGTTATGTTGAGGCCCATGGATCGAGAATGGAATTTATTCATCCCGATGACGGATAGATATGCTCTGGGCCCTCTCGGTGGTATCACATTGATTAGCTTGCAAGCAAGTGATTTGATCACTAGAATGTTATATCACGGGGACGAGAAAAGATTACATGTCGGTAACAAGATCAAACTAGGTATGGAGATAACGATGATCGAATCTCGGACATGTAATATATCACGAGACAAATGGATTAAGATACTAGCGTAAAAGTTTCCGACGATCACAAGAAAGTCATCATTGAATGTGTGGGAGTCGGTATGGGTCTCCAAATCCCGCTTCTGATTATTGATCGGAGAAGGGTCTCGATCATGTCCGCATTATTCGCGAACCGTATGGTGGCACACTTAAGAGACACCGACATCCAATTGGAGCAGAAGTTTCATGCCGGAAAGAATAACAAGCGCATGAATTTATTTTACTAGATACCAAAATGGGTTTTCAGGTGAAATTGCAGAAAGTGTTTTTGAATGTGAAATGAAATACTAGAAAGGGGTTATATGAGAATGTTTGTCATTAAATTAATTGACAAAATTCTGAATAAATAAAATGAGTTTTATTTAATGAGATTTTGCATTAAATTTGGTGGAAATTTAATGGGAATTTGAGTGGAGGAAATTAAAAGGCTTTTGAGTGAGTGGAGTGTCCACCCACATGAATGAGGAAGAGGTGGGGGCAGCCCCATGGCTGGGTGCCATGCCCCTTCGGTGCCCCCTCTCCCCTATAAAAGGCCCCCTCTCATACTCTCAAAGCACACCTCCTCGTGAAGGATCTCTCTCCCCCTCTAGAATTTATTCCCCATGGTCCCGGACTAGCGAGATACATGTTCCCGGTAGCTATTCGGCAAGAAAGAGTTGTGCTTCCGCTGCATCGCTGGAGCGAGGATGCAAAGGTTGCTCGGTGCCTCGGACGTGTGTGCGAGCACGGATGCGCCGCTGGTTTGCGGCGCTAGGACTTCCTCTCGATCTTGAGATCGGCAAGAGATCGTCTACATCAACCACGAGTTTGGACTTGTTAAGCTTTGTCGGTCTTCAAGGATATGTTCTCTATGGATATACATCAACCCGTTGTTTGTATCTAGTAGATAGATCTTAGTACATAGTTGTTCCTATCGTAGGAATTTTTTTGTTTTCTATGCTGCGAACCCTACAGTGGTATCAGAGCCAGATTTATGCGTAGATGCTTTGCACGAGTAGTACACATATGAGTATGTGGGCGATGATGATCATTTTATTGCTTCTTAGTTGTACTTTGGATATTGGTGGCATAGTGGGATGAAGCGGCCCGGACAAACTTTACATGTCCTCGCACATGAGACATGTTCCACGCTTGACATGCAACTAGTTTTGTATAAGTGGCTAGCGGGTGTCTGTCTCTCCTACTATAGTCAATATCTAATTTGCAACGAGTTGTCAACAATTTGGTTATCCTCGTTGTGGTTCATATTCGTAGATAAGAACGGTTCTATCTTTGAAAGCCCTAAGACACGTAAAACTTGCAATGGATAAATTAGATGCGTCTAGTTTAGATTGTTGCTAGGCTAGTGTCATGATATGGTGATGTTGTAAGTAGAAGTATAAGTCAATACTCTTACATCACACATAACGTGTAAGTTCCATAGACCTTGGTCTTACACATAGAGGTATGATAGTGGTCATACCATGATGCACATGATGGAGATCAAGTGCAAGAACCATATCATTTCACCTATTAACATGTGATGTTTTGTTGCATCTTATATTGCTTGTTTGTCGTTTTATTAGCATAATAAGATGATCCCTCATTTAGATATCAAGATAAAAATGTGTTCTCCCTTAAGTATGCACCGATTATGTTTCGTCGATCCAAGACATCACGTGATGATCGAGTGTTTTTGGATCCATAATCATATTTCGGGTGTAAGACAGTTACACACGCGAATACTACGGTTCTTACTTGGCGATCCTAGCATGTACAGACATGGCCTTGGAATACGGACCGAAAGGTTAAACATGAGTCATATAAAAGATATGATGCCCATTTGATGCTCGCCTTTGAAGCTACACCGACTCACGTGATGATCAGACTTGGTGTAGTGGATTTGGTTCATGTAATCACCAAAAAGACACGAGGGATGTTGTTTTTGAGTGGGAGTTTATTTCTAATTTGGATTAGTAGAACTCAATTTATCATAAATTAAATCAAAGTGAATTTGCATAATTTGTTGTAGTAATTGGCATTCGTTCATCACCTTATGAATAGTTGTAATTGAGAAAATAGAACTATAGAATTCTGGATATTTACTTTACGAACTGGTATCGTATTGTATTGAGTGTCAATCTAAAGTTTAAAGTCATATTGCAAACTTTTAGCAAACTCTGTTTACTCCGTGAAATTTAATAATTGGTATTAAATCGAGAGTAACAATTCCATTGTTAGTATCTTAAGTATCATGTTTGCCTCCATGATTCTTGATTATTTTAATATCAAGTTTATCTAGGAGCTGAAATAATTGTTTCAGAAACCATCATGTGTGGTAGATATAACGATATTTGAAACAATATTTTGGTTGCAATATGATAGAGTATAATATATGTTCTCATATTGGATGAGAATTTGCAAAGGTTGGAGATGCTAGACATCCTAATCATCCAAAAGGGTTTTGAAAAGTAATGTTATACTCACGATTCATCTTTATAAGCTACAGTAGCTTGATCATGAAAGTCTTCATGATAAGGATGAATAGAAGATGTATGTAAAGTGTTTACTACACTAAAAGATTACTAAAGAATGGATTTTGAAAGAATGCCGATCATTTTGATGATGGTGATCTACTTCAAAGTGCAAGTCCAAAGGTATTATTATTTGAATATACACGTTTTGGATTATGTGTCATGTATATTGTGCCACTATTGATGTTGATAGATTCTTTTAAAAGGAAAAGGAAATGCTGAAAGAGAATCTATAAAATATATTTGGCAGAAAAGAAAAGTTTGGAAATATCCAATTTAGGTATATGGATGATATACATGTTATGGTTGTATTCTTTGCTTGTTAAACAATTTGGTTCTTGGGTATTGGATACCAAATTGGTTGGTATGAAATTTCATACGGAACGACGCATTTCATGAACCACAATGGCCTAAGTAACTAGCAAGAGAATATGTGATGATGCTCATCGAAAATAAACAAATCGTTGTTTGTATTTCTCGTTGACATCAAAGCTTGCCTTCAAGATTTGTTTTAATAATAGTTATTTATATCAGGTATTATGAGAACAAAGGTTGTTCAAACAATTACCATATTCCATATAAGATGGATGATTTACAAATATAGTTGGAGAAATCACATCCATAAAACCTAATGCTAAAATTACACAAGACATATGATTGAAAGATCACTTACGAAGTGACATCGCCGTTTAAATTATATTGGAAAGAAAACATGAAGAATCTCCATATTCATGGATTTTTGGAGTCTTTGATTTGATCAAGTGACGCTTGTGAGACTTTCCTCGGGATAATTAAAACTTCGTTCAAAGGCCAAAGAAGAACGAACGACTAAAATATTGGAATTTATACATATCGATGTATGTAGTCCATTATTTATAGTCGTAAGCGATGGATTTCAACTTCATATGCTTTCTCCGAAAATTTGAGTGAATGTTCACTTAATGAGAAAGAAGTGTGAAATATTTGAAAATGTTCAAAGACTTTCAAGATGAAGTGGAAAATCATTGTAACAAGAAAATAAATGGTTTATGATTTTATCATAAGGGATTTATTTGAGTTACAAGTGTAACAAGAAAATAAATGAATTATGATTTATCATAAAGGGATTTATTTGAGTTGCAAGTTTAGCAAAACACCTAGATTTACATCTCCCGAAACACCATAGGAGTATGGAGTGTTTGAGATTTGTAATGAAATCTTGTTTGACATGGTTGGATCAAAGGTGTTATTTATAAAACTGCCATTATGTTTTAAAAGATTAAAAGCTTTAGAGACTACCGCTTTTACACTGAAAAGAGATCCATCTTCATCCGTTGAAATGACACAATGGAAGTTATGGTTTGCGGTAAAAACCCAAATTGTCATTTCTTAAATTTTGGTATGCTAAACATAAGTAAGATGTTTACAACCAAAGTCGGATTAGCATGTCTTTGTAGGTTATTTCGAATAACAATTGGTTATTCCTCCATAACACCGAGACAAAAGGGTTTGTCGCTTGAAATGTGAAGTTTCTTGAAAAAGGAATTTTTCTCAAAAGTTAAGTGGGAGGACAATAGAACTTTGATAAGGTTAACGAACCTTAACTAAATGTGCTGAGTTGCGCAGCGCCGGAAATCATTCCGGAGGCTGCCATAATGCTCATAGCTTATGTGCCTCAAAGTTTGTGGTCACGGAGATCTAAGTTCTTATTGAACCAAGTAGGTCGGATAAACAATCAAATGACGAGATTTGAGAGTAAATCATTATTGTTTGACAATGATGAACCAACTACATGCAAAGAAGCGATGGTGGGCCCTGACTCCGTCAAATGTCTTGAAGCCATAAAATCCGTGATAGTTCCATACACGAGAATCAAGTTTTGAACTTGGAAGACCCTCCGGAAAGGTGTAAAAACCTATCGGTCGTATTTGGATCTATAAAGAAATAGACATGTATGTTTTACATCTATGAAATAGTCGACATGTCGTAAAGTATTTTACGACAATGTTCAAGGAGTTGACTATAAAAATATTTGATCTTTCATAGTGATATTTAGTCTGGACAGATTAAAGTAGCAACCACTACATATAATTTGGTATATGGTAGATGAATAAACAAAAAAAGTTCTTCTAATAGAATGGTTACCTAGGACGTGTACATGACACGGTCCGAAGGTTTTTTTTAATTCAAAGGATGCTAAAAGGGCATGCAAACTTCAATGGTTGAAGTAAGCATCGTGGAGTTGGAATCTTCATCGTGATGAAAAGGAGTTTTCATCAGGAGACGATGAAGATGCTTGCATTTGCAAGAAATTAAGTGGGAGCGCTGAGACATATTTCTAATACATTATGCGTAGGACATCTTGTTGATTAGAAATGATGTATCTTTTATTGACAAATGTTACGAATTTCATTTTGATGAAAGACTTAGGCAAAACCCGAATATATAGCATGAATGTCTATAGTGGATAGACTATGACGCTAATATGGTTGTGCCGAACATACATATATGAGATATTGAAGGAGTTCAATATAGAAACGACAAGAAACAGTTCTTGTCGCATGGAAAGGAATTGAATCAAGATTCAAGTGTATCGACACTTGATAAGTGAAACAAGATTCAAGTGCTTTGACACTTGATGAGTGAAATCACAAGAATGTTTTGATCAATCATACCATGATATGTACACATCCAGATATGTCCTATGCTCTAAGTTTTATGATCATATACCAGAATGAATCATAAAATGATCATTGGACGATAGTGAGGATATTCTTATGATCTTTTGGAAGAACTAAGAATATATTTGTGTAGAGGTGACAAACAATTACAAATAGTTCATTGTAAAGCGTTACATTGATACTATTTTTGTCACAACATACAAATTAAGTTTATCTCAATTTAAACTATGGGTGGCACAATGTAATGGAAAGAAGATTCCATGATGGATTTGGATGAATTTCAAAGTTAAGACATTGTGACGGATACTACGACAAAAGGCTAAGTATATGACTGCTATAGTAGCAACAAAGGAGGGAATTTGTGTCAAGTAGTTTGTTATCAAACTAAGGTGTGGTTCGCAACGGGCTAACACTAAAGATATATTGTACGACAATAGTATCGACATGATTTAACCCCAAGGAACTAAAGGTCTCACCAAAAGACCAAATTTATACAATGTCATCTCATTAGAGAATGAGTGATGCGTGAAGACGCAAAGACATGCAAATACACATGGACCTGAAGCGTCAGATCCATAGATTATGTTAACCACTTGAAATTGCGTATATGGAACACTAGAAAGCCATAGGTGTTCAATACAAAAAGTTTCTAAACTAGATTATTGTATCTAGTGCAAGTGGGAGACTGAAGGGAATATGCCCGAGAGGCAATAATAAAGTGGTTATTATCGTATTCCTTATTTATGATAAATATTTATTTTGCATGCTATACTTGTATTAATATGGAAACGTTAATACATGTGTGTTTAATAAATAAAAATGAAGTTCCTAGTTATGCCTCTCTTATAAACTAGTTCGTTGATTAAGAAGATGATCAAAGGTTTCCTGGTCATGGACATTGGATGTTGTTAATAACGAGGTCACAACATTATTAGAATGGTGTGATGGACATTCATTCGAAGTATAGCATTGCGATCAAAGTCATTGAGTTTATATTGCTATAACAACTTACGAAGTGATCCTAATCCTTAGACCATGAGATCATGTCAATCACTAACACCGGAAGAGTTTCTTCATAACATCAAACGTCACATCGTAACTGGGTGATTATAAAGATGGGTTCAGAACTAATAAAGTGTTATGTTGAGGCCCATGGATCGAGAATGGAATTTGTTCATCCTTATGACGGACAGATATGCTCTCGGCCCTCTCGGTGATATCACATTGATTAGCTTGGATGCAAGTGATTTGATCACTAGAATGTTATGTCACGGGAACGAGCAAAGAGTACATGTTGGTAACAAGATCAAACTAGGTATGGAGATACCGATGATCGAATCTCGGACATGTAATATATCGCGAGACAAAGGGATTAAGATACTAGCATAAAAGGTTCTGACGATCACAAGAAAGTCATCATTGAATGTGTGGGAGTCAGTATGGGTCTCCAGATCCCGCTTCTGATTATTGATCGGAGAAGGGTCTCGATCATGTCCGCATTATTCGCGAACCATAGGGTGGCACACTTAAGAGACACCGACATCCAGTTGGAGCAAAAGTTTCATGCCGGAAAGAATAACAAGCGCAGGAATTTATTTCACTAGATACCGAAACGGGTTTTTGGGTGAAATTGCAGAAAGTGTTTTTTCATGTGAAATGAAATACTAGCACGGGGTTATATGAGAATGTTTGTCATTAAAGTAATTGACAAAATTCTGAATAAATAAAAGGATTTTATTTAATGAGAGTTTGCATTAAATTTGGTGGAAATTTAATGGGAATTTGAGTGGGTTTTTTTGTGGAGGAAATTGAAAGGCTTTTGAGTGAGTGGAGTGTCCACGCACATGAATGAGGAAGAGGTGGGGGCAGACCCATGGCTGGGCGCCATGCCCCTTGGGTGCCCCCTCTCCCCTATAAAAGGCCCCCTCTCATCCTCTCAAAGCACACCTCCTCGTGAAGGATCTCTCTCCCCCTCTAGAATTTATTCCCCATGGTCTCGGATTAGCGAGATACATGTTCCCGGTGGCTATTCGACAAGAAAGAGTTGTGCTTCCGCTGCATCGCTGGAGCGAGGAGGCGGAGGTTGCTCGGTGCCTCGGATGTGTGTGCGAGCACGGATGCGCCGCTGGTTTGCGGCGCTAGGACTTCCTCTCGAAGATCGACAAGAGATTGTCTACATCAACCACGAGTTTGGACTCGTTAAGGTTTGTCGGTCTTCAAGGGTAGGTTCTCTACGGATATACATCCACATGTTGTTTGTATCTAGTAGATAGATCTTGGTACATAGTTGTTCCCATCGTAGGACATTTTTTGTTTTCTATGCTGCGAACCCTACAGTGGTATCAGAGTCGGATCTAAGCGTAGATGCTTTGCACGGGTAGTACACATATGAGTATTGTTGGAGATATGCCCTAGAGGAAATAATAAATGTAGTTATTATTATATCTTTGTGTTTATGATAAATGTTTACATTCATGCTATAACAGTATTAACAAGGAAACATTAATACTTGTGTGATTTGTAAACTAAATTAGAGTCCCTAGTAAAGCCTCTTAATAATACTAGCTTGTTGGTTAATAAATGATTGTGGTTTCCCTATCATGAACATTGAGATGTTATTAACAAGAAGATCATATCGTTAGGAGAATGGTATGATGGACACACTCCTATAGATAAGCGTAGCATAAAGATCAAGTCATTTTAATAGTTCAATTGCTATATGCTTTCTGATACATAGTAACCTAATTCCTTCGACCATGAGATCCTGCTTATCACCATCACCGGAAGGATGCTTTGATGACATCAAACACCACACCGTAACTGGGTGGCTATAAAGGTGGCATTGAGTGTTCGGAAAGTATGGGTTGAGACACATGGATCAAGAGTGGGATTTGTCCATCCATATGACAGATAGATGTACTCTGGGCCCTCTGGGTGGAATGTCATCCAATTGGCTTGCAAGCATGTGACTGGCTCACAAGGGATCACATATCACGGGAACGAGAAAAGAGTACTTATCAGTAACAAGGTTGAACTAGGTATGCAGAGATACCGACGATCAAAACCTCGGATAAGTAAACTATCGTGAGACAAAGGGAAATTGGTATCGTATGTAAATGTTTCATTCGATCGCAAAGTAATCGTAGAAATATGTGGGAGCCATATGAATTCCAGATTCCTCTATTGGTTATTGTTCGGAGAAGTGTCTCGATCATGTCCGCATAATTCACGAACCGTAGGGAGACACACTTAAGGATTCGATGTTGTTGAGTCGTTATGGAATGATGAGTAAGAGACCGAATGTTGTTCGGAGTCTCGGATGGGATCCGGGATATCACGAGGAGATCCGGAATGGTCCGGAGAATAAGATTCATATAAGGAAAGTCTTGTTTCGGGATTGGAGAATGGTTCCGATGTTTTCATCGGGAATGTTCTAGAATGTTCCGGAAGGTCCGGCACTCCGGAGGGGAAGGGTACATGAATGTGTCATAACAAGTTGGAATGGTTGCATCATGTACTAGGTGTCATCGCTGAGCAAAATAAAAGGGATAAATCAAATCCTAGTTTGAAAAGTCAAACGCCAATTTGAAAAGTCAAACGGCAAGTTTGCTTGGTGGAGGGAGAGTAGGAAACCTACTTGGGGAGGAGTTCCTCTCCCTCCACCCGCCGGCCTTGGAGGCCGACTTGGGGGAGGACTTTCCTCTCCTTGGCCGCGCTCTCCCACCTATATAAGGAGGGGCAAGGGTGCCCCTCTAGACCTACACCTTGCACCCTCGAAACCCTAGACCCAAGCCGCCCGCGCCAACACCTCCTGCTTCTGCCGCCTAGGGCACCACCAACTCGCCGAGTTGGGGTGAAACCCTAACCCTAGCCGCCGGCTAGGATCCTCCCTAGGTGCCTCTAAACCCTAGATCACCAAGGCCTCTCTCATAGTCCACCATACTCGCTCCGGCTTAAGGCGAAGCCCTGCGAGATCTCCCCTCTACTTCCGGTACCACGCCGTCGTGCTGCCGGAATCGCGAGGAGAGTGCTACAACCTCCGCTGCCTGCTGGAACAAAGGGAGAGGAAGGTCTTCATCGAAATCGAACGGTGACCGATCATGAAGCGCTGCCGAACGCAGCGAAGGATCGTCTACGATATTGAGATCGGAAAGAGTACGACTACATCACCCACGAATCCGCTCTAGTTAAACACTTTGGAATCTTCGAGGTGAGTTATTCCATCGACTTGTTGCTACAATCTAGTAGATAGATCTTGGCTTGTTTGTTTGTATGCGGTAGAAATTTTTGTTTTCCATGCTACGAACCCTACAAAGTGGTATCGAGCCGTGTCTATATGTAGATCTCACAGACGAGTAGAACACAATGGTCATTGTGGGTGGTGGTGCTTTGTTATCAATTGCTTGTGTACTTTGCATCTTGGTATGATGGGATGAAGCGGCCCGGGCTAACCTTACATGACATCGTTCATGAGACTTGCTCCACGCTCAACATGCAACTTGTATTGCATAAGTGGCTTTGCGGGTGTCTGTCTCTCCCATTATAGTATAGATCCAATTTACAACGGGCACTTGATAGTTTAAACATCAACGTTGTGGTTCTTGTTTGTAAGTTAGATCGACACTTATTGAAAGCCCCAAACCACGTAAAATATGCAAAGAAATTAGAGGCGTCTAACTTTGTTTTGCAGGGGTGTGCTGTGATGTGATATGGCCATGATTGTGATTATATTTGATGTATGCAATGTTCCTTATTGTAAGTTGGCAACCGGCAGGAGCCATATGGTTGTCTTTAATTTCTGTTAAGACCCGCGTGTCTATTCAAAGTAGTTGTAATAGTTGAAGCTGGTGGACGACAACCATGGAGCAGCATCATTGACCTTGATGCAATGCCGGTGATGATGGATATCATGTTCGTGCTTGAAGATGGAGATCGGAAGCACAAAGAAGAAAGGCCATATCATATCACATATTATGAATTGCATGTGATGTTAATCCTTTATGCATCTTGTATTGCTTAGTTAACGACGGTAGCATTATAAGATGATCCCTCATGCACATGAATTTCAAGTTCTAAAGTGTTCATCCTTAGTAAGCACTGTTGCTAAAGCTTGTTGTTTCGAAGCACCACGTGATGATCGGGTGTGTTAGATTCTGCAAGTGTATACAACGTGAGCAAGCCAGATTTGCTCATGTGGAAGCTAAGGTTTGATCTTGACGAGCCTAGCATGTACAGACATGGTCTCGGAACACGGATCACCGAAAGGTAAAGCATGAATCATATAGTAGATATGATGAACATGTAGATTGTTAGCCATTGAAGCTACATCAACTCGTGATGATCGGTTTGATGTGGTGGATTTGGTTCGTGTGATCACTAAAACAATGTGAGGGATATTGTTTTGAGTGGGAGTTCACCTAGATTAATTTAATTATTAATTAGAACTCAATTTGTCATAAACTTAGTCTAAACTATTGCAAATATATTTGTAGATCAATGGCCCCTACCATCAATTTTAATACGTTCCTAGAGAAAGAAAAGTTGAAAAACAATGGAAGGAACTTGGCGGATTGGTTCGCAATTTGAGGATTGTCCTCAATCTTGGTAATTTGACCTATGTGCTAGATGCACATTGGGTGACCGCTGCGGTGATTCTACCGATGAAGTAAAGAATGTTTACCTCGCTCGGAAGAATCAGTACTCCATAGTTCAGTGTGCTATCTTGTATGGTTTGGAATCGGAGCTTCAGAAAAGGTTTGAGAATTCAGACCCACATGATATTGTCCGTGAACTCAAACTGATACTTGAGACTCGCGCGGCTGTTGAGAGCTATGAGGCTTCTGAAAAGTTCTTTAACTACAAGATGGAAGAGGGAAGCTCCGTCAGTGACCATGTGCTTAAGATGTCTGGGCACGCAAACAAACTCCAAAGCTTGGGTATAGTGATTCCTAATGATTTGGGGATTTACCGTGTCCTCAAATCACTACCACCAAGTTACAAGAACTTTGTGATGAACTACAATATGCAAAGCATGAACAAGTAGTTGCCAGAACTCTTCTCCATGTTAAAATCTGTAGAAGTGGAGATCAAGAAAGAGCACCAAGTGTTGATGGTCAATAAGACCACCAAATTCAAGAAAGGCAAGTCTAAGCAAAAAGGACACTTCAAGAAGGGTGGTAAGAAAGTTACCGCACCGACGAAGAAGACCAAAGATGGACCTAAGCCTGATACTGAGTGTTTTTACTGCAAGGGAGAAGGTCACTGGAAGCGGAATTGCCCAAAGTACTTGGCGGATTTAAAGAACGGCAACATCAAGAAGAAAGGTATATCCGATATACATGTTATTGATGTGTATCTCACTAGTACTCGTAGTAGTGCCTGGGTATTTGATACTGGTTTGGTTGCTCATATTTGTAACTCGAAACAGGTGCTGCAGAATAAACGTAAGCTAGCAAAGAACAAGGTGACGATGCGCGTAGGAAATGGATAAAAGGTTGATGTGATCGCGGTCGGCACGCTACCTCTTCATCTAGCACCGGGATTAGTTTTGTACTTAAATAATTGTTATTTGGTGCATGCGTTAAGCATGAACATTATATCAGGATCTTGTTTATTGCGAGACGGTTACTTGTTTAAGTCCGAGAATAATGGTTATTCGATTTATATGAGTAATATGTTTTATGCACATGCACCTTTGATAGATGGTCTATTCTTATTGAATCTCGATAGTGGAAATACACATATTAATAACATTGAAGCTAAACGTTTGAAATCGAGCGATAACTCGACCTATATGTGGCACTGTCGTCTTGGTCACATTGGAGTGAAGCGTATGAAGGAACTCCATTCCGATGGACTTCTTGAATCACTTGATTTCGAATCACTTGAAAGATGCAAAGCATGTATGATGGGTACAATGACTAAGACTCCATTTTCTGGTATGATGGAGCGAGCTACGGACTTATTGGAAATCATACATACCGATGTGTGTGGTCCAATGAGTGTAGCATAGCGCGGTGGTTATCGTTATGTTCTTACCTTCACGGATGACTTGATTACATATGGGTATATCTATTTCATGAAACATAAGTCCGAAACTTTTGAGAAGTTTAAGGAATTTCAAAGTGATGTGGAGAATCAACGTAACAAGAAGATTAAATTTCTACGTTCTGATCGTGGAGGTGAATATCTAAGTTACGAGTTTGGCGAACATTTGAAGAAATGCGGAATACTTTCACAATTGACACCACCGGGAACACCACAACATAATGGTGTGTCCGAACGTCGTAATCGAACTTTCTTAGATATGGTTCGTTCTATGATGTCACTTACAGATTTACCGCTATCATTTTGGGGTTATGCATTAGAAACAGGTGCATTCACTTTAAATAGGGTACCATCTAAATCCGTTGAAACGACACCGTATGAATTATGGTTTGGGAAGAAACCTAAATTGTCGTTCATTAAAGTTTGGGGTTGCGAAGTCTATGTAAAGAAGTTACAGCCGGACAAGCTTGAACCCAAAGAGGAAAAATGCGTCTTCATAGGATACCCGAAGGAAACTATTGGGTATACCTTCTATCATAGATCCGAAGGAAAAATCTTCGTTGCCAAGAATGGATCCTTTCTAGAGAAGGAATTTCTCTCGAAAGAATTGACTGGAAGGAAAGTAGAACTCGACGAGGTTGTCGAACCTTCTCTCGAACTTGCGAGTAGCGCAAAGACCGAAGAAGTTCTGTGGTGCTGCACCAATAAGAGAGGAAGCTAATGATGATGATCATGAAACTTGATTGTAGTTGCTCTGAGCCTCGCAGTCAACGAGAACTCGTACCACTCGATTGGTATGATCCGTTATGAGTGTCATGTTGGTGGACAACACCGATGACCCTGCGACATATGAGGAAGCGATGATGAGCCCAGATTCCAATAAATGACAAGAAGCCATGAAATCCGAGATTGGATCCATGTACGAAAACCAAGTATGGACTTTGGTGGACTTACCGGATGGCCGGAAGGCTGTCGAGAATAAATGGATTTTCAAGAAGAAAACAGATGCTGATGGTAATGTTACTGTCTATAAAGCTCGACTTGTCGCAAAAGGGTTTCGACAAATTCAAGGAGTTTACTACGATGATACTTTCTCACCAGTAGCGAAGCTAAAGTCTGTAAGGATTTTGTTAGCAATCGCTGCATATTATGATTATGAGATATGGCAGATGGATGTCAAAACAGCGTTCCTCAATGGAGACATTGATGAAGAGTTGTATATGATGCAACCCAAAGGTTTTGTCGATCCTAAAGATGCTAACAAGGTATGCAAACTTCAACATCCATATATGGATTGAAGCAAGCATCCCGAAGTTGGAATCAACGTTTTGATAAGGTGATCAAAAGTTTTGGTTTTATACAAACTTATGGAGAAGCTTGTATTTACAAGAAAAGTGAGTGGGAGCTCTGTAGCATTCTTAATACTATATGTAGATAACATATTATTGATTGGGAATGATGTAGACCTTCTTAATAGTGTCAATGAATATTTGAATAATAGTTTTTCAATGAAAGATCTTGGCGAAGCAGCTTACATATTAGGCATAAATATTTACAGAGATAGATCGAGATACCTAATATCATTGTCACAAAGTACATATTTGGACAAAGTTCTAAAGAGGTTTGGAATGGAAGATAGCAAGAAAGGATTCTTGCCCATGTTGCCCAATACGACCTTGAGTAAAACTCAAAGTCCAGCAACGGCAGAAGATAGAGAAAGGATGAGTAAGACTCCCTATGCCTCATCCATAGGATCTCTAATGTATGCCATGCTATGTACTAGACCCGACATTGCATATGCTGTTAGTTTGACTAGCAGATATCAAAGTGATCCAGGAGTGGATCATTGGACAGCGGTCAAAAACATCCTTAAGTACTTGAGAAGAACTAAGGATATGTTCCTTTCTTATGGAGGTGATGAACAACTCGTTGTTAATGGTTACACCGATGTTAGTTGGAACACCGATCCAGATGATTCTAAATCTCAATCTGGATACGTATTTACTTTGAATGGTGCAGCAGTTAGCTGGAGGAGTGCAAAGCAAAGCGTTGTGGCAAGATCTTCAACTGAATCGGAATACATGGCTGCTTCGGAGGCTTCACAAGAAGCGATATGGATGAAGGAGTTCATTACAGAGCTCGGTGTGGTTCCAAGTGTGCTGGACCCAATGTCTATCTACTGTGATAACATGGGCGCCATAGCCAATGCGCAAGAACCAAGGTCACACAAGAAGCTGAAGCACATCAAGCTACGTTTTCACGCTATTCGAGAACATGTCCAAGATGGTGACATAAAGATTTGCAAAGTACACACAGATCTGAATGTGTCGGATCCGTTGACTAAACCTCTCCCTTGGGCAAAACATGACCAACACCAGACTGCCATGGGTGTTCGGTATATTACCATGTAATCTAGATTAGTTGACTCTAATGCAAGTGGGAGACTCTTGGAGATATGCCCTAGAGGCAATAATTAATGTAGTTATTATTATATCTTTGTGTTTATGATAAATGTTTACATTCATGCTATAACAGTATTAACAAGGAAACATTAATACTTGTGTGATTTGTAAACTAAATTAGAGTCCCTAGTAAAGCCTCTTAATAATACTAGCTTGTTGGTTAATAAATGATTGTGGTTTCCCTATCATGAATATTGAGATGTTATTAACAACAAGATCATATCGTTAGGAGAATGGTATGATGGACATACTCCTATAGATAAGCGTAGCATAAAGATCAAGTCATTTTAATAGTTCAATTGCTATATGCTTTCTGATACATAGTAACCTAATTCCTTCGACCATGAGATCATGCGTATCAACATCACCGGAAGGATGCTTTGATGACATCAAACACCAGACCGTAACTGGGTGGATATAAAGGTGGCATTGAGTGTTCGGAAAGTATGGGTTGAGACACATGGATCAAGAGTGGGATTTGTCCATCCATATGACGGATAGATATACTCTGGGCCCTCTCGGTGGAATGTCATCCAATTGGCTTGCAAGCATGTGACTTGCTCACAAGGTATCACATATCACGGGAACGAGAAAAGAGTACTTATCAGTAACAAGGTTGAACTAGGTATGCAGAGATACCGACGATCAAAACCTCGGATAAGTAAACTATCGTGAGGCAAAGGGAAATTGGTATCGTATGTAAATGGTTCATTCAATCACAAAGTAATCGTAGAAATATGTGGGAGCCATATGAATTTCCAGATTCCTCTATTGGTTATTGTTCGGAGAAGTGTCTGGATCATGTCCGCATAATTCACGAACCGTAGGGAGACACACTTAAGGATTCGATGTTGTTGAGTAGTTATGGAATGATGAGTAAGAGACCGAATGTTGTTCGGAGTCTCGGATGGGATCCGGGATATCACGAGGAGATCCGGAATGGTCCAGAGAATAAGATTCATATAAGGAAAGTCCTGTTTCGGGGTTGGAGAATGGTTCCGGTGTTTTCATCGGGAATGTTCTAGAAGGTTCCGGAAGGTCCGACACTCCGGAGGGGAAGGGTACATGAATGTGTCATAACAAGTTGGAATGGTTGCATCATGTACTAGGTTTCATCGCTAAGCAAAATAAAGGGATAAATCAAATCCTAGTTTGAAAAGTCAAACGCCAATTTGAAAAGTCAAACGACAAGTTTGCTTGGTGGAGGGAGAGTAGGAAACCTACTTGGGGAGGAGTTCCTCTCCCTCCACCCGCCGGCCTTGGAGGCCGACTTGGGGGAGGACTCTCCTCCCCTTGGCTGCGCCCTCCCACCTATATAAGGAGGGGCAAGGGTGCCCCTCTAGACCTACACCTTGCACCCTCGAAACCCTAGCCCCAAGCTGCCGACGCCAACACCTCCTGCTGCCGCCGCCTAGGGCACCACCAACTCGCCGAGTTGGGGTGAAAGCCTAACCCTAGCCGCCGGCTAGGCTCCTCCCTTGGTGCCTCTAAACCCTAGATCGCCAAGGCCTCTCTCATAGTCCACCATACTCGCTCCGGCTTAAGGCGAAGCCCTGCGAGATCTCCCCTCTACTTCCGGTACCACGTCGTCTTTCTTGAATCGCGAGAGAGTGCTACAACCTCCATTTCTTTGGAACAAGTGAGAGGAAGGTCTTCATCGATCACCGAGCGTGTGACATTGCAGAAGCGCTGTAAGCGTTGGCGGAAGGATCGTCTACACGATCTTGAGATCGGCAAGAGTACGACTACATCACCCACGAGAATCCGCTCTCGTTAAACACTTTGGAATCTTCGAGGGTGAGTTATTCCATCGACTCGTTGCTACAATCTAGTAGATAGATCTTGGCTTCTTTGTTTGTATGCGGTAGAAATTTTTTGTTTTCCATGCTACGAACCCCTACAAGTATGTGGGCGACGATGATCATTTTATTGCTTCTTAGTTGTACTTTGGATATTGGTGGCATAGTGGGATGAAGCGGCTCGGACAAACTTTACATGTCGTCGCACATGAGAACTGTTCCACGCTTGACATGCAATTAGTTTTGCATAAGTGGCTAGCGGGTGTCTGTCTCTCCTACTATAGTCAATATCTAATTTACAATGAGTTGTCAACAATTTGGTTATCCTCGTTGTGGTTCATGTTCGTAGGTAAGAACGGTTATATCTTCGAAAGCCCTAAGCCACGTAAAACTTGCAATGGATAAATTAGAGGCGTCTAGTTTAGATTGTTGCTGGGCTAGTGTCATGATATGGTGATGTTGTAAGTAGAAGTATAAGTCGATACTCTTACATCACACATAACGTGTAAGTTCCATAGACCTTCTATATCCGAGTACATTAAGGGCGTTGCTAAATTTATCGATGTGGCCACGACAAACAAAGAGAATGGTTTTATGCGTTGTCCATGTGTTCAATGTCGGAACGCCAATGAGTACTCTTCCTTGAAAATCATTGGCGGCCGCCTAGTTTGGAATGGTTTCATGCCCAGCTATAATTGTTGGACCAAGCATGGAGAAAGAGGGGTTATGATGGAAGACAATGAAGAAGAAGAGGATGATGATAACAACTATCATCTTATGTTTCCTGAATACGGTGATAATGCAATGGAAGACAATGAAGATGAAGAAGGTGAAGACTGGGCATCAGATGATCCCGATAATGATCTTGGTCGGGTCATTTCAGATGCAAAGCAAGACTGTGAAACAGAAAAGGAGAAGTTGAAGTTGGAGGGCATGTTAGAAGATCAAAAAAATTGTTGTACCCAAATTGCAAAGATAGCAGCACAAAGCTCGGTACCACACTAGAATTGCTGCGATGGAAGGTAGAGTGTGGTCTAGCTGACTCTACATTTGAAAAGTTGCTAAAAATAATGAAGCCCAAGCTTCCAAAGCATAACGAATTTCCCGAGAGTACCTATGAAGCAAATAAGACTCTGTGCCCTCTAGGATTAGATGTGCAGAAGATATATGCATGCATTAATGACTGCATCCTATACCGCTGTGAGGAGTACGGGAATTTAGATAAATGCACAGAATGCACTACATTGTGGTATAAGATCAGACAATATGACCCTGGTGATGTTAAGGGCGATCCCCCCGGAAGAGGGTTCCTGCTAAGGTTATGTGGTATGCTCCTATAATACCACGGTTGAAACACATGTTCAGGAACAAAGAGTATGCCAGGTTGTTGCGATGGCACAAATAAGACTGTAAGAAATACAGGAAGTTGAGACACCCCGCCGATGGGTCGCAGTGGAGAAAAATCGAGAGAGACTTTCCGAACTTTAAAGGTGACACACGAAACTTATGGTTTGGTCTAAGTACGGATGGTATGGATCCTTTTGGGGAGCAGAGCTGCAGTCACAACACCTTGCCTGTGACTCTATGTATCTACAACCTTCCTCCTTGGTTGTGCATGAAGCATAAGTTTATTATGATGCCAGTGCTCATCCAAGGCCTGAAGCAACCGGGCAACGACATTGATGTGTACCTTAGGCCATTAGTTGAATAATTCTTACAGTTGTGGGGCAAACCAGGTGTACGTGCGTGGGATGAGAACAAACAGGAGCCATGTAATCTCGAGGGTTGTTATTCGTAACCATGATTAGCTCGCTCTTAGTAACCTTCGGAGACAGACAAACAAAGGATATAAGGCATGCACCCACTGTTTAGATAAGACCGAATGTACATATTTGCATAAATGCAAGAAGGTTGTGTACCTGGCGAATCGACGATTTCTTCCGACCAATCATCCCGTAAGAAAGAAAGGCAAGTATTTCAAAGGTGAGGCAGATCACTCGAAGAAGCCTGACCTTCCTACTTGTGATGATGTATTTGGTATGGTTAAGAACATAGAAGTAATCTTTAGAAAGGGTCCTAGCGGTCAATCTATTCTGAACAACGTCGTTACCGGACACGCGCCCATGTGGAAGAAAAAATCTATATTTTAGGAGCTACCCTATTGGAAAGTCCTACATGTACGCTCTTCAATCAACGTGATGCACATGACAAAGAATATTTGCATGAACCTGCTAGGATTTCTGGGCGTGTACGGGAAGACAAAAGATACACCAGAAGCATGGGAGGACCAGCAACTTATGGAAGACCCAAATAACATGAATACATAGAACAAGACGGGTAAAGGTTGTTACTTAAGTCGTGTCAGCTATGCTATTACCAAAGCAGAGAAGAAAATCTTTTTTGAAGTCCTTTACATTATCAAGGTACCGTCTGGATTCTCGTCTAATATAAAGGGGATAATAAATATGGCAGAGAAAAAATTCCAAAACCTGAAGTCTCATGACTGTCACGTGATTATAACGTAGTTGCTTTCAATTACATTGAGGGGCTTCTATCGAAAAATGTTCGAGTACCCATTGTGAAGCTATGTGCATTACTCAATGAAATATCTCATAAGGTAATCAATCCAGATATTCTACCAAGGTTATAGAAGGATGTGGTACAATGTCTTATTAGTTTTGAGTTGGTGTTCCCACCATCCTTCTTCAATATTATGATGCATCTCCTGGTTCACCTAGTGGAAGAGATTGCCATTCTCGGTCCTGTATCTCTACACAATATTTTCCCCTTTGATAGGTTCATGGGATTCTTAAAGAAATATGTTCATAACCATGCTAGGCCAGAAGGAAGCATCTCCAAGGGCTATGAAACAGAGGAGGTCATTGAGTTTTGTGTTGACTTTATTCCTGACCTTAAGCAGATTGGTGTTCCTGACTCGTGGCATGAGGGGAGACTGAGTGGAAAAGTCACGCTGGGAAAGAAAGCAATGACATGTAGGGACGGGAAATATTTCACTCAATAAAACTACACAGTTCTACATAATTCCACCTTGGCAGCTCCATATACCGAGGAACACAAGAATATTGTATGCTCCAACAACCCGGGGAAGCCTGACTCCTGGATTAGTGATGAACACATGAAGAATTTTGGTGGTTGGTTGTGAACACATCTCATGAATGACACCACTGTTGGAGATCAGCTCTACTTGTTGGCCGGGTCACCATCTTCTACTATATTGAATTTCCAAGGGTACAAAATAAATGAGAATACATTTTACACGATCGCCCAAGATAAAAAGAGAACCAACCAAAACAGTGGTGTCCGCTTTGATGCAACAGATGAGAATGGGCAAAAAGACACATACTATGGTTACATAGAGGAGATATGGGAACTTGACTATGGAGTTTCTTTTAAGGTCCCTTCGTTTCGCTTCAAATGGGTCAACCTGAATGGAGAATGGGTAAAGTTATACCAGTTGTACGGAATGACAATAGTGGATCTCAACAATCTTGGTTACAGAGACGAACCATTCGTCCTAGCTAATGATGTGGCTCATGTTTTCTATGTGAAGACATTTCCTCTAGACCGAAAAAAGAAAAAATAAGCAAACGAATACATCATACGATGAGCCAAAGCGTCACATATTTCTTTCAAGGAAAAGAAACATCATGGGAGACAAGACAAACATGTTAGAAGATTATAATAAGTTTGATGGAATTCCGCCCTTCACAGTGAAAACTGACCCAATCATCCTGTTAAGTAAAGAAGATGCTCCATGGTTACGGCCGAAGCGATCATAAGCAAGGGACATACGCCAATAAGTTCATGGCCTCATATTGTGTAACTCTAGTTCAAATCTGGTCGGCCGGCCGCATATTGTGAACCTAAATGCTATGAGACATGATAGGTCATTTTGTGAAGGATATTTTATGATGTTTTCAATTTTACAAGTTTAATATTAATAAATGCTAGTCCCGATTCCATAGTACTGGTTTTTTAATATTAATAAATGTCTTGAGTGTTAGTCCTGGTTTGTGGCTAGACCGGGACTAAAGGGGGCCTTTAGTCCTGATTCCATAGTCCCAGTTAGGAAACCGGGACTAATGGACCATTTCCTACTACAATTTCACATATTAGGGAGTGCCTCTATGACCAGCTTTGTGGAGATGCTTGAGGACTGGATCCTTAGGCATCTCCCTAAAGCTGGCTGTAGTGGTGTCCCTGCTCTCGCACACCATCTTGCAGCTTATAACTTCTCTAACTAGATCAATACACCTGGGAGCTAAATAATTTCACATATTAGGGAGTGCATCTATGGCCAGTTTGTTGGAGATGCCTGAGGACTCGACCCTCCAGCATGTCCCTCAAACTGGTTGTGGTGTTGTCCCTGCTCTCGCACACCATCTTGGAGATGCCTGGGGACTCACAGGGATTCCTATTTATAGTACAAGCAACACGACATAGAGTCGACACTCACGACATAATGTCGACACTCGCCCCTGTCATTAGTGCTGCCACCCACCAGCATAGTGTCTCCACTCGCCGAAATAGTGTCGCCACTCACTGCCATAGTGTCACCACTCATGTTTTGTCCCGTTTGGTTTCTCCAATCGAGAATAAAGGTTCATATTTAGTCCCAGTTGGAGACACCATCCGGGATTAAATATGCTCGTGCCGACCGCAACCTGCCACAACCCCTTAAGTTCCGGTTGGTTTCTCCAGCCGGGACTAAAGATGAACCTTTAGTATCGGTCGGAGACACCATCCAAGACTAAAGATATTTCTCGTCATATTTTCCAGCCCCTTCCCTCCGCTTCCTTCCATGTTTTCCCACCCTTTCCCTCCGCTTCGTGCCATGTTTTCCCGCCCTTTCCCTCTATATATAGGCCGACCATCATGGCCACCCACACATCCACACATTCCCCACCGCCTACTTTAGGATGCCCATCCCGCATACTCGTGGTTAACTCGATGGCAATGACGGAGTATTGGGCCCTGCCGGGCATGTCCGAGACTAGGCTCCGCCAGGCTGGCACTGGGAGGTGCTACCTTCCGGGACGCGTCGCTTGGTGAGGAATCCAGGTCTCGTCGTCTGATACGTCGGAAACGTATCTATAATTTTTGATGTTCCATGCTTGTTTAGTATCTACTTTGCTTTGCTTTGTCTACACTTTGAGGTGTTTTTATTTGTTTTCTGGTACTAACCTATTAACAAGATGCAACAGTGCCATTTGCCTGTTTTCTTCTGTTTTTGGTTCTAGAAAGGCAAAAAATCAATATTCTCGGAATTGGTCAGGACAAAAGCCAAAGTCAATATTTTACCATGGGGAACATGGAGCCAGAGTACGAGACAGAGGGGAGGCACCAGGAGGCCACACCCCCTGGCGATGCGGGCTAGGGTTAGCCACGCCTAGGGGGTGTGACCACCCTGGGCGCCCCTGCCTCGCCTCTTCGCCTATAATGACCCCTCGATGCATAAACCCTAAGTACCCGATCAATATTCCACGAAACCGTCTGTAGCCACTGCCACCATGATCCCTAGATCAGGAGGATATGAAGCGCTTACCGGCACCCTGTCGGAGGGGAGATCATCCTGGAGGCCTTCTTCTTCATCATGCCAGCCTCCAGTATGAAGCGTGAGTAGTTCCACCTTGGACTACAGGTCCATGTAGTAGCTAGATGGTTGTATCTCCTCCTTTGTGCTATCATGTTTAGATCTTGTGATCTCTATTCATGATAAAGATCTCATCTATTTGTAATCATGCATGTTGTGTTTGCAGGGATCCGATGGATATTGAGATTACTATGTCAGATTGATTAATGGTTTTGTCTTATTGATTCTATCATGTCTGTGTTGTTTGTGATCTTGCATGCTCTCCGTTGTTAGTAGCTATCTTGGCCAAGTAGTTGCTAGTGACTCCAGGAGGGGGTATTTATGGTCGATAGTGGGTTCATGCCTCTAAGGGAAGTGACAGAAATCTCTAAGGTTGTAGATGTGCTGTTGCCACTAGGGAGAAAACAACGGTCTCTTGTTCATGAAACAAGTGGATTGTTTACCTTACACACTTTGCTTAAAGTAGTTATCTCTTGCTTGCAACTTAATACTAGAGGGGGTTCGGATGATAACCCGAAGGTGGATTTCTAGTCATAGATGCAGTTGGATGGCGGTCTATGTATCTTGTTGTATTGCCCAATCGAATATCATAGGATCATGAATGTCTAGTATTGCATTGTTATGCCTTGCTCAGTCCTGTCAATTGCCCTACTGTAATTTGTTTATCCAGCATGCCATGTTTGTTTATCTAAGGAGAACACCTCTAGTGAACTATGGACCCCGGTCCAATCTTTACCATTTATACATCTTCCACTATTACTGTTTACTTTCTGCAAACCACTATTACCTTCCACACTATACAATTAATCCTTTGTTATAGCAAACCGGTGAGATTGACAACCTCACTGTTTGTTGGGGTAAAGTCTTGAGTTTGTGTTGTGAAGGTCTCCAAGTTGCTAGGAACACCTTTGAGTCGTTTCCTTCCTCCTACTAGTTCGATAACCTTGGTTTCTTACTGAGGGAAAACTTGCTGATGTGCTCATCACACCTTGCTCTTGGGGTCTCCCAAAAGGCGTCAACAACACGCCCATCATCGTCAACCCGGAGCTTCTTTGGTGGCGCTCTTCTGGTCCACAATCGGTCCAGCGGGATCTGGCCCACGAGGAGGTGGTACAGCGTCGTGTTAGGGAGGAGGACGAGCACGTCCGTCTCTATATGGTTGCGTTGGACGTCAGGGTCTCCGATACCTAGCAGGTTCTTCAGGATCTCACCCGAGCTATGATTGTGTGATGGTTCCTTCTCTTTGGGAGTCCACCTCCTACAGCTCAGGCACCGGGAGTCGTCCTCCAGTTTTATTGAGAAAAATAATGTATTAAGTTCCATGGCTTTCGAACCAAATAACCAATGTTATGTGCAAAATCGCTGCATAGTTTGTGATACTATTATGTGCAGAATCGTGGCACGGAAAAGCCATTTCCATCACAAAATGACCTATCATGTCCGATGAGTGCGTATTTGCATCATGGTTTATATTATTATTTTACATAGTAGTGGCAAGATCTTGGTATTTCACGGCGTTCGCACGCACCTTTTATGTTTATTTTCACCAGGATCAGGGCAGATGATGGATCTAATGGACACAATTCTTGGACCAGTTATATTGGAGTGAAAAGGAGCCAAAAACAACATAAATAGCTTATTTGGGAAATATCAATAATACCAGAAGAAACCCCGAAGCGATTGGAGGATACAAAAGGGTTAACGACCAACTATACGGTGGAAGAACTTTTTCCGGCCGTATAGTTGGCGCCGACACCGCCTCCTCAAATAGTTTCACCCCGTGCAACTAGATCGGAGAGACGACATACAGAACACCCAGAACAACCGGACTGTCACTTTAATTTTTGTTATTTATTTTCATTGTACTAATTTTTGATTTGAGTTGCAGGACCATAACAATGGACAACACTCAACATTTAATCCAGCTTGAGGTAGTAAGGAATATGGGTTCACCCATGGACACTTTTATAACTGTCAATAAAAGCATGAACCCCGATGGTATTGAGATCTATCCCTTATTATTTGAATTACTTAACTCTAAGAAGTTTGAAGGAACCAATGAAGAGAGACCATATGGACACTTACAATTCTTTGAAGATGTTTTTGGTTCCTTTATATTTGATGATTGTGACCTTGATAAAGTTAAAATCCAGTTGTTTAGACAAACTCTCTCTAATAATGTTTGCAACTGGTATAGATCCTTTTGTGCAAAAGCACTAAGGACGTGGACGGAATTAACAACCAATTTCCTATCAAAATATTACTCCAAAATCAAAGCTCACATGATGAGAGGTATTATTATCAGTTTCAAAAATAATCCTGATGAGAGTTTATATGAAGGCTATCTAAGGTATAAAAGCTATCTAGACAATTGCCCCCATAACCGTTTGCCTGATTGGTTAACCACTTATAATTTTTATGGAGGTATTAATAATAAAAATAGAACGAACCTAGATACCGCTTCTAATGGTAGTTTTCTATCTTATACCTATGATGAAGCCTAGAAATTAATAATGAAAATGAGGGAGACAACAGAAATTATTAAAAATGAGGAGAGCAATATGAGTAGTTCTTATGAATATGCATGTGAAAGAACATGTGGCCCCCCACTACTAGGAAAAGGGATGTTCGTGGCGCACCTGAAAAGCCCATCCGTGGCGCACTAGTGGTGCGCCATTAGGCGTACGCTGAGGCTAAAAAGTGCCCATAGCGCACTACCCTGGTGCGCTACGGTTATATGAGGATAGGCGTAGCACACTACCAAGTGCGCCACGGGTAGGGGCACAAGTGCGCCACGGATGTGTTTTTCAAAAAACAAAAAATGCAAACAACACCCTCGTTTTGAATTGCAAAAGCAATCGGGTCCAGAAATTGTCGCCATCGCGTCGCCTCGCCAGAGCAGTGGATGTGGCCACGACCTAGCACCGCAGGGATGTGCGGGAGGCCATGGCCGTGCTAGTCCTCGTTGGCGTCGAGGCAGTAGGAGGAGGTGTGGTCGGAGGAGACGACCGGAGGCGCGGTCGGAGGTGCAGTCGGAGGTGGACGGAGGTATGGTCGGAGGAGGTGGTGGCGGCGGCTGGAGGACGTGTGGTAGGAGGAGGAGGCGGCGACTGCCGAAGGAGCTGGTTACCCGTGGTTGTCCTTGGTCGGAGGAGGCCGAAGTGAGGAGAAGGAGAAGAGGGAGGAAGATAAGAGGAAGAGAAGAAGAGAGGGAGGAAGGAAGAGAAGAGGACGGAAGAGAGGGAGAAAGGGAGGTAGGTTGGACGGGTGGTGATTCGAATTTCGAATCCCGCTCAACTTACTCGTGGCACACTAGGTGGTGGTGCGCTACGGTTAAATTGCCTCAATTTTTTTCTGCAGCAAAAAATCTTGTTTTTGCCATAAATTTTTACTCTTTTCGAATTTTGAGATTCTAAAAAATCGCTAAACAACCTAAAGTGGTTGCAAGCGGATCTGGAATCTCGTTCTGGTCATTTTGGTATATTATACGTTTTTTTCGACATCGTATGCAAAAGTTAAGGCCGTTTTACCGTGCCATAATTTTTTTTGCAGAAAAAGTCGAAATTGAAGTTTGTTAATTTTCCTAGAAACTAGACCACATTATCTACCTAAATATGAAAGTATTTAATTTTTTGAAGTGTTTTTCATTTTCTTTTATTTTTTGCAAAGCTAAAAAGGCGATCCACGGGGGGGTGTGGAGTTGGTGTAGGCCACTTAGCCGTAGGCACTAGGGCAGAGTGCCCTACGGCTAAGTTGACCCAGCTGCTGCTGCACACATACCCGTAGCGCACTAGGTTAATGTGCGCTACGGCTAAATTTCGCATCCGTAGCGCACCTTGACATAGTGCGCTACGAGTATGTGTGTTGCGGCCACATGTGCCCTGGCCCACACATAGCCATGCCGCACCACCCCCATGTGCGCCACGCTTACGACAGTTAGCCGTAGGGAACTGTGGGCAGTGCACCACGCCTATTTTACCCGTGGGGCACCACTAGCACGTGCACTACGGATGTGTGGATTACCTATAGCCGGTTTCCTAGTAGTGCCCATGTGTGGTTTTGGTAATTAATAACAATCTTTATGGACTAACGTGTGTATTAAGTTGCACTTGTAGGATTTGTTCATTGGCATCGCTTGGAGCATGTGTTGGCTTCAAGGTTGATGAAATAAGAAGAAGATGTGTTATGCAATCTCAAAATGCGCCATCTATAGTAGATCTCATGTTTGATGCTTTCCATCCTCGTGATCATGGATGGATGATGAGGAATCAAGAAAGACGTTCCATCTTGAGAAGGTCAAGTTCGTCTACATCGATCCCAAGTGGAATGCTCAACGCAAAGGTATAATCTTGATAGGTTTTCCCTTTTGCCGGTCTCATGTTGTGTGTTGGAGACCGGGTTTAGGATAGATAACCGTACTATCAAGAGGGGCTCTCAAGTGAGTAACTCAATCATATATTTCAAAGAGAGCTTAAACCTTTACATACTTATAATCATCCTTTCTTGGTTGTTATTTGGATCTTATCCATGTGAGGTTCTATAGATTGTCGTAATATTCATAATAATCTATAGTTCATCGAAAACGGATTTCATATACATTATCTATTTGCGTTTTAGATATTGGAGGTTTTACCGGTTTCTCTTTTAGAGATAGGTAAAACCTTACATTATTTGGTTCTTACTCATATGAGGATTTATATCTTATATTAATCTCCATGACAAGCTCTAATTCATCGAAAAAGGAGTTCACATGCATTTTCTATTACGTTTTTTATGTTGGAGGTTTTACTGGCTTGTCTTTTTGAGAGAGGTTAAACCTTTCGTCATTTGGTTATATCCTCCCTTGATGTACTATGATGTTTTCTGTATAATCTTGTAGTGCTTGTTGTCCTCTTCAAAACGAGCCCAAGTTCATCAAAATCGGAGTCCGGATGCAAAAATTATGGTCGTTTTCATTCTAGGATAACCGGTAGTACCGAACCAGAATCCGGTAGTACCGCATTTTGGTACCGGGGAGCACAGAGAAAAATGCGTTTGGCGCTCCAGGAACCCCAGGGAATGTCCGATAGTGCCGGGGTCCGGTAGTACCACATTTTGGTACTGGGGAGCACAGAGAAAAATGCGTTTGGCGCCCTAGGAACCCGAGGGAATGTCCGGTAGTGCGGGTCCCAGGTAACCGGGTCCGTAATACCGCATTTTGGTACCGGGAGCCTGAGAGAAAATGCGTTTGGCGCCCAGAACCCAGGAATGTCCGGTAGTGCCGGGAAAGTCTGGTAGTACCGGGGAAAAGTCCGGTAGTATCGGGAATCACATTTTTGGGCTGCAACGGTTGGATTTTGGAGGGACCTATTTAAGGGGCCTTCTTTCCCAATGGTTCCTCAACTTTTCTTGCAAGTTTTCCCTTCCATTGTTGACCTTCTTGAGCTTGCTTACCCTCAATCCCTCCTATGATTCTTGCATATTCTTGGGGGATTTGGAGGAGGAGATCTAGATCTACAATCCCACCAATCAATCTCTCCTCTAAGTGAGGGGAACATATTGGGATCTAGATCTTGGAGTCTTTTGTGGATTTCCTCCATTTTTCTTCCTCTCTTATTCCCCCATAAGCTTTTGTAGCGTTGGTGGAATTTGGGAGAGAAGGATTTGAGCACTTCCTGTGTCCTTTCCATTGTATTTGGTGCATCGGTTTGAGTTATCGGTGAGGATTTAGTGAGTGAAAGTTGAGAAGCCTTTTACTCTTGAGTTCTTGAAACCCTAGACGGTTTGTTGGTGTTGCAGGTTGTGGCCTTGGTGGCGTTTGTTGGGATCCTCCAATTAAGTTGTGGAGAAGTGCCCCAACCTTGTGAGAGGTTCCGGTTTGTCACCGACAAGTGCACTAATAGTGGAAGTGTGGATCGATCCCGTTGGGGTGAGATTCACCGGAGAATAAGGGAGGCCTTTTGTGGCGTAGGTGGTTAGATACCACCCCCTATCCAAATGATACGTACTCCATGTTGGGAGGAACTCGGTAAAATATCATCGTCCCCGCGTGCCTCGGTTATCTCTATACCCGAGCTTTTACTTATGCACTTTACTTTGTGTTAGCCTTCGTGCTTGAAGTATATATCTTGCTATCACATAGTTGTTTGTATTGCTTAGCATAAGTTGTTGGGGCACATAGGTGAACCCTATATTGTTCTAGGTTTTGTGCTTAACAAAGTAAATGTTAGTTTTATTACGCCTTTGTTGAGGCACTCTCGAAAAGTTTAAATCGCCTATTCACCCCTCTCTAGGCGACATATGTATCCTTTCAATTGGTATCATAGCCCGGTCTCTCATTTTAGGCTTCACCATCTTGAGAGTAAAGATGTCGGCTAGGGGATTAGTGCACAATGACATGTTCACATTCAATGGCACAAATTATGATAGTTGGAAAACTCGTATGCTTATTCATTTTCGGGGCATGGACCCAAATTTGGAGCGTATTGTAGATATAGGTTTTTCTCCTCCTATGGATTTCAAAAATCTATCTTGTGAGGATGAGAAAAACTTATATCTCAATGCTCTAGCTTCTAATGTGCTTGTTAATTCTTTGAGCTATGTAGTTACCTCTTCAATCATTCCTTTTTGGAGCGCTCATGAGTTATGGACAAGACTTCAAGATAAATATGGTGTGTCCAACATTATTGAGGATGATTGTGTTGCTTCCACTTCTGGTCTCTATGATTTCTCATCCTCTACCACTTCACCAACATGTGACTTTTCACAAGATAATGATATGGTGAGTGGTGATAGAAATTGCTATTTGGATAGTGTGCTTACTATTTATAATCCCTCATCTCTATCTAGTTGCAATGATCTATCTTTGGAATTTAACACTTCTAGCACTACAAACTTCTTACATGCTTGTGTTAATAGTCCTTGCATATCATGTAGAAATGACTTGAATAAATCTCATGATGATATGCTTGTGTTGTCTTGTTGCCATGATAAAAATTCTTCTATTTCCTCTAGTGCTTGTGTTGCTAACCATGTAGAGGAAACTGAAGATTCTATAGTCCAAGACATGGTTTTGAATGAAGCCGCAAATGCAATCTCATCTTCACCTTCTTCCGGTACCCACCTATGCATTATGGCTAGGGATTCAAAGGTAACTCCTACTTTGGAACCCATTACCTCTTGTGATGAGGAGGATGTGGATAATGTGGAAGAAGAGCTTGATATTGATGATTTATATGAAAAGGGTGAGATTGTTTATCATGCCCTTGTTAAAAAAGATATTGCTTTCTCTAACTTTGTTGAAATCTTGGACTTTTCTATTAAGAGCAAATAACATATTGATAAGTTAGAAACACAAATTGAGGTGCATGATAACAACTTTGATAAAATGGGTAGTCTTTAGCGTGAGTATGCTAATATAATTGCAAACCTAAATAAAGCTCTTGAAGAGGAACAAACCACTAAGGAATCTCTTGAGGAGACCTTTGCTTTAAAGTTGTCTAGAGTAAAGGAATCTCATGATAGATATCTTGAGGTGGCAAGTGAACTCAAAAGTAAAAATGATGAGATTCAAGTTGCTTATGCTAAACTCCTTGAGGATTTTGAGCACCTCAAAAATGGCTCTAGGGTCATAAAGGGTGAGCTCATCAAACTCACCGAGTCACATGAGCAACTTAAAGATTCATATTCAAAAGAGCTTGCCAAGTTTCCCTCACCTCTTGCTAATAATGATGATGCTTGTGCTACTAACTCTATTTCTTGTGAAGCATCTATTTTAAAGGAGAATGTTGAGCTAAAGGCTCAACTTACTTTGCTAACTAGCAACTATGGAAAATTAGAAGAAAGTCATGTTAAGCTCTCAAGATCACATGAGGATCTTCTAGTCTCCCATGGTAGGCTAAAGTTAGCTCATGAGGCCATCGTGTCAAAGGTAACATCTAGTGGGCCTCATTTGGACATTAGCACTATATCTACTCCAAATGTTATATTACCATGTGCTAGTCCTTGTAATTCATCCTATCACAACCATGCTATATCTCGTGATGAATTACATTTCGTGCCTTGTTTCTCTAACAATGTAGCATCTGCTTCCTCTAGTACTTTTATTGAAACTAACCATGTAGAGGAAATCAAAGAGCTCAAGGCTCAAGTCACTTATTTGAATCATGACTTGAAAAAGGGTCATCAAGGGAAGGCCGCACTCAACAAAATCTTGAGTGTGCAAAAATCCCCAATGACAAGAGTGGTCTTGGATTCAACTCCAATGTCAAGAACAAGTCCACTATCAAGTTGAAGCACAAGGACAACAAGAAGAAAGGCCAAGATCAAGTCAAGAATCCGGCCAACATTGTTTGCTTCAAGTGAAAGGAAGAAGGGCATCATGTTAGATCTTGCCCGTTGAAGAAGAAGCCTCTTAGTGTGAAGCAACAAGGGAAGCGGCCTCAAGCTCCTCCTCAAGTCATTGACGGGCCTCTTCCTAAGAGGACTACTCGAGCTCTTCCTCGAGTTGTGGCTTCACCTAAAAAGAAAGATGGCAAGAGTAGAACTTGCTACATATGTCGTGAGAAGGGGCACATTACTTCCTCATGCACTATTGGTATCTCCTCATCCAATTCTATCTTGATTTATGATGCTTATTCACTTTATAAGGATGAGGTTGGCAATATGTTTGCCAAGTTTGTTGGTGCCCAATGTGGTGTCAAGAAAAGAACCATTTGGGTTGCCAAGCCTATTGTGACTAACTTATTAGGACCCAACTTGGTTGGGGACCAACAAGCCAAAACTTGATCAATAGGTGTGTTTTGGAGGGCATTGGAGACTTGGTTACATTATGAAGAATTGAGGGATCTTCATCAATTATTTGTGTCAAGCCAAGCCTTTTGGATTATCATGCTTATATTATATTTTCAATGTTCCTCCTTGCGGTAACATATGCTTAACTCATTTCATTGAAAGTTACTCGCCCCCTTGTGCATGTGTTGGTTTTGTATCTTCCATGCTTTTATACATGTTGTGCTTTCCACTTAATTATATTGAGGTATCTAGCATATTTGTGTATGATTAGGTGGCACACTATGTATGTGTGTTCTTATGTTTGAGCCTTACTTGGTTATATTTGGTATCTTATTTGGCTCTTGTGAGAAATTAATGGACTATCCAATTTTGGGGGAGTGTTATGCTTGGGCATTCCACAATCCTAAAAATGTGTGTACATGAGGAATACCACCTAGTATTGATATTGCAATATTATCTAGTCTCTTTGTGGTATGTTTCTCATGAGAAATTTAAGTTCTATAATGTCCATTAATTATATCTATTTGGATCTGTTGCCTCGTGTTGGTTTTATGGTAGTATCACATTATGGGGGAGTCATATGCTTAGGGCATATTACAATCCTAGAAAATGTGAATATTCGAGGTTGTGTCACTTAGAATTGATATTGATAATTATCTAGCTCCTATGAGACCCATTTACTCATACAAGTTCCAATTTGCTTGCATGCCTTTATTGCTAATATTTTGGATCTTGTATGTGAGAGTGTTTCTTGGTATGTGTTTCCTCATATTTAGATATATATCCTCATGGAAACCATTTGCTTCAAGTTATTCTAATCACTAGTGATTGTGTGACTATTGGAATCTACCAAGAATCTTGTTCGAAGTATCATGCTTAATTCTTATATTTAGTTATATGCTTCTTGTTGTCACTATGATCTTGGATATCCATGCAAGCTACCTTGGGGAAATTATTCCCAATACTTCTTGTCATTGGACAATTAGTACTAAATTTATGGTAAAATTTATTGATCATATTCACTTTGGCCTTTGCTTAATCTTGTCCTATACCTGGCCAAGTAAATGTTTTGTGTGCTCCCATGAATTCCTTGCTACTTTTGGATCTTCCTATTTAATTGGTATCCTCTTGTGTTTTATTTAATGTAGGTAGTATATGATCTCATTTGTGTGAATTTTGCATTCAAAATCAAAATTCTATATAATGTACTACTTATGAGTGAGATCTCCTATATTATCTAGAACAATCCTTTTATGCTTATTTGTTTGATCCATATCGGGTTTTAGATGCTTGTAAGCTCAATCTTTTTGTTTTGGTATTTTGTGCCATCATGAAAAGTTTGGAGAGTTTGGTTTACTTGTTGGAACCTTACTCTTTTTGGGAGTTGGTTTTGTCTCATTCTTTGTTTCACATTTTTACCATTTTAGAATGAGATAAATCCTTGAGAATTTGTATTTTTATCTATGTAAGGTTCCCAACCTTTAATAAGGTAGATATCCCTGTGTTTACAATGCTAGTCCCTGGATCAATAGCTAGCATCCACAGTTAAGATGTAATATCAAGAAACAAAGGTCATAATGCAACTTTATAACCAGGAATAAAATAATTTATTACATCTTACATAGCTTATTTAGCTATCACATTACATTGCAGCAAAAATCTATAGAGCATGGAGTCCTTCATCTTCAAAGTGCCACAGGCAATCATGTTGGTTGTAGACTTGTAATCCTATTCAACAAACTTCACTAACATCAAACAAACCTACAACATAATAAGTTGCAGCCACAAGGGTCAATACATTTGAATTGTATTGGCAAGTTTCACTACTATGTAGAAATAAGTGGATCCTATCATTACATGCATATTTGGCTAAGTAGGGTTTAGGCTCATTTGCAGAAAGCAATATAGTTTTATCCTATCTTTTCAAAATAGTTTTGATCTTTTGTCAAATCTTTCTGAACTTCTTGGAAAACTCCAAGTGCTTCAAATCCCTTGTTGTCACCATCAAGTTTTACTTTGAGAAATTGGAATGTCGAGATCTTCCATAGCTTCAGGCCTTAGTTGCTCAGTATTGTCCATAACCGGGGACACGGCTAAGTACTTAGAATTTGATCTTCTGCAGAAGTTGTACACTTTACCCACATGACACAATCTCATCTTGATGCCACTAGTGGCCGCTGGATAAGTACTCACGAAGATGGAGTACTGGCAGATTGAGAATGTGACAAATTATTTCCATAGAAGTCCTCCCAATACACAATGCTAGCTTGTCTCCAGGCACCAATGTAGGGTTTCTAGTTCCCTTACACAATTCTAGTTAACCTGAAGATGCCAATGCATGGGTCTTCCACTATGTAGTTGACTAAGCCACAACCCATTTAGCATGTGGCTGTACACGAAAGCCACTGTACGAGAAACATGTTCAATCTCTAAGTCCCTGGGTGGTTTTCTTCTAGTGCACATACAAAAAGAGATAGCCATATAAACATGGTTCCTTTTGTTGCCACCTTGTCCAATCTTGAGTATCCTTGTCCACCCAGGTGGTTCATTGAGTACTTGTTTTATTATATAAAACATATATCTTTTCAATACTTCATATAGTCATATCATGTATCCCATCCCAAATATATAGCAGGGCTAAGCATACTACAACTACATTGTTTCCACTAAGGAATATATAAGGGTATCCTATTAGGATTTAGCATAGCACAAAATATAGTAGTCCTTATCATGCATGTTTCAAAAATCCACTAAGTGTAATGAAAATAGTAGGACATGGATGATAGTGTCACTTGCCTTTTTAGTAGAGAATGATGGTTCACTTCTTGATCTTGCAAATATCACACTCTTCTAATTCCACTACAATTCAATCAAGCAAACATAGATTCAACTAGCATTCCAACCAATTTATCACACATAAAATAATAGAAACAAGGTCATGCATGCAAGCATGCAAAACAATAGTTTTATTTGCAAAAGTGGTTTCTACTAGTCTCTAAACATTATAAAGTTCAAAAGTGGTCTTTTACTAAAGTGGTAAAACCATTTGCAAAAGGTTTTATCTATAAACCCTTTTTAAATCAAATAAATATTTTATGTGGTTGAAAATGTTTTTAGCAAAGCAATATTCTTTAAAGATTTCACCAAATATACTTTAATTCTCAAAACTTGTTGTTTAGGGTCAGAAGGTTTGAATCAAATCATTTCCCAAAGATTTTACTCAAAAATCATTTCTAAAATAAAATCAATATTTTTATTTGACTAGAAATGAGCTAATTCAATTATTTATTCCCTAACTTCACAAAATACATTTTTAAATCCATAAGTTGGTTCCTAGGGTCAGTAGGTTCACAACAAACCATTTTGCAAAGATTTCATCTCAAAAACATATCTAGAACAATTTTTATATTCAAAATAAGCCTACACAAGTTTCTGCAATTTCAACCAATTTTACAGAAGAAAAACATTAAACAAAATGCATGGTTGCAAAGTACTTGTTCTACTGATTCCATTGATATAAAATTTGCAAAATTTGGACGTGTAGAATTAAAGTTATGAATTTTACAAGTTTGCAATTCAAACAGATTCTAATTTCTATTTTAAACAAAACCTTGCTCACGTGGCGTGTTTCTATTGGCCGATACCGCTTCGTGCGGATTGAGCTGTTCTGACCGCAGGATTTAACTTAAAACGAACGACGCTGATCAACTCGTACCCCTTCATCTAGTTCTAATCTCAGCCAACGGATTCTGATCTAACGGACACGGTTGCGTGGTCAAACACTGGCGGCGCTGCGCGGCGGCGAGCGGCGGAGCACGCTCTGGCGGTGGCGTCGTGGCGATTTCAGGAAGCGAGGGAGAGGGGGAATTAGCTTACAACGTTCGCGTGGTCGAGGTGAAGCTCGAGGTGGCGTTGGCTTGGCGAGGGGCGCACCAGAGAGGCGACGATTGCTCGCCGGAGTTGCTGCGAGCGGCGGGTGTCTCTGGAGGTCGTCGAGGACAGAGCTGCAGATCTCCCTAAGGAAAACAGGAGGGGGCATTAGACGCGGACGGACGTGGGGTTCACGTGAGCATCATCGAGAGGTGCTGGGGAGGTCTGAGCTTACCAGGGGGAGGTCGCCGGAGAAGGGACAGACGCGGCGGTGCTCAGGTGATGACGAAGTCGACGTTTTGGAGCACGCGCGAGTGAATGGAGCACACGGGCAGGTGCGCCTGGAGGTGGAGAACAAGCTCGTGCGCAGTGGGAGGCGAGAGGCGGCGGGGTGTGGCCAGAATTGCTCGGGAAACCTCGTCGGAGCAGAAGGTTTCGAGCTCGCGATTGGAGAAGCCCGGTGGCAGAGACGAGGCGGTGTTTGGGGGGAAAGATAGTGGAGAGAGGGACGCTTATGTGTGCGTGATCACAACGAGGTTTTACTTAGCCAATTACGCGTATTGACACCGGCAATAACTCGGCAGCAACGGCAGGGCGACGTGGTCGCGAGATTGAAGACGACTGCGTGGCAGTGGGGTCCATCTGGCAGTGAGGGAGAGAGAGAGGGCGTTGGGTCCACTGCTCAGCGTCTGTGCGGGTGTGTTCGCGCATAGAAAACGTTTCGCTGAGGGGGGAAAGATGGGCTGCGAGTTGGGCTTGTTGGGCCTGTTTGCTGGGCTGGTTTGATTCACCTTTTTTTTATACAGGAAGCTTTTTCTTTTTTCCATTTGGAATTTCTGTTTTGATTTTATTCAAACAATTCAAACACCCAAATGAATTCAAACCTTTGCCAAACTTTGTGTATATTTTAATTCTGTTTATCAACACAAATCAAAGTCCAAATCAAAATAATTTTTATTCTTTTTAGGATCCATTAATAATTAAATAAATGGACCATAGTCATTGATTCAAATAGGATTTAATTTATTTAACCACTCTATTTGAAATCTAAATAATACCAAAATCATTTTAGTAGGTTTTATTTGAATAAATAAAACACTTGGGAAAACTTATTTAAAATAAAATAACAAGTTTTAAATGTTTATTTAAAACGGAAAAGCCTTTACTTTAATAAAATTGGATATTAATAAATCCTCATTATCTTATTTAAATAAACCTTTACTCTTTTTATCAAATAGAAATATTTTATTTCAAAAGTTTGGCCAAGATTTAATTTGGCTCTATAAAATAATCCTTATTTATAATTCTACCTTTTCTTTTGAAAACAAATCTTTTTATTAAAAGATCTAAAAATAGTAATTCCAACTACCATAATTTTATTTATTAATTGTTTATCTTTTTAAATCCCTTTAGGATTTTATTTGATCAAAATAGGTTTTGATGTTTCCAATTGGAATCAAAAGTTTCTTCTCACCCTAAATTTCAACAAAGTTTTATTTTGTTTATTTATTTTTCACATTTCAAAATTTGGAAAATTTTGGGATGTGACAATCTATCTTTTTCTCTTTGGCTATAGCCTAGTTCATTTGTTGAACTTGTGATGTTTCATGTGTTGAATTGGTTCTTTGATACAATTTGTAAATCATTTGTCATGTCACATTCTTGTGTCTCTAATCTCGATTTACTTGTTGTTTTTGTTCAAATTGTATCTCCTTTTTAGTTCTTGAAAGCTTTATGCATGCATATTTACTATATGTTTATATTATGTCATGCTTTATTTCTTTGATCCAATATATAGGGGAAACTCCACCAAATCCCATCGGCTAAGTTGTGCATGAAATTTAATTTCATATCAACATGCACATATTTATGTGGAGTCTCCCCTATATACTGTTGTTGCACTAACTACTTTGGACCCAATATGGTAGGGGGCCATTTTGTACTTAATTTTGTTTTAGGTACATTGGAGATATATTGGATGCTTGTCTTTCAATTTTGAAGAAGTAGCGCTTAAAATAAAATTTGAGGCAAGCTATAGGATGATCAACGAATTCATATCCTCTATACCCTACCAATTATATCTCGGTAACAAGTATCTCTTTCTCATGCTCATATATCTTGCTTCCAACTGTGTGTCGGTTGCCTTCTATGCATGAATTCTTGTATTTGTATTGTTTGTGGTCATAGCTTTGGTTTTAAAGAGAACTCCCTATTCCAAATGTGTGTAAGTAGATATTAGGACATAAAATTGGGACTATACAAAATCATTCATTTGATCCACCACTCCCAAATATTTCAATCTAGCAATTTTATTGCCTATCCTTCCTCAACTTCTCTCATGTGAAATAGTGAGATTTTGCTAATTGATTTTCCTTGTGATACTTTGTAACATCCCAAAAATAATGTTTCAAAACTCATGCATATCATCCATGCATCCATGATCATTGAGGGTTTGATTTCAAAACCATTTCAAAAGCAGGAGCATCTGATGCTTATTATTTTATGTGAGAAACTATTAATCTAATGCCACTCTCATTTGAAGAGTTATTGTTTTAAAACCAAGCCTTTCTTGCTCTCTTGTTATTTTGTTTGATTGGTGGAGTTTGGTGAAATTTTTACAAAACAAATATGATTCAGAACCCATTTCCAAAACTTATTCAAATCATGTGCTATTGCACTGTTTACCTTGTTCAATCAAAAGAACCAATCCAATGCAGAGAGACCACATGGTTTTGTGCACAATTATATGAAGGTTGCACCTTACAAAAACATAGAAAATTTTGAATTCAAATGGCTTTGGTTTTATTTGATTTTGATTCCTGAAAATCAACCCAGAAAAAGAAAAAGAAGTTTAAAACCCAGTTGGGCCTAGCGCCACCATTCCAGCCCAACTAGTGAAGCATCCCACCCGGGATTTCCTCCTCTCCTCTGTTTCTCACCCATGTGAACACACCCCTCTCACTGACTCCCCGGACCCACTTGCCCCGTCAGCTTCGTCCCCAAACCTCGCCCATGACTGAGCCTCCGTCGTTTTCTCCCCCACGTCACTACCATTGATTGCGCGAGTAAATGCCGTTGATTCGCCGAGTAACTCCATGCTTAGCTCCGGCTACTTAAACCTCTCCCCCTCGCGGCCATTTCCCCCAACAAAGCCAGCCAGAAACGCCTCCAGGCTGCCAGTATTTGCTCTTGCACCGCCGCAGACAGAACCCACTCCGGCGAGGTATTCCGGTAAGCCTAGTGCTCGCGCCTACTCCTCGTTCACCCTGAAGTGATCCTCTGATCTTTGCGCACCTCCTGATCCTTTTTGTTTGTCCATTTGTGATCCAGAGCGTCGACTTCGACGAGTACCGTGGGCATCTGACGCCGTCTCCAACTCCGGCGAGCGATTAAGGTAAAAGCTGACCGCCCCGCGCCTTCTACTTGACCCTGTCAGGTTCGCCTAAGCATTGTGCACTCGCTGATAACCTTGGTTTGTACTAGGGTGACCAGTAGCGTCTCCTTCGTCGTTGTCCGTGCAAACCCGACGCTACCTCCAACTCCGACGAGCCCCAGCAGCCTCTGCAGCACACCCCCGCCCACACCAGCAACACCTAGAGCTTCGTCGTGATTCCGCGAGTTCGGTAAGCCACTGCTCGACCCTTAGACCCCTCTACAATCACCGGTGCATCGCCGGCAGAAGCGCCGCCGCCGCCAGCGACCATTCGCGCTGCCACTTCTTGGTCAAAGCGTCAGCCACCGTTAGATCTGTATCATAGGGCGTAGATTAGAATGGGAGCGAACCATCTTCTTTAGATCTGGCGCGTTGGATCTAACTTGATCCGATGGTGCGTAAGCATGATCCTGAGCGAGGCGGTACCAGCCAGTTAGAAGCCGCCGCGTGGCACAGGTTTTGTTTTAAAATTTGGAATTAGATCTATTAGTTGTTTGATTTTGTTTTAATCACAACTTTTGAATGCCACGTCGAAATTTGATAAGTTTTATATCAATGAAATCAGAAGAGAAAGCCCTTTCCATTTATGCAATGTGTTTAATGTTTTGCTTCTGTTAAAATGGGTGTTTTTGCAGAAACATGTGTAGGCATAATTTGGATATAATAATTATTTGAGAAATGATTTAATGTTCAAATAAAGTTTTTTTGGAAAGTTTTGAACTTGTTTATGAATCAGTACTGTGCACTTGTCTTGTTGAGTATAGAAAATCATCACATATCATTTGCATGCATCCATATTTTTTTGCTTGTATTTATTTTGTATGTGATTTGGTGCTACCATTTTATGTGTAGATTTTGGTGCAAATAGTGATTGTGATTGTGAGGATTGTAGCTACTCTCCAAACTACCAAGGCAAGTGGTGCTTCATGATTTCATTCCTATGTTTTTCAACTATGCATTAGAAATATTTTGCTAGTCTTGCATGGATATTTTTGATCTATATGCTATGCTTGGGAAATCCTAGTAGTTGTAGAATTGCTAGAAATATTTCTAAGTTTTATCAATGCCATGCTTAGCCTAGCTAGTAGCAACCAAGGGTGGTTATATTCATGCTATGAATAAATATTTCTAAGTCTTTGGACTATGTTTTTGTTTAATAAAACAACTAAGTGAATGAAACACCTAGGTGGAATGGAAGGAATGGGTTATGTTGAGTGGTTTCACAAGGCCCATTTCTATGGTTTACCTTGTGTATCTCACTTGTTGGAAAGCCACCCAGGAACAAAGGGATTTGAGAGGCCAAATGTTAAGAAGCTTCTAGTGCAGCCACTTGGCAATATGGGCTCTGCCTGGATAACATAGGTTGCAATAACTTAGCCATTTGGACAGTTGGTGGTAGTGGGATGATAGGTTGAAGCGTCCATTTGGTCTAAGGAAGGCTTCAAAGGTCTGTCTTGGTGAAAATCAAGTCTTGTGGGGAAAGTGCACAGCCTCTGCAGATGGAAGAATCTAAGTACTTAGCCATGTCCTGTATTGGACAACTTGAGCATCAAGACATGGAAGCTATCAAGAATCTCCTCATCCCAATTTCTAAGTAAAACTTGTGGTTGAACAAGGGTGAAGGACCCCAATGTCTATTGGTGGTTCCTTGGGAAAAGTTTTGACAAAGAAAAACTTAGTGTTTTCAACTGATAGGCAAAACCTATTTTGAGCAAAGCAAGCCTAAGCTACACTTAGCCAAAATGCATATAGTATATAGTCCACCAATATTCTACTAAGGTATCACTTGCCAATACTATTCCAATGTATTGACCCACTGTGGCTGTAACTTGTGATGTTGCAGGATATTCTGATGATGATTAGGAGTCATGAGTCTACACTCAACATGCTTGTCTGTGGCACATGAAGATGAAGACTTATTTATCTTATTATATATTTGAACTCTTGTATTAGGCCTGTGGCCATGGAGTTGTAAAAGACTATGTTTGTCTCTGGAATGATATGTTATAATGACCTTTGTTTCTGTGTACTTCATCTTAAACTGTGGATGCTAGCATTAAACTGTGGATTTTATGTATGCTATGACTTGTGTGTTTGTCAATGTTATGCTTGTGATGCTTTGTCTTGTAAAATTATTCTTTGTGTTGACCCTAACTTTTTCTATCTTATAAATAGATGCCTAATGTTACCATCAGCACGACTGAAGAGTTCAAGGGAACTTGTTTTGGCCCTCGTATTATTGAGCTCACTAGTTTGCTCAATCTCCCTCTTCCTACCATCATGGTGCTTCCCCTCACCAAGTTTGAGAGGAAAGACCTTTCGGGCTTCAAGGTTAATCAGCCCGGACGCCAGACTGAGCCTACCATGGAGGCTATCATCTTCAAGCTCATGCATGATGACAAGGAGAGAGGCCTATAGGTAGTCATGCAGGACTTGATTGGACGTCTGTTAGGGAGACACTCTCGACAGGTTATAGGTACTCACTTCCACACCTTCGGTAGACGAGATGAGGATGGTGAGGCCATTGACTTCGAGGATACTTCGAGGGAGACAGTAGAGCCGATTCGTCTATACCTCCAGGACTTAGAGGTTCTTCTTAGGCACGTAGACACTAATAGGACCAACGTCATGCTCAGCAATGACGAACTCCAGGTGCATCTTCATGAGAAGGACAAGATCTTCGCGGAGCAAGATGAAATATTCAAGGAGATGGAGGCCAAGTTTGAGAGTCAGGACAAAAATTTCAAGAGTCAAGAGAAGCGAGTCCAAGATAGGAACAAGAGGATTCGAGGCATGACTGCAGAACTAGAGGCCAAGGACTTCGAGCTCGAGCATCAGCAGACTGTGATTGAGAGGCTTCGTTCACAGAAGAGGGCTCTCAATGCCAAGGTAGAGACCTTGACCACCAATGTCGAGGAATACAAGACCGCTATGGAGAATGCAGGTCTTACATTTGTTGAGGAGGAGGTTGATGCCGAGGAGTAGTGATGACTACTCATTTACCTTTATTTATCATGTCTTTGATTATTGAGTCGCGATGACCATCCAACATGTGGATGGCTTGCTATTGGTGTGTTTACTTTGCAAACTTGTCATTTATGTTGTTGAACTATTATTATTATGATGCATGTTTGGTGATTGTTTATGTGATGTATTGTGCATGTTAGCATCTATGGGTATCTCATTTTTATCTCTATTGTACAAACCACAGATGCCTCCCCGACGTGCCAATCCCAACCCCAACAACAACAACATCACCCCTGAGATGCAGCAAATGATGACAGCTCAGACTCAGCTGATGCAAATGATGACTACGTTCATCCAGAATCAGAACAACAACAACAACAATAACAACAATAACAACAATAACAACAATAACAACAACAATCAGAACAACCCACCGGGTTTTGACATGCTTACTAGGTTCTTGAGACTGAGGCCAGCAAAGTTCTCAGGAACTACTGATCCTATGGTGGCCAATGATTGGCTATGCTCTGTGAACAAGGACTTGGTAACAGTTGGCTGTACTCATGAAGAGAAAGTCAGATTTGCAGCTCACTTGTTGGAAGGACCAGCAGCCACTTGGTGGGATAACTTCCAGATCACCACTCCCATTGCAGATGTGACATGGGCTATCTTTGAAGATGGTTTCCCTACTGCTCACATCTCATCCGGAGTGATGAGTTTGAAGAAGAAAGAGTTCCATAACTTGAAGCAGCGCCACCGCAGCGTGGCTGAATACATTGAGGAGTTCAACAATCTGGCGCGATATGCACCGGACGAAGTTGACACTGATGCTAAGAGGAAGGAAAAGTTCCTTGAAGGGTTGAATGATGAACTGAACCTACAGTTAGCTGTGGCCTATGTTCCCACATACCAGTCTCTCTGTGACAAGGCTGCTATTTTGGAGAACAAGATGAAGCAAGTCGAAAGTAGGAAGAGAAAGCACTCTGACAAGTACAACTCGGGATCGTCTCACACGCGTTCCCATTATGATGATACTGGGAGTTCAGGATCCCACAAGCATGGGAAATTCAACAAGCACCACAACCACAACCGTCATCATGACAACAAGAGTCACCGTAGTCATGACAATGACAAGTACAAGAATCACAAGGGTGGATATAAGAGCCACCACAGTGGAAGTGGCAGTGGGAGCCAGCCTGTCAAGAAGGATCTTAGTCAGGTTGAGTGTTTCAAGTGCAAGAAGATGGGACATTATGCAAATGAATGCCCAGAAAAGAAAGTTGAAGGACCCAACAAGCCCAACCCTTTTCAAAAGGGACAAGTGAACCACATCAATGTGGAGGAAATTTATGAGGAACCTGATGTTGTTGCTGGTAAGTTCAAACTCAATTCTGTTCCAGCATTTGTTCTCTTTGATACTGGTGCATCTCATTCATTCATATCAAGAGCATTTGTTTAAAGAAACGAACTACCGGTAGAAACTATTGGGTGTCCTATAAAAGTAAGTTCTCCTGGCGGAGAAATGATAGTGAATTCAGGATGTCATGATCTAGTCATAGAGTTTGGGAAGTATAAGTTTCCTGTTAACCTGATAATCCTAAAATCCCAAGGATTGGATGTTATTTTTGGAATGGACTGGATGACTAAGCACAAGGGAGTGATAGATTGTGCAAACCATACTGTCTCACTCACAACTCCAGAAAACAAAAGGATTAGATTCAAGACCAACTTTGAAGCAAAAAGGAGTAAGCTTAATTCTCTTAAGGGGGTTAGCATAGACAGTGTGCCAATTTTGAGAGAATATCCAGATGTGTTTCCGGAAGAATTGCCGGAAATGCCACCAGATAGAGATGTGGAATTTCTTATTGATTTGTTACCAGGATCTGGACCAAGCTCAAAAAGACCGTACAAGATGTCAGTCGATGAGTTGAAAGAACTCAAGAAGCAACTTGGAGAACAGTTGCAGAAAGGTTTGATCCAACCAAGTTCTTCATCTTGGGGAGCACCCGTTTTGTTTGTGGAAAAGAAATATAGAAGTCAAAGGTTATGCATAGATTACCGTTCACTCAATGAGGTGACTATCAAGAACAAATACCCTTTGCCTAGAATCAATGACTTGTTTGATCAGTTAGAAGGAGCTTGTGTGTTCTCAAAGATTGATCTCCGGTCAGGTTATTTCCAGATCAAGATAAGAGAACAAGACATACCTAAGACAGCTTTCACCACAAGGTATGGATTGTATGAGTATACCGTGATGCCATTTGGTTTGACCAATGCACCAGCATACTTCATGAATATGATGAACAAGGTGTTCATGGAATTTCTTGATAAGTTTGTGGTCGTTTTCATCGATGACATTTTGATCTACTCCAAGAGCAAGGAAGAGCATGAAGGACATTTACGATTGATACTTGAGAAGCTTAGAGAGCATAAGCTGTATGCCAAATTCAGCAAGTGTGAATTTTGGTTAAATGAAGTTGGATTTCTTGGACACGTTGTGTCAGGAGATGGTGTAGCAGTTGATCCTGCTAAAGTTTCAGCTGTAACTGAATGGGAATCTCCCAAGTCATTGAAAGAGGTTCGTAGTTTCCTTGGCTTAGCAGGTTACTACAGAAGGTTCATTGAGAATTTCTCCAAGTTAGCTAAGCCTATGATAGAATTGCTAAAGAAAGACAAGAAATTTTCTTGGTCTGAAGGTTGTGAACTCAGTTTCCAAGAATTAAAGAAGAGACTAGTGACAGCACCAGTCTTATGTTTGCCAGATTTGGAGAAAGATTTCCAAGTGTATTGTGATGCATCTCATCATGGATTAGGTGCAGTACTTATACAAGAAGGAAAAGTTGTGGCTTATGCCTCAAGACAAATCAAAACTCATGAAGTAAACTACCCTACTCATGATTTAGAGTTAGCCTCTGTTGTCCATGCACTCAAAACATGGAGACATTATCTTTTGGGAAAGCGATGTGAAGTGTTCACAGATCACAAGAGTTTGAAGTATATCTTCACCCAGAAGGAAATTAACATGGGACAAAGAAGATGGCTAGAACTCATCAAGGACTATGACTTGAGTTTGCAATACCACCCCGGTAAAGCAAATGTTGTAGAGGATGCTCTAAGCCGTAAGGTTTTTGTGAATGGCCTTACTAAGGGAGAACTGCCAGATGATCTGTGTGCCCAATTTAGAGATCTCAGATTGGAGATTGTGCCTGAGGGACATCTCATGTCTTTGGATGTTCAACCCACCTTGTTGGACAAGATCAAAGAAGCCCAAAAGTCAGATAGGGAAATTAAAGAGATTAAGGAAAAGATTGGCAAGGAAAAAGCCAAAGGATTCCATGAAGACGAACAGGGTACTTTATGGCATGGAAAACGTATCTGTGTTCCACAAGATCCGGAACTTCAGAAACTGATATTACAGGAAGCACATAACTCACCATATTCTATTCATCCGGGTAACACCAAAATGTACATGGATATGAAGGAAAGATTTTGGTGGAATAATCTCAAGAAGGACATCGCCGAACATATTGCTTTGTGTGATGTATGCAGTAGAGTGAAAGCGGAACATCAGAAACCAGCAGGATTGTTACAACCACTACCTATTCCTGACTGGTAGTGGGACAATATTGGTATGGATTTCATCACCGGATTACCAAGGACCCGGTCAGGATATGATTCTATTTGGGTAGTGGTGGATTGCCTGACTAAAGTGGCTCATTTTATACCCTTGAAGACAACTTACACAAGTGCTAAGTTAGCCAAGATCTATATGAGTAGAATTGTATGTCTACATGGAGTACCCAAGAGTATTGTGTCTGATAGGGGAACCTAATTCACCTCTCATTTTTGGAGGCAGCTACATGAGTCATTGGGAACGAGGTTGGAATTCAGCACTGCATTTCATCCTCAAACTGATGGACACGTAAAGGACTAATCAGTTCTTGAAGATATGTTGAGAGCATGTGCTAGACTATGGAGCAGTTGGGATGAAAGTGCGCTTCTGGAATTTTCTTACAATAACAGCTATCAAGCCAGTATTGAGATGGCACCATTTGAGTTTCTCTATGGGAGAAAGTGTACTACCCCATTGCTATGGAATGGTGTGCGAGAAAGAAGTTTGTTCGGACCAGAACTCATCAAAGAGGCTGAAGAGAAAGTCAAGCTGGTTAAGGACAGGTTGAAGATAGCACAGTCCCGACAAAAGAGCTACGCAGATCCTAAGCGTAGAGAAGTCACCTATGAAGTGAAGAGGTTTGGTGTCAAAGGTAAATTGGCCCCAAGATATGTTGGAAGATTCTGAGTCGTAAAGGAGAAGTTGCTTATGAGATTGAATTGCCAGAGTCTTTGCCAGCAGTTCATAATGTGTTTCATGTGAGTCAGCTTAAGAAATGTCATCCAGAAATGGAAGAGACTTCTTTGAAGGATACTATACCTTTGGAAGAGGTTCAATTGGAGAGTGATCTCACCTATGAGGAGAAACGAATCAAGATTCTTGAGACTGCAGAAAGAGTTACTCGAACTAAGACTATCAAGTTCTGCAAAGTTCAATGGAACCATCATTCCGAAGAAGAAGCAACATGGGAAAGAGAAGATGATCTTCGGAAAGACCACCCTCACCTATTTGCTAGCCAATCCGAAACTCGAGGGCGAGATTCACCTTAAGGGGGTTAGATTTGTAACATCCCAAAAATAATGTTTCAAAACTCATGCATATCATCCATGCATCCATGATCATTTAGGGTTTCATTTCAAAACCATTTCAAAAGTAGGAGCATCTGATGCTTATTATTTTATGTGAGCAACTATTAATCTAATGCCACTCTCATTTGAAAAGTTATTGTTTTAAAACCAAGCCTTGCTTGCTCTCTTGTTATTTTGTTTGATTGGTGGAGTTTGGTGAAATTTTAAAAAACAAATATGATTCAGAACCCATTTCCAAAACTTATTCAAATCATGTGCTATAGCACTTTTTACCTTGTTCAATCAAAATAACCAAGCCAATGTAGAGAGACCACATGGTTTTGTGCACAATTATATGAAGGTTGCACCTTACAAAAACACAGAAAAAATTTGAATTCAAATGGCTTTGGTTTTATTTGATTTTGATTCCTGAAAATCAACCCAGAAAAAGAAAAAGAAGTTTAAAACCCAGTTGGGCCTGGCGCCACCATTCCAGCACAACTAGTGAAGCAGCCCACCCGGGATTTCATCCTCTCCTCTGTTTCTCACCCGCGCGAACACACCCCTCTCACTGACGCCCCGGACCCACTTGCCCCGTCAGCTTCGTCCCCAAACCTCGCCCATGACTGAGCCTCCGCTGTTTCCTCCCCCGCGTCACTGCCGTTGATTGCGTGAGTAAATGCCGTTGATTCGCCGAGTAACTCCACGCCCAGCTCCGGCTACTTAAACCTCTCCCCCTCGCGGCCATTTCCCCCAACAAAGCCAGCCAGAAGCGCCTCCAGGCTGCCAGTATTTGCTCTTACACCGCCGCAGACAGAACCCACTCTGGCGAGGTATTCCGGTAAGCCTAGTGCTTGCGCCTACTCCTCGTTCACCCTGAAGTGATCCTATGATCTTTGCGCACCTCCTGATCCTTTTTGTTCGCCCGTTTGTGATCCAGAGCGTCGACTTCGACGAGTACCGTGGGCATCTGACGCCGTCTCCAACTCCGGCGAGCGATTAAGGTAAAAGTTGACCGCCCCGCGCCTTCTACTTGACCCTGTCAGGTTCGCCTAAGCGTTGTGCACTCGCTGATACCCTTGGTTTGTACTAGGGTGGCCAGTAGCGGTCGCCTTCATCGCCGTCCATGCAAACCCGACGCTACCTCCAACTCCGACGAGCCCCAGCAGCCTCTGCAGCACACCCCCGCCCACACCAGCAACACCTTGAGCTTTGTCGTGATTCCGCGAGTTCGGTAAGCCACTGCTCGACCCTTAGACCCCTCTAGAATCACCGGTGCGTCGCTGGCAGAAGCGCCACCGCCAGCGACCATTCGCGCTGCCACTTCTTGGTCAAAGTGTCGGCCACTGTTAGATCTTTATCGTAGGGCGTAGATTAGAACAGGAGCGAACCGTCTTCTTTAGATCTGGCGCGTTGGATCTAACTTGATCTGACGGTGCGGAAGCATGATCCTGAGCGAAGCAGTACCAGCCAGTTAGAAGCCGCCGCGTGGCACAGGTTTCGTTTTAAAATTTGGAATTAGATCTATTAGTTGTTTGATTTTGTTTTAATCATAACTTTTGAATGCCACGTCCAAATTTGATAAATTTTATATCAATGGAATCAGAAGAGAAAGCCCTTTCCATTTACGCAATGTGTTTAATGTTTTGCTTCTGTTAAAATGGGTGTTTTTGCAGAAACATGTGTAGGCATAATTTGGATATAATAATTATTTGAGAAATGATTTAATGTTCAAATAAAGTTTGTTTGGCAAGTTTTGAACTTGTTTATGAATCAGTACTGTGCACTTGTCTTGTTGAGTATAGAAAATGATCACATATCATTTGCATGCATCCATATATTTTTTCTTGTATTTATTTTGTATGTGATTTGGTGCTATCATTTTATGTGTAGATTTTGGTGCAAATAGTGATTGTGATTGTGAGGATTGTAGCTACTCTCCAAACTACCAAGGCAAGTGGTGCTTCATGATTTCATTCCTATGTTTTTCAACTATGCATTAGTAATATTTTGCTAGTCTTGCATGGATATTTTTGATCTATATGCTATGCTTGGGAAATCCTAGTAGTTGTAGAATTGCTAGAAATATTTCTAAGTTTTATCAATGCCATTCTTAGCCTAGATAGTAGCAACCAAGGGTGGTTATATTCATGCTATGAATAAATATTTCTAAGTCTTTGGACTATGTTTTTGTTTAATAAAACAACTAAGTGAATGAAACACCTAGGTGGAATGGAAGGAATGGGTTATGTTGAGTGGTTACACAAGGCCCATTTCTATGGTTTACCTTGTGTATCTAACTTGTGGAAAGCCACCTAGGAACAAAGGGATTTGAGAGGCCAAATGTTAAGAAGCTTCTAGTGTAGCCACTTGGCAATATGGGCTCTGCCTAGATCACATAGGTTGCAATAACTTAGCCATTTGGACAGTTGGTGGTAGTGGGATGATAGGTTGGAACGCGTCCATTTGGTCTAAGGGAAGGCTTCTGAAAGGTCCTGTCTTGGTGAAAATAAAGTCTTGTGGGGAAAGTGCACAACCTCTGCTGATGGAAGAATCTAAGTACTTAGCCATGTCCCTGGTATTGGACAACTTGAGCATCAAGACATGGGAGCTATCAAGAATCTCCTCATCCCAATTTCTAAGTAAAAACTTGTGGTTGAACAAGGGTGAAGGACCCCAATGTCTATTGGTGGTTCCTTGGGAAAATTTTTGACAAATAAAAACTTAGTGTTTTCAACTGATAGGCAAAACCTATTTTGAGCAAAGCAAGCCTAAGCTACACTTAGCCAAAATGCATATAGTATATAGTCCACCAATATTCTACTAAGGTATCACTTGCCAATACTATTCCAATGTATTGACCCACTGTGGCTGTAACTTGTGATGTTGGGATATTACGATGATGATTAGGAGTCATGAGTCTACACTCAACATGCTTGCCTGTGGCACATGAAGATGAAGACTTATTTATCTTATTATAAATTTGAACTCTTGTATTAGGCCTGTGGCCATGGAGTTGTAAAATACTATGTTTGTCTCTGGAATGATATGTAATAATGACCTTTGTTTCTGTGTACTTCATCTTAAACTGTGGATGCTAGCATTGATCCAGGCACTAGCATTGCAATCACAGGGATCCTTTCCTTTACAAAGGAGGGATCTTACATACTTGTTGATTTTCTCCATATATTCCAACTTTCTCCTTTTCCCTTGGTGATAGTTGTAATATATGTAGTGTGTTGGTATTTGAAGCTCATTAATGTACCATAAGATATATTTGAGCCTTTGGTCATGCTTTGAAGCAAAAATCTTATTGGTATATGTTATGACTTCATTTTTGCTTTCATGTGCTTTATTGTATATCTTCCTTGTGTGTGCTAGTTTCGTTATGGGCATATGTCTTTGTGATGTTATCCATTTATAAACATACACACATATGTGAAGATAATGTTAGTTGATATTTTATTCCTTGGATACCACATTTTATTCCTTTTGATTCTTTGGCGGATCCCAAATTTATTTGCCTATGATTGCTTGTTACTTTTTTTTACATCTTCGGGCACTCATATTTGTTCTCTCATGCCTTGTATTTTTAAATGAATTTGCATGAGTGAGGATTCCATGATTATGCACTTTGTTTCCAAATGCAATTATCATAATTGGTGCATTATCTTTGGGGAGCTCATCTAATTCATTTAATAATGCTCACTTTTCTTCTTTCTCATTTATTGTGCCTTAAATGTTTATGGGGGAGTGAGGATTCCATATTTGTGCATTTTTGTATTGAAATACACCGATTTTAAAGTGTGCACAAATCTTGGGTAGCTTCTCTATTTTTTTAAGCATTTATTTGATCATTCATTTGTTGTGTTTTAAATACTTATGGGGGAGCAAGGATTCCATGTTTGTGCATTATGTATGATAATGCAATTATTCTAAAATTATGCACAAATATTGGGGAGACTCTCTATTTGTATTAAAACACTCTTTTATTTGATCATTCATTTGTTGTGTTTTAAATACTTATGGGGGAGCAAGGATTCCATGTTTGTGCATTATGTATGATAATGCAATTATTCTAAAATTATGCACAAATATTGGGGAGACTCTCTATTTGTATTAAAACACTCTTTTACTCATATCATAATATCTCGTAGTTTCCATTTGAACCCATTTGTTGTTTTCGATTGGTTTGTCGGACCTTGTAATTGCTTGCATCATTTGACTTTATTTATTTTGGCAATCTTCGGGTCCTCGATATAGTTATAATCCCTCCCAAGTACTCATCATTGGATATGTGCGAATGCACACCTTTGGAGGAATTATTACTATGTTTGCCTTCTACAACTTGTCACCCATTTTGGCAATCGATGCCAATGGGGGAGAAGTTTTAGAGGGTTTAATGGAAGTTGGTTTATGCATTGAGTTGGTTCTTAAGCATTTTCCTTTCATGCTATTGCATATTTGTTATTGCTTAGCATCTGGTATATATAGAGGAAACTCCTCCAATGATAATGATTGGCAATACATGCAATGAAATTCAAGTTCATCACAAATGCATAGATTGTGGGGGGAGTTTGCTCTATATATGGTGGTGGTACCAATATCACATACTTGTGTAGTATTTGATATTGGTGTTACCATTTTATTCATTAAGATTCCTTATATAAACCCTCTTAAAGGGATTGTCATCAATTACCAAAATGGGGGAGATTTGTAACATCCCAAAAATCATAGTTTCAAAACTCATTCATATCATCTTTGCATCATTCATCCATTTAGGGTTTTCTCAAAAAAAAAAATCATTTAGAGACAGAAGTTGGAGCTATGATTTCATGTGGGTAATTTATCCCAAATGGCCATCACCCTTTGAAATTTGAATGTTTAAGTACTTGTTTGCTTGCCTCCATTGATGGAAAGATTAAGTGAAACTTTTAACCCAAGATTCCAAATTTAGAAATAGTTTAAAAATCCTTTTTCAAATATTTGCAAACTAGAGCAAATCTCTGTTTACTTTGAAAACCAAGCTTGACCAAACCTTGCAAGGTAACCACTTAGTTTTATGACTGTTTTTGAATCCACAAAACCCTGCAAAAATTCCCAAGGCAGTTTGATTTCAAAAGGATTTGAATTCATATCAAAATTCATACCAGAAAATGAATTTAGAAAAAGAAAAGAACACTTCAATAGAAAAAGGCCACGCGGCCAGAATCCGGCCCAGCAGAAAAACGAGCCCAGCAAGCCCACCCGGGATCTTCTTAATCTACTCCCACGCGCAAGCGCACGCACTGAGCCGCTGACAGGCAGACCCCACCCAAACTCCGCGCACCTCGCTGACAAGCGGGCCATCTCCACGCCAGCGTCGTCTCCACCCGCACGACCTGTTCGTCCCCAATCAACGCGGCCGTTTCCTGTGTGTTAATCGCGGCGTCAATTCGAATCAATGGCCGAGTGATTCTCGCGCTTGACCAGGCTATATAAACCCCCTCTGTCCCCTCTCTCTTTTCCCCCAAACCCCAAGCACAGAACGCCCCCAGGCTGCGCGCATTTCTCTCTGCAACCCCGCCGTCTCCGACGACTGCGCCGGCGAATTCCGGTGAGTCTCGAGTTCCCCTCGGTCTCGCGTTCACGCTATCTTGTTCAGTGAACCTCTGTGCATCTTCTGACACTCTCCGTTTGCCTTCGCATGACCCATAGCTTCGGCAACGTTGACGACTGGACCGCCACCGTCTTCTGCACAAACTCTGGCGAGTTCTAGTGGTAAGCCCCGACCGCCCCGCGTCTTCTAGTTCAAACACACGACTCTGCCTTGACTCTGTGAACCTAACCGTGTCCTCGTCTTGCCTTGGGGTGGTTCACAGCGACGTCCACGACGACCACCTGACGCACCCGACGCCGCCACGAACTCCGGTGAGCAATCGCAGCCGTGCCCGAGCGCCCCTTGACCAACCGTGTCTACGACGAACTTCGCCGTGACCCCCTGAGCCCGGTGAGCTACTCCTCAATCTCTCCTACCCCCTGTAGCACCGCCTCCGTCGTCGACTGACTTTTCCGCCGCCGGTAGCCACCGCTCCGCCGCCAGTTCTTGGTCAGATCGATAGCAGCCATCGGATCTGCATCGTAGGGTTAGGATAGAACATTAAACGAAAGGGTAAGCGCGCATCTGAGCCGCCAGATCCCACTTAGATCGTACGGTCCACAGAACGCGATCCAGCTTGACGCACCGATAAGGATGCGCGACGCGTGGCAAGGTTTAAACTAAAAACAGAATTTAAAACCAGATTTAGATTCAAACTTCAAATGCTTATAACTTTTGAATGCCACGTTAGATTTTTGCAAATTTTATACCGTTGGATTCAGTGAAACAAGGCCTTTCTGAATATCCAATTTATTTAGCATATAGTAACAGTTAAAAAATGATTTTATTTGTATAACAAGTTTAAGGCTATTTTAGATATAGATTTAATTTGGTAAATTATGTGGATGCCAAATGAGTTTAGTTTGCAAAATTTTGTGCTATGTTAAGTTTCTTAACTCATGAGCATACTTGGTAGAATTTTCAAAGAAATCACACTTAGTAAATTCTTGCATGCATGCATTCATATTTATTTTTTTTGTATATAATTGTGTGTAATTGTATGCTATGATTTCTTGTGTAGATTTTGCTAGTGATTGTGATTGTGAAGAGTGCTACTCTCCCCACTACCAAGGCAAGTGATATTTTCATGATTATTTCTGTCCTATGTTTTGTATTAGCATTAGATATTTTGCTAAAATGTTGCATGATATTTTGCCTAGTGCTAAGATGGGAAATCCTAAGTAGAATTACTAAGGAAAATATCCTAAGTTAGGTTATCACATTGTGCTTAGTCTAGCTACTTAGCAACCAAGGGTGGTAAACATCTATATGATTTATGATGAAAATATTCTAAGTCAAGAGACTTATGTTTTTCTTAATAAAAACAACTAAGTCAAATGAACCTCCTGGGTGGAATGGAATGTTTGGGTTATGTTGAGTGGTTACACAAGGCCATGGACTTGGGTTGTGTATCTCACTTGTGGTATGCCACCCAGGCACAAAGGGATTTGGAGGCCAAGTGTTGAGAAAGCTTACAGTGCAACCACTTGGCAAAATGGGCTCTGCCTTGATCATATAGGTTGCTAGAACTTAGTCTTTTGGACAGTTGGTGGTAGATGGGATAATAGGTTGGAACGCGTCCATTTGACTAAGGAAAAGCTTCTGAAAGGTCCTGTCTTGGGAAACCAAGTCTGGTGGGGAAAGTGCACAACCTCTGCAGATGGAAAACCTATGTACATAGCCTAGTCCAAGGAAATGGACACTTTTGAGTATCAAGACATGGAAGCTACAAGAATCTCATCACTCCAACTTCTATGTAAAAATTTGTGGGTGAACAAGGGTGAAGGACCCCAATGTCTATTGGTGGTTCCTTGGGAATGTTTTTGACAAAGAAGAACTTAGAGTTTTCAACTAATAGGAAAAACCTATTTTCAAGCAAAGCAAGCCAAGCTACACTTAGCCAAAATGCATATAGTAATATAGTCCACTTAAAATATACTAAGGTATCACTTGCCAATACTATTCCAAAGTATTGACCCTCTGTATGTAACTTGTGATGTTTGGGTTACTCGATGATGAATAGGAGTCATGAGTCTACACTCAACATGCTTGCATGGCACATGAAGATGAAGACTTGTGTTTATTTACTTATTCCATAAACTCTTGTATTAGGCCTTTGGCCTGAGTTGTAAAAAGACTATGTTTTATCTCTGGAATGAATGTAATAAACGACCTTTGTTTCGTGTACTTCATCTTAAGCTGTGGATGCTAGCATTGATCCGAGGACTAGCATTGCAATCATAGGGATCCTTTCCTTTATAAAGGAGGGTCTAACAGATGGTATCGAGCACTGTGTTGCACTGGGATTATGACCCTAAGTTGGAAAACCACTAAGGAAAAAGTTTTTCAACTACTTCTACACTTGTCTATTCTTCTCGTAAAACTTTTCTAATCTCTTTCAACTTCCTTTGTAGATGAACTCCATCAACGAAGCCGTGAAGAAGGGACCACTCATGACCATGACCTTGGAGTGTGAAACTGAGTTTCCAAATATTCTCAAGGACCTCATGGAGGCAATGGATGCACATGGTGAAGCCGTGTACAAGGGCTTTCCAGTGATGGATGAAGGAGTAGAGTATTGGTGGGTGCAACTTCACTTGTACAAACACAAGGAAGACAACCACAAAGAAAGGGGATTCTACATGTGCACCAACACACCAATGCACACCACATTCTTTGAGTCAGCCAGGGATGCAGCTTGGAGGACTATCAAAGAACTAAGTGCTAGAGTCAAGTGCAGAATGCTCAACCTTCAGAAGGACTTAGAGAAAGAGAAGGAGCTTACTCAAGAGTTGGAAGACACCAACCAAGAGATAAGGGGAGATGTTATAGACTTAGTGATAGAGTCAAGAGAGCAAGATTGGTGGATTGCCTCTAGGAACATTGTGTTTAATAATAGATCCCGTGAGATTGGATTGTAAGGACACTTCGTTAGTTGGACCACCACTTATCACCTTATTTCCAAAAGATATTTTAAATAAGTAAGGACCTTGATTGATGTAATGGTTTTATGTATGCATGACTTGTGTGACAAATATGTTTTCATGGAAATGTATGAATGTTTGTCTTGATTTACCTTGATTTATGTTGTTCTAACTTTTTCAATCTTATAAATAGATGCCTATTGCCATCAGCACTGTTGAGGAGTTTCGGGTTACTCGTTTTGGTTCCCGTATCATTGAGCTCACCACCCTGCTTGATCTCCCTCTTCCTACCATCACGGTGTACCCACTCACCAAGTTCGAGAGGAAGGACCTCTGGGGCTTCAAGGTGACCCAGCCGGGGCCTTGGCCCGAGCCTACGGAGGCCATCGTCTTCAAGCTGATGCCTGCGGCGAGGAGAGAGGCATGGAGGTAGTCATGCAGGATCGATAGGGCGCTGTTAGCCGTCACTCCCATCGAGTTAGAGGCACTCACTTCCACGTCTTGAAGAGGCGTGATGTGGACGGAGAGTCCATCGACTTTGAGGCGACTCGAGGAGCATCTGCGAGCCGATACGTCTTTATCTTCGGACTTAGAGACTCTTCTCGAGCACGTAGATACGGACGGGGCGAGCGTCATGCTAGGTAATGACGAGCCAGTGCGGCTTCGCGAGAAGGACAAGCTTTTTGCGGCAGGATGTGATGATCAAGGAAATGGAGATAAAGTTCGAGGCCCGGGACCGCAAGTTCAAGAGTCAAGAGAAAGCGTCCGGGATAGGAACAAGAAGATCCGGACATGACCGAGGAACTTAAGACCAAGGACTTGAGCTTGAGCAGCGGATGGTTATTGAGAGGCTTCGCTCCCAGAAGAGGGCTCTCAAGGCCAAGGTCGATTCCTTGACCACTACGATTGAGGAGAACAAGACCGCGATGGAGAACGCAGGTCTTACCTTCGTCGAGGAGGAGATTGACGCTGATGAGTAGACTTGGCTACTCGTTTACCTTTCTTATTCATACTTGTTATTGTGAACTTATTATTGGACCATCCGACATGTGGATGGCTTGCCACTTGTGTGTTTTACTTCATGAGCTTATTATGTGGATGTTGAACTTTTATTCTTAAGATGTTTGTTATGTGTTTGCTTATGATGTATTGTGCATGAATCATCTATGGGTATCTCATTCTTATCTATTTGAACAAACCACAGATGCCTCCACGTCGCACAAACCCCAACCCCAACAACATCACCCCAGAAATGCAACAAATGATGAATGCGCAAACACAGCTTATGCAAATGATGACAACATTCATCCAAAACCAGAATAACAACAACAACAACCCCAACAACAATAACAACAACAACAACAACAACCCTCCGGGTTTTGATATGCTCACCAGATTTCTGCGTTTGAGGCCAGCGAAGTTTGCGGGAACAACTGATCCCATGGTGGCCAATGACTGGCTACGTTCCGTGAACAAGGACTTAGTGACCGTGGGCTGCACGGATGCTGAAAAAGTCAGATTCGCAGCACACCTATTGGAAGGACCAGCCGCCACATGGTGGGACAACTTCCAAATCACCACTCCTATTGATGAGGTGACTTGGGCTATCTTTGAAGATGGCTTTCTTCGCTCATATCTCATCGGGAATGATGAGTCGAAAAAGAAGGAGTTTCACAACACAAGCAGCGCCACATGGCGTGGCAGAATATATAGAAGAGTTCAACAATCTGGCGCGCTATGCACCGGATGAGGTTGACACAGATGCCAAAAGAAAGGAAAAATTTCTGGAAGGCTTAAATGATGAGCTGAATCTACAGTTGGCTGTAGCATATGTTCCAACCTATTAGTCATTGTGTGACAAGGCTGCTATTTTGGAGAGTAAAATAAAGCAAGTCAAGAGTAGAAAGAGGAAACACTCCGACAAGCACAGCTCGGGATCGTCTCACAAACGATCTCACTATGATGACAGTGGCAGCTCAGGATCCCATAAGCATGGGAAATTCAGCAAGCACAACCACAACCGTCATGACAACAAGCATCATCGCAGCCATGACAAGGACAAGTATAAAAACCACAAGGGTGGACATAAGAGTCACTATGGTGGAAATGGTAGTGGAAGTGGAGGCCAACCTCCTAAAAAGGACATCAGTCAGGTTGAGTGCTTCAAATGCAAAAAGCTGGGGCATTATGCTAATGAGTGCCCTGAGAAGAAAGTTGAAGGACCTAACAAGCCCAATCCTTTTCAGAAAGGACAGGTTAACCACATCAATGTGGAGGAGGTCTATGAGGAGCCTGATGCCGTGGCTGGTAAGTTCAGACTCAATTCAATTTCAGCATTTGTACTCTTTGATACCGGTGCATCACATTCATTCATCTCAAAATCATTTGTTGAAAGAAATGAACTACAAGTGGAAACCATTGGGTGTCCTATAAGAGTAAGTTCTCCAGGGGGAGAAATGATAGTAAACTCAGGAAGTCATGACTTAGTCATAGAGTTTGGAAAACATAAGTTTCCAGTGAACCTAATAATCCTGAATTCCCAAGGATTGGATGTGATTTTGGGAATGGATTGGATGGCTAAGTATGAAGGGATACTAGATTGTGCCAATCGTACAGTTACACTCACAACTCCCGAAGGAAAAAGAATAAAATTTAAGTCAAACTTTGAATCCAAAGGAAGTAGGCTGAATTCTCTTAAGGGGGTTAGCATGGACAGTGTACCAATAGTGTGTGAGTATCCGGATGTGTTTCCGGAAGAGCTACCAGGAATGCCCCCAGATAGAGATGTGGAGTTTCTGATAGATTTGGTGCCAGGATCAGGACCAATAGCTAAGAGACCGTACAAAATGTCAGTTGATGAACTGAAAGAGCTCAAGAAACAGCTAGGAGAACAGTTGCAGAAAGGGTTTATTCAACCAAGTTCTTCGTCTTGGGGAGCCCCAGTATTGTTCGTGGAGAAGAAGGATAGAACACAAAGGTTATGTATTGACTACCGTTCTCTCAACGAGGTTACCATCAAGAACAAATATCCTTTGCCAAGAATCAACGACTTATTTGATCAGTTAGAGGGAGCATGTGTATTCTCGAAAATTGATCTCCGGTCAGGTTATTTTCAACTCAAGATAAGAGAGCAAGACACACCAAAAACGGCTTTCACCACAAGGTATGGATTGTATGAGTATACTGTGATGCCTTTTGGTTTGACCAACGCTCCGGCATACTTCATGAATATGATGAACAAGGTGTTCATGGAATTTCTTGACAAGTTCGTTGTCGTTTTCATCGATGATATCTTGGTCTACTCCAAGAGCAAGGAAGAACATGAAAGACACTTACGCTTGATACTTGAGAAACTGAGGGAACATAAACTGTATGCCAAATTCAGCAAGTGTGAGTTCTGGTTAGAGAAAGTTGGTTTTCTTGGTCATATGATGACAAAAGATGGTGTGGCAGTTGATCCTGCTAAGGTTTCAGCTGTGACAGAATGGGAATCACCCAAGAATGTGAAAGAAGTTCGTAGTTTTCTCGGCTTAGCAGGTTATTACAGAAGGTTCATCGAAAATTTCTCGAAGGTTGCTAAGCCAATGACAGAATTGCTAATGAAGGACAAGAAGTTTGCTTGGACTGAAGGTTGCGAAGTCAGTTTCCAAGAATTGAAGAAGAGACTTGTGACAGCACCAAGATTATATGCGGTTAGAAAAGGATTTCCAAGTATATTGTGATGCGTCTCATCAAGGTTTGGGTGCCGTACTTATGCAAGATGGTAAATTCGTAGCCTATGCTTCGAGACAACTCAAAACTCATGAAGTAAACTATCCTACTCATGATTTGGAGTTAGCCTCTGTCGTCCATGCACTCAAAACATGGAGACATTACCTTTTGGGAAAGAGGTGTGAAGTGTTCACAGATCATAAGAGCTTGAAGTACATCTTCACCCAGAAGGAAATCAACATGAGACAAAGAAGATGGCTAGAACTTATCAAGGATTACGACTTAAGTTTGCAATACCATCCCGGTAAAGCAAATGTAGTAGCCGATGCTCTAAGTCGTAAGGCATTTGTAAATGGCCTTACAAAAGGGGAATTGCCAGATGACTTATGTAAGCAATTCAAAGAACTCAGATTGGAGATTGTACCAGAAGGATATCTCATGTCCTTAGATGTTCAACCCACTCTATTGGACAAAATCCGAGAAGTTCAGAAGACTGATGAGGAAATTGGAAAGATTAAGGAAAATATTAGTCTAGGGAAGGCTAAGAGTTTCCACGTTGACGAACAGGGTACTTTATGGCACGGGAAACGTATATGTGTTCACAGGACCGAGTTGCGAAAACTGATCTTACAAGAAGGACACAACTCTCCGTATTCTATTCACCCGGGAAATACCAAGATGTACATGGACATGAAGGAAAGGTTTTGGTGGAACAATCTCAAAAGGGACATCGCAGAACATATCGCTTTGTGTGATGTGTGTAGCAGAGTCAAAGCAGAACACCAGAAACCAGCAGGTTTACTTCAACCACTGCCTATTCCTGAATGGAAGTGGGAAAATATTGGTATGGATTTCATTACCGGATTACCAAGGACCAGGTCAGGGTATGATTCCATATGGGTAGTAGTGGATCGCCTAACTAAAGTGGCTCATTTTATACCCGTGAAGACAACCTATACAAGTGCCAAGTTAGCTAAAATTTACATGAGCAGAATTGTATGCCTTCACGGTGTGCCTAAGAGTATTGTATCAGATAGAGGAACCCAATTCACATCTCACTTCTGGAGACAGCTTCATGAATCATTAGGAACAAGATTGGAATTCAGCACTGCTTTTCATCCACAAACGGATGGACAAACAGAAAGAACCAACCAAATTCTTGAAGACATGTTGAGAGCCTGTGCTTTAGACTATGGAGCAAGTTGGGACGAAAGTTTGCCGTACGCAGAGTTCTCTTACAATAACAGTCATCAATCTAGTATTGGAATGGCACCGTTTGAGTTACTCTACGGAAGGAAGTGTACCACCCCATTGTTATGGAATGGTGTGGGAGAAAGAAGCTTATTTGGACCGGATCTTATCAAAGACGCTGAAGAGAAAGTCAAATTGGTTAAGGACGATTGAAGATAGCACAGTCCGACGGAAAAGCTACACGGATTCTAAGCGTAGAGAAGTCACCTCTGAAGTTGGGGATAGAGCTTATCTCAGGTATCACCACTTTGGAGTGAAAAGATTTGGAGTCAAGGAAAATTGGCACCAAGATGTGTTGGGCCATTCAAGATTCTAAGTCAAGGAGAAGTTGCATATGAAGTTGAATTGCGAATCCCATCTGATCCATAACGTATTCCATGTGAGTCAGCTTAAGAAATGTCACCCAGAAATGGAAGAGTCTTCTTTGAAGGATATCATACCTTTGGAAGAAGTTCAACTAGAAAGTGATCTCACTTGTGAGGAAAAGCCTGTCAAAATTCTAGAGACCGCAAAAAGGGTTACCAGGACCAAGACTATCAAGTTTTGTAAAGTACAATGGAACCATCACTCCGAAGAAGAAGCAACATGGGAAAGAGAAGATGATCTTCGGAAAGACCACCCTCACCTATTTGCTAGCCAACCCGAATCTCGAGGGCGAGATTCATCTTAAGGGGGTTAGATTTGTAACATCCCAAAAATCATAGTTTCAAAACTCATTCAAATCATCTTTGCATCATTCATCCATTTAGGGTTTTCTCAAAAAAAAAAATCATTTAGAGACAGAAGTTGGAGCTATGATTTCATGTGGGCAATTTATCCCAAATGGCCATCACCCTTTGAAATTTGAATGTTTAAGTACTTGTTTGCTTGCCTCCATTGATGGAAAGATTAAGTGAAACTTTTAACCCAAGATTCCAAATTTAGAAATAGTTTCAAAATCCTTTTTCAAATATTTGCAAACTAGAGCAAATCTCTGTTTACTTTGAAAACCAAGCTTGACCAAACCTTGCAAGGTAACCACTTAGTTTTATGACTGTTTTTTAATCCACAAAACCCTGCAAAAATTCCCAAGGCAGTTTGATTTCAAAAGGATTTGAATTCATATCAAAATTCATACCAGAAAATGAATTTAGAAAAAGAAAAGAACACTTCAATAGAAAAAGGCCACGCGCCGAATCCGCCCAAGAAGCAGCCCAGAAGCCCACCGGGATCTTCTTAATCTACTCCCAGCAGCTGCCTTACGGTGAGCGGACCCACCCAAACTCCGCGCACTCACGACAAGCGGCCATCTCCACGCCATTGTCGTCTCCACCCGAACGACTGTTCGTCCCCAATCAACGCTGCGTTTCTGTGTGTTAATCGGCGTCAATTGAATCAATGGCCGAGTGATTCTGCGCTTGACCAGGCTATATAAACCCCTCTCCCTCTCTTTTCCCCCAAACCCCAAGCACGTAACGCCCCAGTGCTGCGTTTCTCTGCAACCCGCCGCGTCTCGACGACGCTGCAGCGGAATTCGGTGAGTCTCGAGTTCCCCTCGGTCTCGCGTTCACGCTATCTTGTTCAGTGAACCTCTGTGCATCTTCTGACACTCTCCGTTTGCCTTCGCATGACCCATAGCTTTGGCAACGTTGACGACTGGACCGCCACCGTCTTCTGCACAAACTCCGGCGAGTTCTAGTGGTAAGCCCCGACCGCCCCGCGTCTTCTAGTTCAAACACACGACTCTGCCTTGACTCTGTGAACCTAACCGTGTCCTCGTCTTGCCTTGGGGTGGTTCACAGCGACGTCCACGACGACCACCTGACGCACCCGACGCCGCCACGAACTCCGGTGAGCAATCGCAGCCGTGCCCGAGCGCCCCTTGACCAACCGTGTCTACGACGAGCTTCGCCGTGACCCCCTGAGCCCGGTGAGCTACTCCTCGATCTCTCCTACCCCCTGTAGCGCCGCCTCTGTCGTCGACTGACTGTTCCGCCGCCGGTAGCCACCACTCCGCCGCCAGTTCTTGGTCAGATCGATAGCAGCCATCGGATCTGCATCGTAGGGTTAGGATAGAACATTAACGAAGGGTAGCGCATCCGAGCGCGATCCACTTAGATCGACGGTCCACGAGCGCGATCCGCTGAGCGGTACGCACCAGTAAGGATGCGACGCGTGGCAAGGTTTAAACTAAAAATAGAATTTAAAACCAGATTTAGATTCAAATTTCAAATGCTTATAACTTTTGAATGCCACGTTAGATTTTTGCAAATTTTATACCGTTGGATTCAGTGCAACAAGGCCTTTCTGAATATCCAATTTATTTAGCATATAGTAATAAAAAATGATTTTATTTGTATAACAAGTTTAAGGCTATTTTAGATATAGATTTAATTTGGTAAATTATGTGGATGCCAAATGAGTTTAGTTGGCAAAATTTTGTGCTATGTTAAGTTTCTTAACTCATGAGCATACTTGGTAGAATTTTCAAAGAAATCACACTTAGTAAATTCTTGCATGCATGCATTCATATTATTTTTGTTTGTATATAATTGTGTGTAATTGTATGCTATGATTTCGTGTGTAGATTTTGCTAGTGATTGTGATTGTGAAGAGTGCTACTCTCCGCACTACCAAGGCAAGTGATATTTTCATGATTATTTCTGTCCTATGTTTTGTATTAGCATTAGATATTTTGCTAAAATGTTGCATGATATTTTGCCTAGTGCTAAGATGGGAAATCCTAAGTAGAATTACTAAGGAAAATATCCTAAGTTAGGTTATCACATTGTGCTTAGTCTAGCTACTTAGCAACCAAGGGTGGTAAACATCTATATGATTTATGATGAAAATATTCTAAGTCAAGAGACTTATGTTTTTCTTAATAAAAACAACTAAGTCAAATGAACCTCCTGGGTGGAATGGAATGTTTGGGTTATGTTGAGTGGTTACACAAGGCCATGGACTTGGGTTGTGTATCTCACTTGTGGTATGCCACCCAGGCACAAAGGGATTTGGAGGCCAAGTGTTGAGAAAGCTTACATTGCAACCACTTGGCAAAATGGGCTCTGCCTTGATCATATAGGTTGCTAGAACTTAGTCTTTTGGACAGTTGGTGGTAGATGTGATAATAGGTTGGAACGCGTCCATTTGACTAAGGAAAAGCTTCTGAAAGGTCCTGTCTTGGGAAACCAAGTCTGGTGGGGAAAGTGCACAACCTCTGCAGATGGAAAACCTATGTACATAGCCTAGTCCAAGGAAATGGACACTTTTGAGTATCAAGACATGGAAGCTACAAGAATCTCATCACTCCAACTTCTATGTAAAAATTTGTGGGTGAACAAGGGTGAAGGACCCCAATGTCTATTGGTGGTTCCTTGGGAATGTTTTTGACAAAGAAGAACTTAGAGTTTTCAACTAATAGGAAAAACCTATTTTCAAGCTAAGCAAGCCAAGCTACACTTAGCCAAAATGCATATAGTATATAGTCCACTTAAAATATACTAAGGTATCACTTGCCAATACTATTCCAAAGTATTGACCCTCTGTGGCTGTAACTTGTGATGTTGCAGGTTACTCCGATGATGAATAGGAGTCATGAGTCTACACTCAACATGCTTGCCTGTGGCACATGAAGATGAAGACTTGTGTTTATTTACTTATTCCATAAACTCTTGTATTAGGCCTTTGGCCCTGAGTTGTAAAAGACTATGTTTTATCTCTGGAATGAATGTAATAAACGACCTTTGTTTCTATGTACTTCATCTTAAACTGTGGATGCTAGCATTGATCCAGGGACTAGCATTGCAATCACAGGGATCCTTTCCTTTATAAAGGAGGGGTCTAACAAGATTAAAAGAACATGTGGCCCCCCATGTGTGGTTTTGGTAATTAATGACAATCTTTATGGACTAATGTGTGTATTAAGTTGTACTTGTAGGATTTGTCCATTGGCATCACTTGGAGCATGTGTTGGCTTCAAGGTTGATGAAATAAGAAGAAGATGTGGTATGCAAGCTCAAAATGCGCCATCTATAGTAGATCTCATGTTTGATGCTTGACATCCTCGTGATCATGGATCGATGATGAGGAATCAAGAAAGGCGTTCCATCTTGAGAAGGTCAAGTTCGTCTACATCGAGCCCAAGTGGAATGCTCAACGCAAAGGTATAATCTTGATAGGTTTTCCCTTTTGCCGGTCTCATGTTGTGTGTGGGAGACCGGGTTTAGGATAGATAACCGTATTATCAAAAGGGGCTCTCAAGTGAGTAACTCAATCATATCTTTCGAAGAGAGCTCAAAACTTTACATACTTAGAATCATCCTTTCTTGGTTGTTATTTGGATCTTATCCATGTGAGGTTCTATAGCTTGTCGTAATATGCATAATAATCTCTAGTTCATCGAAAGCGGATTTCATATGCATTAACTATTTGCGTTTTAGATATTGGAGGTTTTACCGGTTTGTCTTTTAGAGATAGGTAAAACCTTACATTATTTGGTTCTTACTCATATGAGGATTCAGAGCTTATATTAATCTCCATGACAAGCTCTAGTTCATCAAAAAAGGAGTTCACATGCATTTTCTATTACGTTTTTGATGTTGGAGGTTTTACCGGCTTGTCTTTTTGAGAGAGGTTAAACCTTTTGTCATTTGGTTATATCCTCCCTTGCTGTACTATGATGTTTTTCTGTATGATCTTGTAGTTCTTGTTGTCCTCTTCAAAACGAGCCCAAGATCATCAAAATCGAAGTCCGGATGCACAAGTTATGGCCGTTTTCGGGGATAACCGGTAGTACCGAACCAAAATCCGGTAGTACCGGGGTCCGGTATGTTGGGCCATGCAGAGATAAAACAAAACTTTCCCTCAAACATGGTGATCCCAAGATCCACCGGTGGTAGAAGGCCACGAGGTTTACCACTAGACGCGCAGTTGCGGATTACTGATGAAGCGCGTCAGTTGATGTAGTGCAGTCCTTCGCGATCCAATCGTCCTAGTGCTAATAGTACAACACCTCTGCTGGTATCCACACGTATAAGGTGGAGTGCCGGCGGAGAACTTCTAGATTTGTTACGACGGTAGGACTGCTGTGGAGCTAGGGTTTCCAACACATGGAATGACCTAACCAAACAACGATTAACCTTTTTGGGTTACGGTGCTCCACTATATATAGGGAGTGAACGTGGGCTCTGCTCGCGCGGCCCATTCACTAAAGCCCATATAATATTAGTCACCGTGAGTCCAACTCACTAACTCAGTCCTAATCCGGCTTGGGTCCAACCCAACCAGATTTCTAGTTCATATCCAATCCAAACTTGCTCCCGCTCTTAAGTATGTGACCCCGCAGGCTCATGGTTATTTGGACACGATTAGAGTCCAACTCTCAATCGATCAGTCGGTAGAGGCTCCTAGCAGAATGTGCTGACTCCCAAGTACCAAAGAGTCATGACGACTTGCTTTTCCAATGCGACTTGCGTCCGAGTCCCTTTTGCCTCACGATATACCTTGTCAGACTATAGGCGAATATTTGTCATCCCTTAAATAGTCCGACTCTCTTCTCGATCCGCGATAAGTGATTCACCCGACTAACTCTTAGTCGATCGCCTCGCTTAACACTTAACCAAGTCATGCATGGCCATGCTTTCCGAATCATATCTCACGAAAGGGCCCAGAGAATATCTCTCCGAGTGGAGGGGCAAAATCCCATCTTGGTTATTCACATCACAACTTGATTCTCAGTCGACCCGAAATATGCCTTTGCGACTACCCAGTTACGGATCACCGTTTGACAGAACCTAAGTCGGTGATCCTCAACTCGGACTATGCAACAACCTCAGGTCTAAGGATTACATTGATTGAGATATACAAATGACAACTTGTTCGTTGTCCCTCAATATGGGTCAATCCGAATCGCTAAACTCTTTAGCCGAATCTGTGTAACTTAGAATGGCATCTCCATGCCCATGACAAGTGGAACCGAGTCATCAAGCCGGCTTTCACATTGGTCTAAGTTGTGTGTCCAGCACAACCTCGATGACCAAGGATATTTATGTCACATCCCAAGATTTTCCAAATCTTGTAATGTGAAAAATAAATGAATAAAATAAAACTTTGTTTGATTTTCAGGGCCAGAAGAAACTTCTGAATCCAATTGGAAACCTTCAAACCACTTTGGATCAAATAAAATCCTCAAGGAATTTAAGAAGTTAAAACATTTATTAAAAAAAAATATTTTGTTACTACTTTGAAATCTTTTACAAAAGGTTTGGTTTTCAAATAAAAAGGAAAGATTTTAAATAAAGACTATTTTATAAAGCCAAATTAAAATCTTGGCCAAGCTTTGGAATTAAAACATTTTGTTTTGAATAAAAATAACAAAGGTTTATTTAAATAAATTAATAAGGATTTAATATCCAATTTTTATCTAAATAAAAGGTTTTACCATTTTAATTAAAACATCAAAAACTTATTTATTTATTTTAAATAAGTATTCTAAGTATTTTATTTTCTTAATTGAAACCTACTAAAGTGTTTTGGTTTTATTTTAGATTTCAAAATAAATAATAAAATAAATCCTAGTTGATTTGATAATGAAGGTCTATTGTATTTAATTATTAATGGACCCTAGAATAAAAGGTTATTTTGTTTTAAACAAGATTTCCAAAATATCTTTCCAAATAAAACCTACTGACTTGGTTTTGAAAATATTTGGATTTCAAATGGAGATTTTGTTAGTTAAATCAAACCCTATTTTATTAAATAACTAAAGATCCATTTTATTTAATTAAAGGATGGGTCCTCAAAAGAATAAAAATTATTATTTTATTTTGGAATTTGGTTTATGTTACTAAACAGAACCAAGTTCAAAGTTGTGAAGTTTGGTGATTGTTTGAATCAATTTGAATTTTGTTTGATAGTTTGAAATTCAAAACAGAAATTAGATTTAGAAAAAGAAAAATGTTTCAGACAGAAAAAAATAGTGCAAAGGACCTAGCCCAACAAGGCCCAGTAACCATCCCAGTTTCCCTCCCCGGAGAAAAACGATTCGCACTCAGAATCTAACTCAGACAGAGGCTGACCAGTGGACCCTCCCCTCACTCTTTTTCCAACTGACGGCTGGACCCCACTCCTCCTGTTCTTTCTCCTCACCTGCGCGACCTCCTTCCCCCAAACCTCGTTGCCGTTGCTGCCATTCAAAGCCGCGATCAATTCGAAGTAATGCCGCGCCTTAAACCTCGCCGTGACTGCACGCTATTAAGCGCCTGCGTCTTCTCCTCCTTTCCCCTCTGTCACCACACCTCGACTCGCCCTCAGGCTGCTAAATTTTGCCAGAGACCACCCTCTACTCCGACGAGGTTCGGTGTCGATTTCGGCCAAGTATCGCCGCCCCTTGCCTCCCTGAGCACGCTAGCAGATTCCCCACTCCCAGACGCATCTCCTAGTACCTTTCGTTCGACCGCGGGCGCCCCCGAGCATCGGCTACGACAAGCTCGAGCAGCGCCGTCCAACTCCAACTCACCCGACCACCGTTATCTCGTTCACACGCGTCTTCTCCGTGACCTTCCACCTAACCATGCCCCTGTCTTGCCTTAGGGCGATCTACAACGTTGCCTTTGATCAGGATGAGCCGCCCGACGCCCGTTGCAAACTCGTGGCGATTCCACGACCCCGTCGCCTTTGCCACGTCGATCACACGTCGAGCACCACCTCATCCTCGCGAACGCGGTAAGCACCCCCTCCTCCTTCCTTGCTTCCTAGAACCACCGCTAGCATCTCGCCTGGCCGTGCGCCGCCGCTAGCCACCGCCAGCGGCGCCAAACTTTGGCAAGCATGTTAGTAACCATAGGATCTGGATCTGACGGATACGATAAACGTTAGCGAAGGGGTAAGTGGCGATCCTGTGCCGCACGATTTGGTTAGATCCAACACACCACAGCACCGATCTGGCCGAACCGGTACCGTCCAACCAGAGTGCGACGCGTGGCCAGGTCTGTTTAAAAACAGATTTGAAATCTGATTGAGATATGATTTTCAAACCCTTGTAACTTTGGATCCACACGTCCAAAAATTACAAATTTTATGTCGCTGGATTCAGGAGAGCAAGCCCTAGCCAACCATACCCTTGGTTTAGTAAATAGTATCTGTTAATTTACTTGTTTTTGCAGATTCTTTGTGTGCTTGTTTAGATTAGAAAAATTGTTTAAAAATGTATTTAGGGTTAAAACCTTTGCAAAATGGATTGTTGTGACCTTACTGACCCTAGGAACCAACCCATGATTTGGAAAATGGATTTGGAAAAGTTTAGAATGGATTAATTGGTTTATTCCATTTTTAGCTAAATAAAACTATTGTTTTGTTTATGAAAATGATTTTGTGTAAAAACTTTGGAGAAAATGTTTTGGACCAAACCTACTGACCATAAACACTAAGTTTTGAGAAACCTCAACTTATTTGGTGAACCACTTAAAGTTGTTGCTTGATAAAAATGTTTTCCACCACATAAAATGTTGAAGGGATTTAAAAATGGTTTATGGATAAAACACATTTGCAAATGACTTTGCCATTTTGGTAAATGACCAATTTGGACCTTACAATGTTAGAAGCATAATGGAGACCATCCTTGCAAATAAAACCATCTTAAGCATGTTCCCATGCATGACTTAGAGTCCATTGCTTTGTGTGTGTGAAATTGTTTGCTTGACTGTTATTTGGAATGCTAGTTGATATAGAGTTTGCTTGATTGATTGTAGTGAAATTAGCAAAGTGTGAGGCTAGCAAGATCAAGGAGTGAACCACCATTCCCTTCCAAAAAGGCAAGTGACACTATCATCAAAATTCCTACTATTTTCATTATACTTAGTGGATTTTGAAACATGCATGAAAATACTTTTGTACTTATGCTATGCTAAAATCCTAATAGGATTCCCTATCCATTCCTTAGAGAAAACAATGTAGCTATTACATGCTTAGCCATGCTATATTTATATTTTGAAAAGACATACATGTTGAGATTTTATGAAGTTGAGAAAAGGACTTGTGTTTGGTATAATAAAACAAGGACTCAATGAACCCCCTGGGTGGCCAAGGATACTTTGAGTATTGGAGAAGTTGGCAACAAAAGGAACCATGACTATGGCAATCTCTTTGTGTTGTGCTCCAAAGGAACCACCCAGGAAACTTAGAGATTGAACATGTTTCTCCAATTGTGGCTTTCGTGTGCAACCACATGCTATTATGGCTCTGGCTTAGTCAAGTACATTGGGAAGACTCATGCACTGTCCTCAGTTAACTGGACATGGGGACCTGGAATCCTACATGGGTGCTGAAGGCAAGCTAGCAATGGTGTATGGGAGGACCCTTTGGAAAGACTTCGTCACATTCTCAATCTGCCAGTACTCCATCTTGGTGAGCACTAATCCAGTAGGCCACTGGTGGCAAAAGGATGGGATTGTGACATGTGGGTAAAGTGTACTCCTTCTGCAGAAGATAATAAAAATCTAAGTACTTAGCCGTGTCCCCGGTTATGGACAATACTGAGCAACTAAAGTTTGAACTATGGGAGATCTCGACATTCTAATTTCTAAAAGAAAACTTTTAAGGACTTGATGCACTTGGGGTTACCAAGGAGCTCAAGAGACTTTGACAAAACTTGATGTACTTGGGGTTACCAAGGAACTCAAGAGATTTTGTTGAAAACATGAATACTTGGGGTTACCAAGGAACTCATGAGATTTTGATAAAACTTGTTGCACTTGGGGTTACCAAGTAGCTCAAGATATTTTTGACAAGGACTTGAACACTTGAGTCTCTACCAAGGAGTTCAAGGAACTTGGAAAAGGAGATTTGACAAAGGACCAAAACCATTTTGAAAAGATAGGATAAATTTTGCTTTGTGCAAATAAGCCTTAAACTCTACTTATCCAAATATGCATGTATTTATAGGATCCACTCATATTATACATAGTAGTGAAGCTTGCCAATACAATTCAAATGTATTGACCCTTGTGGCTGTAACTTGTAATGTTGCAGGTTTGATTGATTTTAGTGAAGATTGTTTGATTAGGATTACAAAGTCTACAACCAACATCTGCCTGTGGCACTTTGAAGATGAAGGACCCCATGACTATAGATATTCTGCTGCAATGTAATGTAATAGCCAAATAAGCTATGTATGATGTAATAAAATTATGTTATTCCTGGTTATAAAGTTATATTATGACCTTTGTATCTTGATATTACATCTTAACTGTCGATGCTAGCTATTGATCCAGGGACTAGCATTGTAAACACAGGGGATACCACCTTATATTGTGTAAAGGTTGGGACACTCCCTCTATAGATGGTATCAGAGCATTGTGTTGCCTGTAGTATTTGTAAACCCTAGGATTGGACAAAAACCCTTAGAAAAATAGGAGTTGTTCTTGTTCCAAAACTTATTTACAAAAACACTTGTAAACTCTTTCCTCAACCATTTTGGTTTCAACTCTACACCTCATCTATTTCAAACTTGATGGAAAAAAACCTACCCATGGCCAAAGACCACACCATGTGCAAAGGACTTTTTCAACACTTTCAATTCTAATGACTTCAACATCTTCAGCATGTTCACCAAGGACTTCCAACTTGGATGACATTAAGGACTACAAGTGAGACAAGGCAATCTTACTCAAGATTTAGATACTGAGGGAATGCAAAATAAGAAGAAGCAACCAAGAATGATGAAGAGAACACAAGTGAACCATATAGATGGACCACCATATTTTAGTTAAGACAAAACCACCAAATGTGGTGTAACAAAAAATAATTTTGTTGCCTAAGAATGTGCTTGAACTTTGTTGTTTGAGTGAAAAGTTGTTTGTGAATGCTTACACATCGTCTGTGTGATTTGTGATGTGTGTGATTAGAAGTATTTCCTTAGAAATATCTTGCCCATTCTAATCCTCATTCAACCCAAACAGATGACTACTCCGAAAGACTCCAAGGTTAATGACATCAACACCGACCAAGAGGACATCATGAAAGAGCTCATAGCAACCCAGAATCAGTTAAACCAACTGACAGCTCAGTTCATAGCCAACACTAGTGATAAAGATCCAGCACTGCAAAAGTTTTTGGAGGAACAAACCCAACTGATGCTTAAGGTGACTAATCAAATGATCCACATGGAAGAAAGCTATCCCAAAAGAGTCTTTGACAACAAGGATGACAGAAATATTGTTCTAGATGGAGCACCAGCTTGCATTATTTGTGGAGACAAGGATCATACTTCCAAGGAGCATGAAGATCAATGCCCTAACTGTGAAGAAATTCATTCCGTTGGACAATGTCCCACCTCTCAAGCTACTTGTTACCTTTGTGAAGGAAACGACCATGTTCCTATCCAAGGCCCCATCTATGCCATTGTTGAACAAAGGAAACAAGAAGGATCCAAGTATGCCAAGAATGTTGATGGCAAAGGAAAAGGACCACTTATACCTCCAAACAAGACAACCCAATTCAAAGGATCAAAGAAACCCAAGAAGCAAAAGATAGACAAAAGCCATGTGCAATGTCATCAGTGTAAGGAAATGGGACACTATTCTGGTGAATGCCCAAAGAAACCGAAGAATAAAGAGATTGGCCAAGTAGTGTGCAACAACTGCAGAGAGCTAGGCCACTATGTAGCAACTTGTCCACAAGAGCCACATAAAGAACTCCAGGACATCCATTGTTTCAACTGCAAGAACCCAGGACATTATGCAAGCAACTGTCCAGAAAAGATGAAGAACAAGTTGAACAAGCCTATGGAGAAACTCAACCTTGGCCCATGAGTCAAGAATGGAAACCAAGGACACAATGCAAAAGTTTGCTTAGAGAAATTTCCCAAGGATCCCAAGAAGGCCAATATGTAATTTTTGTTTGAGAATTTTTAAGGGTGGTAGTACCATAGTCGTTTTGAACCTGCTTGTAACCCTAGCCTCCCCAAATCTCGGGACGAGATTTATTTTAAGGGTGGTAGCCTGTCACATCCCAAGATTTTCCAAATCTTGTAATGTGAAAAATAAATGAATAAAATAAAACTTTGTTTGATTTTCAGGGCCAGAAGAAACTTCTGAATCCAATTGGAAACCTTCAAACCACTTTGGATCAAATAAAATCCTAAAGGAATTTAAAAAGTTAAAACATTTATTAAAAAAAAGTATTTTGTTACTACTTTGAAATCTTTTACAAAAGGTTTGGTTTTCAAATAAAAAGGAAAGATTTTAAATAAAGACTATTTTATAAAGCCAAATTAAAACCTTGGCCAAGCTTTGGAATTAAAACATTTTGTTTTGAATAAAAATAACAAACGTTTATTTAAATAAATTAATAAGGATTTAATATCCAATTTTTATCTAAATAAAAGGTTTTACCATTTTAATTAAAACATCAAAAACTTATTTATTTATTTTAAATAAGTATTCTAAGTATTTTATTTTCTTAATTGAAACCTACTAAAGTGTTTTGGTTTTATTTTAGATTTCAAAATAAATAATAAAATAAATCCTAGTTGATTTGATAATGAAGGTCTATTGTATTTAATTATTAATGGACCCTAGAATAAAAGGTTATTTTGTTTTAAACAAGATTTCCAAAATATCTTTCCAAATAAAACCTACTGACTTGGTTTTGAAAATATTTGGATTTCAAATGGAGATTTTGTTAATTAAATCAAACCCTATTTTATTAAATAACTAAAGATCCATTTTATTTAATTAAAGGATGGGTCCTCAAAAGAATAAAAATTATTATTTTATTTTGGAATTTGGTTTATGTTACTAAACAGAACCAAGTTCAAAGTTGTGAAGTTTGGTGATTGTTTGAATCAATTTGAATGTTGTTTGATAGTTTGAAATTCAAAACAGAAATTAGATTTAGAAAAAGAAAAATGTTTCAGACAGAAAAAAATAGTGCAAAGGACCCAGCCCAACAAGGCCCAGTAACCATCCCAGTTTCCCTCCCCGGAGAAAAACGATTCGCACTCAGAATCTAACTCAGACAGAGGCTGACCAGTGGACCCTCCCCTCACTCTTTTTCCCACTGACGGCTGGACCCCACTCCTCCTGTTCTTCCTCCTCACCCACGCGACCTCCTTCCCCCAAACCTCGCTGCCGTTGCTGCCATTCAAAGCTGCGATCAATTCGAAGTAATGCCGTGCCTTAAACCTCGCGGTGACTGCACGCTATTAAGCGTCTGCGTCTTCTCCTCCTTTCCCCTCTGTCACCACACCTCGACTCGCCCTCAGGTTGCTAAATTTTGCCAGAGACCACCCTCTACTCCGACGAGGTTTGGTGTCGATTCTGGCCAAGTATCGCCGCCCCTTGCCTCCCTGAGCACGCTAGCAGATTCCCCACTCCCAGACGCATCTCCCAGTACCTTTCGTTCGACCGCGGGCGCCCCCGAGCATCGGCTACGACAAGCTCTGAACGACGCCGCCGTTCGCTCCAACTCCGACGAGCCCCATAGGTAGTTTCCGACCACCCCGTGCCATCTCGTTCACGCACGCGTCTTCTCCGTGACCTTCCGCACCTAACCATGCCCCTGTCTTGCCTTAGGGCGATCTACAACATCGCCGACCGGAGGCGAGCCGTCGACGCCGTTGCAAACTCCGTGAGCGATTCCACGACCCGTCGCCTTGCCACGCCGATCACGTCGAGCACCAACTCATCCTCGCGAACGCGGTAAGCACCCCCTCCGCCTTCCTTGCTTCCTAGAACCACCGCTAGCATCTCGCCTGGCCGTGCGCTGCCGCTAGCCACCGCCAGCGCCGCCAAACTTTGGCAAGCATGTTAGTAACCGTAGGATCTGGATCTGACGGATACGATAGAACGTTAGCGAAGGGGTAAGTGGCGATCCTGTGCCGCACGATTTGGTTAGATCCAACGCACCACAGCACCGATCCGGCCGAACCAGTACCGTCCAACCAGAGTGCGACGCGTGGCCAGGTCTGTTTAAAAACAGATTTGAAATCTGATTGATATATGATTTTCAAACCCTTGTAACTTTGGATCCACACGTCCAAAAATTACAAATTTTATGTCGTTGGATTCAGGAGAGCAAGCCCTAGCCAACCATACCCTTGGTTTAGTAAATAGTATCTGTTAATTTACTTGTTTTTGCAGATTCATTTGTGTGCTTGTTTAGATTAGAAAAATTGTTTAAAAATGTATTTAGGGTTAAAACCTTTGCAAAATGGATTGTTGTGACCTTACTGACCCTAGGAACCAACCCATGATTTGGAAAATGGATTTGGAAAAGTTTAGAATGGATTAATTGGTTTATTCCATTTTTAGCTAAATAAAACTATTGTTTTGTTTATGAAAATGATTTTGTGTAAAAACTTTGGAGAAAATGTTTTGGACCAAACCTACTGACCATAAACACCAAGTTTTGAGAAACCTCAACTTATTTGGTGAACCACTTAAAGTTGTTGCTTGATAAAAATGTTTTCCACCACATAAAATGTTGAAGGGATTTAAAAATGGTTTATGTATAAAACACATTTGCAAATGACTTTGCCATTTTGGTAAATGACCAATTTGGACCTTACAAAGTTAGAAGCATAGTGTATACCATCCTTGCAAATAAAACCATCTTAAGCATGTTCCCATGCATGACTTAGAGTCCATTGCTTTGTGTGTGTGAAATTGTTTGCTTGACTTTTATTTGGAATGCTAGTTGATATAGAGTTTGCTTGATTGATTGTAGTGAAATTAGCAAAGTGTGAGGCTAGCAAGATCAAGGAGTGAACCACCATTCCCTTCCAAAAAGGCAAGTGACACTATCATCAAAATTCCTACTATTTTCATTATACTTAGTGGATTTTGAAACATGCATGAAAATACTTTTGTACTTATGCTATGCTAAAATCCTAATAGGATTCCCTATCCATTCCTTAGAGAAAACAATGTAGTTGTTACATGCTTAGCCATGCTATATTTATATTTTGAAAAGAGATACATGTTGAGATTTTATGAAGTTGAGAAAAGGACTTGTGTTTTGTATAATAAAACAAGGACTCAATGAACCCCCTGTGTGGCCAAGGATACTTTGAGTATTGGAGAAGTTGGCAACAAAAGGAACCATGACTATGGCAATCTCTTTGTGTTGTGCTCCAAAGGAACCACCCAGGAAACTTAGAGATTGAACATGTTTCTCCAATTGTGGCTTTCGTGTGCAACCACATGCTATTATGGCTCTGGCTTAGTCAACTACATTGGGAAGACTCATGCACTGTCCTCAGTTAACTGGACATGGGGACCTGGAATCCTACATGGGTGCTGAAGGCAAGCTAGCAATGGTGTATGGGAGGACCCTTTGGAAAGACTTCGTCACATTCTCAATCTGCCAGTACTCCATCTTGGTGAGCACTAATCCAGTAGGCCACTGGTGGCAAAAGGATGGGATTGTGACATGTGGGTAAAGTGTACTCCTTCTGCAGAAGATAATAAAATCTAAGTACTTAGCCGTGTCCCCGGTTATGGACAATACTGAGCAACTAAAGTTTGAACTATGGGAGATCTCGACATTCTAATTTCTAAAAGAAAACTTTTAAGGACTTGATGCACTTGGGGTTACCAAGGAGCTCAAGAGACTTTGACAAAACTTGATGTACTTGGGGTTACCAAGGAACTCAAGAGATTTTGTTGAAAACATGAATACTTGGGGTTACCAAGGAACTCATGAGATTTTGATAAAACTTGTTGCACTTGGGGTTACCAAGTAGCTCAAGAGATTTTTGACAAGGACTTGAACACTTGAGTCTCTACCAAGGAGTTCAAGGAACTTGGAAAAAGAGATTTGACAAAGGACCAAAACCATTTTGAAAAGATAGGATAAATTTTGCTTTGTGCAAATAAGCCTTAAACTCTACTTAGCCAAATATGCATGTATTGATAGGATCCACTCATATTATACATAGTAGTGAAGCTTTCCAATACAATTCAAATGTATTGACCCTTGTGGCTGTAACTTGTAATGTTGCAGGTTTGATTGATTTTAGTGAATATTGTTTGATTAGGATTACAAAGTCTACAACCAACATCTGCCTGTGGCAGTTTGAAGATGAAGGACCCCATGACTATAGATATTCCGCTGCAATGTAATGCAATAGCCAAATGAGCTATGTATGATCTAATAAAATTATGTTATTCCTGGTTATAAAGTTATATTATGACCTTTATATCTTGATATTACATCTTAACTGTGGATGCTAGCTATTGATCCAGGGACTAGCATTGTAAACACAGGGGATACCACCTTATATTGTGTAAAGGTTGGGACACTCCCTCTACAATTTAGTACAAACAACATGAATGTATAGTTCCACAACCGAATCACATATTCAATGATACACACCAGATGTTTATACAAGGACAACTTAATATCTTTATGAATACAATGTGAAAACATCATCATACATGATTGCCTCTAGGGCATATTCCGAACATGGTAGTACCGCATTTTGGTACCGAGGAGCATAGAGAAAAATTCGTTTGGCGCTCTAGGAACCGCAGGGAATGTCCGGTAGTGTCGGGGTTCGGTAGTACCGTATTTTGGTACCGGGAGCATGAGATAAAATGCTTTTGGCGCAGAACCCTGTGGAATGTCCGTAGAGTCTTGAAAGTCCGGTTGTACCGGGAAAAAGTCCGGTAGTACCAGGAATCGCGTTTTTGGGTTGCAACGGTTGGATTTTGGAGGGACCTATTTAAGGGGCCTTCTTCCCCAATGGTTCCTCAACTTTTCTTGCAGGATTTCCCCTCCATTGTTGACCTTCTTGAGCTTTCTTACCCTCAATCCCTCCTATGATTCTTTCATATTCTTGGGGGATTTGAAAGAGGAGATCTAGATCTATAATCCCACCAATCAATCTCTCCTCTTAGTGAGGGGAACATATTGGGATCTAGATCTTGGAGTCTTTTGTGGATTTCCTCCATTGTTCTTCCTCTCTTATTCCCCCATAAGCTTTTGTAGATTTGGTGGAATTTGGGAGAGAAGGATTTGAGCACTTCTTGTGTCCTTGCCATTGCATTTGGTGCATCGGTTTGAGTTCTCGGTGAGGATTTAGTTAGTGAAAGTTGAGAAGCTTTTTTACTCTTGGGTTCTTGGAACCCTAGACGGTTTGTTGGTGTTGTAGGTTGTGGCCTTGGTGGCGTTTGTTGGGAGCCTCCAATTAAGTTGTGTTGAAGTGCCCCAACCTTGTGATAGGTTCCGGTTTGCCACCGACAAGTGCACCGATAGTGGAATTGTGGATCGATCCCGTTGGGGTGAGATTCACCGGAGAATAAGGGAGGCCTTTTGTGGCGTAGGTGGTTAGATACCACCCCTCTCCAAACGATACGTACTCCATGTTGGGAGGAACTCGATAAAATATCGTCGTACCCGCGTGCCTCGGTTATCTCTATACCCGAGCTTTTACTGAAGGGAATATGCCCTGAGAGGCAATAATAAAATGTTTATTATGTGTATTCCAAGTATATGATAGATGTTTATTTTGCATGCTATAATTTTATTAATATGGAAACGTTAATACATGTGTGTTTAATAAACAAACATAAAGTTCCTAGTTATGCCTCTCTCATAAACTAGTTCGTTGATTAACAAGATGATCACGGTTTCCTGATCATAGACATTGGATGTTGTTAATAACGAGATCACAACATTAGTGTAATGGTGTGATGAACATTCATCCGAAGTATAGCATTACTATCAAAGTCATTGAGTTTATATTGCTATAAACAAACTACGAAGTAGTCCTAATCCTTAGACCATGAGATCATGCCAATCACTAACACCGGAAGAGTTTCTTGTTGACATCAAACGTCACGTAATCGGGTGATTATAAAGATGGCTTCAAAGCTACTAAAGTGTTATGTTGAGAATCATGCATCAAGAGTGGAATTTGTTCATCCCGATGACGGATAGATATGCTCTGGGCCCTCTCGGTGACATCACATTGGTTAGCTTGCAAGCAAGTGATTTGATCACTAGAATATTATATCACGGAACGAGAAAAGAGTGCATGTCAAGAATGAGATCAAACTAGGTATGGAGATACCGATGATCTAATCTCGGACATGTAATATATCGTGAAACAAAGGGATTAAGATACAAGCGTAAAAGGTTCCACGATCACAGAAAAGTCATCGTTGAATGTGGGAGTCAAGATGGATCTCGTGTCCCGCCATCGATTATTGATCGGAGAAGGGTCTCAATCATGTCCGCATTATTCGCGAACCGTAGGGTGACACACTTAAGAGAAACTGGCATCCAGTTGGAGCAAATGTTTCATGCCGAAAGAATAAACAAGCGCAGGAATTTATTTCACTAGATACCGAAACGGGTTTTCGGGTGAAATTGCATAAAGTGGTTATGCATGTGAAATGGAATTCTAGCAAGATGTTATTTGTGAATGTTTGTCATTAAAGTAATTGACAAAATTCTGAATAAAATAAAAGAGTTTTATTTAATGAGAGTTTGCATTAAATTTGGTGGAAATTTAATGGGAATTTGAGTGGACTTTTGGGTGGAGAAAATTGAAGGGACATTTTGTGAGTGGAGTGTCCACCCACATGAAAGAAGGAGGGGAGGGGGCAGCCCCCCATGGCCGGCGGCCACCCCCTTGGGTGCCCCCCTCCTCCTATAAAAGGAGCCCTTCTCCTCACTTGTCTCTCACACCTCCTCGTGAAGGATCTCTCTCCCCCTCTAGAATTTATTCCCCATGGTCTCGGACTAGCGAGATACATGTTCCCGGTGGCTATTCGGCAAGAAAGGGTTGTGCTTCCGCTGCATCGCTGGAGCAAGGAGGCGGAGGTTGCCCGGTGTCTTGTACGTGTGTTCGAGCACGGATGCGCTGATGCTTTGCGGCGCTAGGACTTCCTCTCGATCTTGAGATCGGCAAGAGATCGTCTACATCAACCACGAGTTGAACTCGTTAAGCTTTGTCGGTCTTCAAGGGTATGTTCTCTACAGATATACATCCACCCGTTGTTTGTATCTAGTAGATAGATCTTGGTACATAGTTCCCATCGTAGGAAATTTTTTGTTTTCTATGCTGCGAACCCTGCAGTGGTATCAGAGCCGGATGTATGCGTAGATGCTTTACACGGGTAGTACACATATGAGTATGTGGGCGATGATGATCATGTTGTTTCTCCTTTGTTGTAATTTTGGATATTGGTGGCATAGTGGGATGAAGCGTCCCGGACAAACTTTACATGTCCTCGCACATGAGACCTGTTCCACGCTTGACATGCAACTAGTTTGCATAAGTGGCTAGCGGGTGTCTATCTCTTCTACTATAGTCAATATCTATTTTGCAAGCGAGTTGTCAACAATTTGGTTATCCTCGGTGTGGTTCATGTTCGTAGGTAAGAACGGTTCTATCTCGAAAGCCCTAAGCCACGTAAAACTTGCAATGGATAAATTAGAGGTGTCTAGTTTAGATTGTTGCTGGGCTAGTGTTATGATATGGTGATGTCGTAAGTAGAAGTATGAGATGATACTCTTACAACATACATAACGTGTAATCTCCATAGACCTTGGACTTACACATATAGGTATGATAGTGATCATACCACGGTGCACATGATAGAGATCATATGCGGGAACCATATCATTTCACTAATAAACATGTGATGTTTGATTGCATCTTATATTGCTTGTTTAGCGCTTTTTTAGCATAATAAGATGATCCCTCTTTTAAATATCAAGATAAGAATGTGTTCTTCCTTTAGTATGCACCGATTATGTTTTCGTCGCTCCAAGACATCACATGATGATCGAGTGTTCTTGGATCCACGACCATATTTCGGGTGTAAAACAGTTACACACGCGGATACTAAGGTTCTAACTTGGCGAGCCTAGCATGTACAGACATGGCCTCGGAACACGGACCGAAAGGTTAAGCATGAGTCATATAGTAGATATGATGCCCATTTGATGCTCGCCTTTGAAGCTACACCGACTCACGTGATGATCGGACTTGGTGTAGTGGATTTGGTTCATGTAATCACCAAAAAGGCACGAGGGGTGTCGTTTTTGAGTGGGAGTTCATTAAATATGGATTAGTTGAACTCAATCTATCATACACTTAGTCTAAACTTTACAAATTCTGCTGTAGATGGCACCACCTGCTTTTAATTTCAATGTGTTCATGGAGAAAGAGAAACTTGCAACGAACGGTAGCAACTTTACCGAATGGGCCATGAATTTGAGGATTCTCCTCTCTGCTGCACAAAAGCAATATGTGCTAGAAGCGCCGTTAGGCCCCCCACCTTTTGATGATGCCCCTGACAAGGAGAAGAATGTCTATCAGACTCGTCAGGAGGACCACAACTTAGTTCATTGCGGCATATTGTATGGGCTAGAGCCGGAACTTCGAAAGCGTTTCGAAAATGGCAATGCTTTTGATATAATGGGTGAGTTGAAAATGATTTTCGACACACATGCTACTGTAGAGAGCTACAACGCTTCAGAAAAGTTCTTTAGCTGCATGATGGAAGAGCAAAGCTCCGTTAGTGAGCATGTACTCAAGATGTCGGGTTACGCCGATAAGCTTATGTCCTTGGGAATATTGATTCCCATTGACTTAGGAATCCATCGTGTTCTGCAGTCTCTGCCACCTAGCTATAAGAGCTTCGTGATGAACTATAATATGCAAGGCATGAAGAAGTATCTCCCCGAGCTTCTGTCAATGCTTAAAACTGCAGAAGTGGAGATCAAAAAGGAACATCAAGTGTTGATGATCAATAGGAACACTGGTTTCAAGAAAGACAAGAAGGAAAACGGAAGGAAGTAAGGCGGCAAGTCTGCTGCCTCGAAAAGAAACCCCGAGTTGGACCTAAGTCTGATACCGAGTGCTACTATTGTAAGGGGACTGGCCACTGGAAGCACAACTGCCCCAAGTATTTGGCAGACAAGAAAACCAGCAAGGCAAACAAAGGTATATATGATATATATGTTATTGATGTATACTTGACTAGTGCTCGCAGTAGCACCTGGGTATTTGATACCGGTTCAGTTGCTAATATTTGTAACTCGAATCAGGGGCTGCGGAACAAGCGACCGCTAGCAAGGGGTGAGGTCAAGATGCGTGTCGGCAATGGATCAAGCGTTGATGTGATCGCCGTCGGAACGCTGCCTCTCCACTTGCCGTCGGGATTAGTTATAAACTTGAATAATTGTTATCTGGTGCCTGCACTGATCATGAACATTGTATCTGGATCGTGTTTGATGCGAAGTGGTTATTCATTTAAATCCGAGAATAGTGGTTGTTCCATTTATATGAATGAAATCTTTTATGGTCATGCACCGATGATGAATGGTTTATTTCTTTTAGATCTCGATAATAATGTTACACATATTAATAATGTTGATGCTAAAAGGATTAAACTAAATGATGATATCTCCACATATATGTGGCACTGCCTTTTAGGTCATATTGGCGTTAAACGCATGAAGAAGCTCCATTCGGATGGACTTTTGGAATCACTTTATTATGAATCATTTGATATATGTGAGCCATGCCTTATGGGCAAGATGATGGAACGGGCGACAGATTTATTGGAAATCATACATTCTGATGTATGTGGTCCAATGAGTGTGTCGGCGCGAGGTGGATATCATTATTTTTTTACTTTCACGGATGTTTTGAGTAGATACGGTTATATATACTTGATAAAACACAAGTCTGAAACCTTTGAAAAGTTCAAGGAGTTTCAGAATGAAGTGGAAAATCATCGTAATAGAAAGATCAAATTTCTATGGTCCGACCGTGGAGGTGAGTATCTAAGTTACGAGTTTAGCACTCACATGAAAGAGTGTGGAATTGTTTCACAACTCACACCGCCGAACACCACAATGAAATGGTGTGTCAACATCGTCGTATTTTATTAGATATGGTTCGATCTATGATGTCTCGACGGACTTTCCATTGTCATTTTGGGGCTATGCACTAGAAACTGCATTCACTTTAAATCGGGCACCATCTAAATCCGCTGAAAAGACACCGTATGAATTGTGGTTTGAAACAAACCTAAGTCATTTCTTAAAGTTTGGGGATGCGATGTTTATGTGAAGAAACTTCAACCGGATAAACTCGAACCCAAAGCGGAAAAATGCGCCTTCATAAGATACCCTAAGGAAACTATTGGGTATTCCTTCTATCACACATCCGAGGGCAAGGTTTTTGTTGCCAGAATGGATCCTTTCTAGAGAAAGAGTTTCTGAAAGGTGTGAGTAGTCGGAAGGTAGATCTCAAGAGGTTATTGAACCTTCTCTTCAAAGTATGGCGAGTAGCATAGCACCGAAGTTGTTCCGAGCTCACTGCTGAAGAGGGAACTAATGATAATGATCATGAAACTCGAAGAGAGTACTACCGAACCTCGCAGTCAAGCAGACGCGTGCAGCTCCCGAGTCACGGAAATCATGTCATGAATTTCATGGTTGATGAAAATGATGACCCTGCGACGTATGAAGAAGCGATGATGAGCCCGGATTCCAACAAATGGTTAGAAGCCATGAAATCCGAGATGGAATCCATGTATGAAAATCAAGTTTGGAACTTGGTGGACTTACCTCACGACCGAAAGGCTGTGGAGAACAAATGGATTTTCAAAAGGAAAACTGATGCTGATGGTAATGTAACCATCTATAAAGCTCGACTTGTCGCAAAGGGGTTTTGACAAATTCAAGGAGTTGACTATGATGAGACATTCTCTCCCGTAGCGATGCTAAAATCAGTTAGGATTATGTTAGCAATTGCTGCATATTTCGATTATGAGATATGGCGGATGGATGTCAAACGCGCTTCTCAATGGTAATATTGAAGAAGAGTTGTATATGATACAACCAAAGGGTTTTGTCGATCCTAAGGATGCTAACAAGGTGTGCAAGCTTCAGCGATCCATCTATGGATTGAAGCAAGCATCACGAAGTTGGAATCTCCGCTTTGATGAGGTGATCAAAGAGTTTGGATTTGTCCAAACTTATGGAGAAGCTTGTATTTACAAGAAAGTGAGTGGGAGAAATGTGGCATTTATGATATTATATGTGGATCGGAAATGATATAGATCTTTTAAACAGTGTTAAAAGTTATCTAAACAGCAAATTTTCAATGAAGGACCTAGGTGAAGCGTCATACATATTAGGCATAAAGATCTATAGAGATAGATCTAGGCGCCTAATAGGGCTATCGCAAAGTACATACCTTGATAAGATTTTAAATAAGTTTAAAATGGAAGATAGTAAGAAGGGGTTCTTACCTATGACACAAGGCAAGACATTGAGTAAGACTCAAAGTCCGACTTCGGCGGAAGAAAGAGAGATAATGGACAAGGTCCCCTATGCTTCAGCCATAGGCTCTATAATGTACGCCATGCTATGTACAAGACCGGATGTGGCACATGCTATTAGTTTGACTAGTAGGTACCAATCGGATCGTGTTCGTAACATCGAAAACGGTCAAGAATATCCTTAAGTACTTACGAAGAACTAAGGATATGTTTCTTGTATACGGAGGTAAGAAGAGCTCGCTAAGTGTTGTCGACTAGCTTTGACACCGATCCGGATGACTCTAAGTCTCAATCCGGATCGTATTTCTCATGAATGGTGGGGCGGTTAGTTGGAGGAGCTCCAAACAACCTGTGTGGCGGGATCAACAACGGAGGCCGAATATGTTGCTTTGCTTGAGCGGCTCGAGCTTTGGATGAAGGAGTTCATATCCGAACTAGGTGTGGTTGCAAACGCGTTGGACCCAATGGTGATCTATTGTGACAAAAATGGTGCCATTGCCAATGCCAAAGAGCCAAGGTCTCACAAGCATTCCAAGCATATTAAGCGCCGGTTTCACTCCATCCGCGAGCATGTCAAGGATGGAGATATAAAGATTTGTAAAGTACATACAGATCTCAATGTAGCAGATTCGTTGACTAAAACTCTCCCTAGATCAAAACATGATCTACACCAGAACTCCATGGGTGTTAGATACATCACAATGTAACTAGATTCTAGTCTCTAGTGCAAGTGGGAGACTGGAGGGAATATGCCCTGAGAGGCAATAATAAAATGTTTATTATGTGTATTCCAAGTATATGATAGATGTTTATTTTGCATGCTATAATTGTATTAATACGAAAACGTTAATACATGTGTGTTTAATAAACAAACAGAAAGTTCCTAGTTATGCCTCTCTCACAAACTAGTTCATTGATTAACAAGATGATCACGGTTTCCTGATCATAGACATTGGATGTTGTTAATAACGAGATCACAACATTAGTGTAATGGTGTGATGAACATTCATCCGAAGTATAGCATTACGATCAAAGTCATTGAGTTTATATTGCTATAAACAAACTACGAAGTAGTCCTAATCCTTAGACCATGAGATCATGCCAATCACTAACACCGGAAGAGTTTCTTGTTGACATCAAACGTCACTCCGTAACTGGGTGATTATAAAGATGGCTTCAAAGCTACTAAAGTGTTATGTTGAGAATCATGGATCAAGAGTGGAATTTGTTCATCCCGATGACGGATAGATATGCTCTGGGCCCTCTCGGTGACATCACATTGGTTAGCTTGCAAGCAAGTGATTTGATCACTAGAATGTTATATCACGGGAACGAGAAAAGAGTGCATGTCAGTAACGAGATCAAACTAGGTATGGAGATACCGATGATCGAATCTCGGACATGTAATATATCGTGAAACAAAGGGATTAAGATACAAGCGTAAAAGGTTCCGACGATCACAGGAAAAGTCATCGTTGAATGTGTGGGAGTCAGTATGGATCTCCAGGTCCCGCTACTGATTATTGATCGGAGAAGGGTCTCAATCATGTCCGCATTATTCGCGAACCGTAGGGTGACACACTTAAGAGACACTGGCATCCAGTTGGAGCAAAGGTTTCATGCCGAAAGAATAAACAAGCGCATGAATTTATTTCACTAGATACCGAAACGGGTTTTCGGGTGAAATTGCATAAAGTGGTTATGCATGTGAAATGGAATTCTATCAAGGGGTTATTTGTGAATGTTTGTCATTAAAGTAATTGACAAAATTCTGAATAAAATAAAAGAGTTTTATTTAATTAGAGTTTGCATTAAATTTGGTGGAAATTTAATGGGAATTTGAGTGGACTTTTGGGTGGAGAAAATTGAAGGGACATTTTGTGAGTGGAGTGTCCACCCACATGAATGAAGGAGGGGAGGGGGCAGCCCCCATGGCCGGCGGCCACCCCCTTGGGTGCCCTCCTCCTCCTATAAAAGGAGCCCCTCTCCTCACTTGTCTCTCACACCTCCTCGTGAAGGATCTCTCTCCCCCTCTAGAATTTATTCCCCATGGTCTCGGACTAGCGAGATACATGTTCCCAGTGGCTATTCGGCAAGAAAGGGTTGTGCTTCCGCTGCATCGCTGGATCAAGGAGGCGGAGGTTGCCCGGTGTCTTGTACGTGTGTGCGAGCACGGATGCGCTGCTGCTTTGCGGCGCTAGGACTTCCTCTCGATCTTGAGATCAGCAAGAGATCGTCTACATCAACCACGAGTTAAACTCGTTAAGCTTTGTCGGTCTTCAAGGGTATGTTCTCTACGGATATACATCCACCCGTTGTTTCTATCTAGTAGATAGATCTTGGTACATAGTTCCCATCGTAGGAAATTTTTTGTTTTCTATGCTGCGAACCCTACAGTGGTATCAGAGCCGGATGTATGCGTAGATGCTTTACACGGGTAGTACACATATGAGTATGTGGGCGATGATGATCATGTTGTTGCTCCTTTGTTGTAATTTTGGATATTGGTGGCATAGTGGGATGAAGCAGCCCGGACAAACTTTACATGTCCTCGCACATGAGACCTGTTCCACGCTTGACATGCAACTAGTTTGCATAAGTGGCTAGCGGGTGTCTATCTCTCCTACTATAGTCAATATGTATTTTGCAAGCGATTTGTCAACAATTTGGTTATCCTCGGTGTGGTTCATGTTCGTAGGTAAGAACGGTTCTATCTCGAAAGCCCTAAGCCACGTAAAACTTGCAATGGATAAATTAGAGGTGTCTAGTTTAGATTGTTGCTGGGCTAGTGTTATGATATGGTGATGTCGTAAGTAGAAGTATGAGATGATACTCTTACAACATACATAACGTGTAATCTCCATAGACCTTGGACTTACACATATAGGTATGATAGTGATCATACCACGTTGCACATGATAGAGATCATATGCGGGAACCATATCATTTCACTAATAAACATGTGATGTTTGATTGCATCTTATATTGCTTGTTTAGCGCTTTGTTAGCATAATAAGGTGATCCCTCTTTTAAATATCAAGATAAGAATGTGTTCTTCCTTTAGTATGCACCGATTATGTTTTCGTCGCTCCAAGACATCACATGATGATCGAGTGTTCTTGGATCCACGACCATATTTCAGGTGTAAAACAGTTACACACGCGGATACTAAGGTTCTAACTTGGCGAGCCTAGCATGTACAGACATGGCCTCGGAACACGGACCGAAAGGTTAAGCATGAGTCATATAGTAGATATGATGCCCATTTGATGCTCACCTTTGAAGCTACACCGACTCACGTGATGATCGGACTTGGTGTAGTGGATTTGGTTCATGTAATCACCAAAAAGGCACGAGGGGTGTCGTTTTTGAGTGGGAGTTCATTCGTAATATGGATTAGTTGAACTCAATCTATCATACGCTTAGTCTAAACTTTACAAATTCTGTTGTAGATGGCACCACCTGCTTTTAATTTCAATGTGTTCATGGAGAAAGATAAACTTGCAACGAACGGTAGCAACTTTACCGAATGGGCCATGAATTTGAGGATTCTCCTCTTTGCTGCACAAAAGCAATATGTGCTAGAAGCGCCGTTAGGCCCCCACCTTTTGATGATGCCCCTGACGAGGAGAAGAATTTCTATCAGACTCGTCAGGAGGACCACAACTTAGTTCATTGCAGCATATTGTATGGGCTAGAGCCGGAACTTCGAAAGCGTTTCGAAAATGGCAATGATTTTGATACAATGGGTGAGTTGAAAATGATTTTCGACACACATGTCAACAGAGAGCTACAACGCTTGTAAAAGTTCTTTAGCAGCATGATGGAAGAGCACTCAGTTAGTGAGCATGTACTCAAGATGTCGGGTTACGCCGATAAGCTTGTGTCCTTGGGAATATCGATTCCCATTGACTTAGGAATCCATCGTGTTCTGCAGTCTCTACCACCTAGATATAAGAGCTTCGTGATGAACTATAATATGCAAGGCATGAAGAAGTCTCTCCCCGAGCTTCTGTCAATGCTTAAAACTGCAGAAGTGGAGATCAAAAAGGAACATCAAGTGTTGATGTCACATCCCAAGATTTTTCAAATCTTGTAATGTGAAAAATAAATTAATAAAATAAAACTTTGTTTGATTTTCAGGGCCAGAAGAAACTTTTTGAAATCAATTGGAACATCAGACCCATTTGAATTAAAATAAACCTAAAGGAATTTAAAAAGATAAAACATTTAATAAAAGGAAAATAAAAACATTTGGAAATATTATTTTGAAACAATTAAATGAAAAGTTTTGTTTTCAAATGAAATAGAAATTTATAAATAAAGAATGTTTTATAAAGCCAAATCAAAACCTTGGCCAAGCTTATGAATTAAAACATTTAGTTTTGAATAAAACTAACAAAGGTTTAGTTAAAATAAAATGATAAGGAATTAATATCAAATTTTACTCAAATAAAAGGTTTTAACCATTTTTAATTAAAACATCAAAACTTATTAAATTATTTTTAATAAGTTTCTAAGTATTTTACTTTTCTTAATTAAACCCTACTAAAGTGTTTTGACCTTATTTTGGATTCAAAATAAATATCTCAAATAAAATAAATCCTACTTAAATTAATAATGAAAGTCTATTATATTTAATTATTAATGGACCCTATATAATAAAATGTTATTTTATTTTAGAACAAGTAGTTCCAAGTATTCCATAATTCCAAATAAAACCTACTGATTTTGTTTTGAAAATATTTGGATTTCAAATGGAGATTTTATTAAAATAAATCAAAACCAATTTGATTTAAAAAAACTTTGGTCTATTTTAATTAATTATTAAATAGGATCCAAAAAGGAATAAAATATTATTTTATTTTGGAACTTATGTTTATGCTGACAAACAGAACCAAGTTCAATTTGAGAATTGTGATGTTATTTGAAATCATTTGGTTGATAATTGTTTGTTTGATAATTCAAAACAGAAATTAGATTCAGAAAAAGAAAAGGAAAACAGGAAGAAAAAAAAATAGAGTCGGACCTGACCCAACTGGCCAAGCCCAACTAAGCCCAACAGCCCACCTGTTCTTTTCCCCCCCGAACCGTTTTCTTCACCGCAGAAAAAACCCGCTAAGCCCCTGACAAATGGACCTCCCCCTCGTTGCTTTTCCCCACTGACAGGTAGACCCACCGCTACAGTTCTTCTCTCACACCCGCGCGAACCACGCCTCTCCCTCCTCTCTGCCGTTGCAGGCTTTGATTCCGCGCGATCAATTCGCCTTAACACCGCGATAATTCCTCGTCGCGACCACGGCCTATTAATCGCCAGCGTTTCCTCCTCCATTTCCCCCAGACGCCCCCCCCCTCGACACGCCTCCAGGCCGCCACAATATCTCCACGACTGTCTCTGTCTCCGATGATGTTCCGGTGACGATTCCGGCGAAACCAGACCGCCCCTTGCGTCCCTAAGCACCCTAGCAGCTTCTCCACTCTCAGGCACTTCTGCTAGTGCGTCCAACTCGACCGAGGGAACCCTGTAACCTCGCCTTCGACAACGACCACCGTCGCCACCGTCTGCTTCATCTCCGACGAAGCCCACAGGTAGTAACTGACCGCCCCGCGCCTTCTAATTCACGCACCCGACTCTGTCTTGTTCCTGCGCATCTAATCGTGTCGTCATTTCGCTTTGAGGTGATCCACAGCGCCGTCCCCGACAACCACCTGACGCGTCTGTCGCCGTTCCCAACTCCGACGAGAAATTACGACTGCCTCTGAGCGCTCCCTGTCAAACCGCAAGCAAGTTGAGCATTAGTGTTGCATTGCGAGCCTGGTGAGCACCTCCCCTCTTTTCGGCTGCTGCTAACGCCGCCGCTAGCTGCCGTTCGGCCGTCGACCTAGCACCGCCAGTCCTTGACCAGGCAGCAGGAGCCATCCGATGTCGATCGGATGGATAAAATAGAACCACTTACCGAAGGGGTATGCGTCGATCTGCGCCGCACACTTTCAGTTAGATCCAACGCACCCCAGTAGCCGATCCACCTGAAACGGTATTGCCCAATCAGAAGCAGCCACGTGTGCAGGGTTCGATTTAAAATAGAATTTAGATCTGATTAGAATACAAATTTGTAATTGCTATAACTTTCAAACCACACGTCCAAATTTGGCAAATTTTATATCAATAAAATCAGGAGATCAAGCCCTAGCCAACCATGGCCTTAATTTGGAAAATAGTATTCATTTGTTTGCTTGTTTTTGCAGATTCTTATGTAAGCTTGTTTAGAGTATAAAAATTGTTTAGAATTGAATTTAGGGACAAAACCTTTGCAAAATGATTGGTAGTGACCATACTGACCCAGGAACCAAACCATAGTGTTAAAATGATTTTGGTAAAATTGAGGTTGAATTATTTAATTTAGCCATTTTCTAGCCAAGTAAAAATTATTGATTTTACTATGGAAATGTTTTGCAAGGAAAACTTTGGGAAAATGTTTTGGACCAAACTTATCGACCAAAAACACCAAGTTTTACAATAACAGCTCACTTAGTGAAAAATATAAAGTTTTGGTTTGAAAAGAAAATAATTTCATCACATAAAATGATGAATGGGTTTTAAAATGGTTTTGAGATAAAATGTTTTGCAAATAACTTTGCCATCTTGGTAAATGACCAATGTGGACCTTACAAAGTTAAAAGCCTAGTAGATACCTCCCTTGTGAATAAAACCATCTTAAGCATGTTCCCATGCATGACTTAGAATCCCTACTTTGAGTATGTGAAATGTCGTTTGTATATTGATTTGGTATGCTACTTGATACTATGATTGCTTGATTGACTTGTAGTGAAATTAGCAAAGAGTGAGTCTAGCAAGATCAAGAAGTAAAACTCTCATTCCCTACCAAAAAGGCAAGTTACACTATCATACAAAAGACCTACTATTTTCATTATACTTAGTGGGATTTGTAAACATGCATGAAAATGTTTTGTACTTATGCTATGCTAATCCTAATAGGATTCCCTATACACTCCTTAGTGAAAATATTGAGTTCTACATGCTTAGCCATGCTATGTTTTGAAAAGAGATACATGTTGAGATTTTACAAAGGTTGAGAAAAGACTTGTGTTTTACATAATAAAACAAGGACTCAATGAACCACCTAGGTGGTGGACACTTTATGTTTTGGAGAAGGTAGCAACAAAAGGGAACCATGTCTATGGCAATCTCTTTGTGTTGTACTCCAAATGAAAACCACCTAGGAAACTTAGAGATTGAACATGTTTCTCCAATTGTGGCTTTCGTGTACAACCACATGCTATTATGGATCTGGCTTAGTCAATTACATTAGGAAGAACCTTACATTGTCTTTAGTTACCGGACATGGGGATCTGGAATGCTTCATGGGGGCTGAAGACAAGCTAGCAATGATGTATGGGAGGACCTTTTGGAAAGACTTCGTCACATTCTCAGTGCGATTACTCCATCTTGGTGAGCACTAATCCGGAGGCCCGGTGGCAACAAGATGGGATTGTGTCATGTGGGTAAAGTGTACTCCTTCTGCAGAAGTTAATAAAATCTAAGTACTTAGCCGTGTCCCCGGTTATGGACAATACTGAGCAACTAAAGTTTGAACCATGGGAGATCTCGACATTCCAACTTCTAATATAAAAACTTGATGCACTTGGGGGTACCAAGGAATTCAAAGAGACTTTGTTAAGCTTGTTGCACTTGGGGTTACCAAGGTGCTCAAGAGCATGATGTACTTGGGCTTACCAAGGGACTCATGAGATTTTGAATAAAAACTTGATGCACTTGGGGTTACCAAGTAGCTCAAGGGATTTTTGACAAGGACTTGGACACTTGAGTTTCTACCAAGGAGTTCAAGGAACTTGGAAAATAAATTTGACAAAGGACTTAAAACCCTTTTTGAAAAGATAGGATAAAACATTGCTTTATGCAAATAAGCCTTAAACTCTACCTAGCCAAACATGCATATGTTGATAGGATCCACTCATATTTACATAAAAGTGAAGCTTGCCAATACAATTCAAAATGTATTGACCCCTGTGGCTGTAACTTGTAATGTTGCAGGCTGATTGTTTTATATTATGAAGATTGTTTGATTGACTAGGACTACAAAGTCTACAACCAACATCTGCCTGTGGAACTTTGAAGATGAAGGACCCATGACTATATTTATTCCGCTGCAATGTATTGTAATAGCCATATGAGCTATGTATGATGTAATAAAATTATATTATTCCTGGTTATAAAGTTATATTTGACCTTGTTTCTTGATATTACATCTTACTGTGGATGCTAGCTATTGATCCAGGGACTAGCATTGTAAAACACAGGAGGGATCAATCTTATCTAAGATTGGGACCTCTACAGATGGTATCAGAGCATTGTGTTGCCTGTAGGATTGTAACCCTAGGATTGGACAAAACCCCTTAGAAAAATAAGAGTTGTATTTGTTCCAAAAAACTTATTTACAAAAACAATCTTGTAAACTCTTTCCTTAACCATTTTGGTTTAACTCTACACCTCTTCTACTTCAACTTGATGGAAAAACCTACCCATGGCCAAAGACTACACCATGTGCAAAGGACTTCTACAACATCATCAACTCTAATGACTTCAACATCTTCAACGCTAATGACTTCAACATCTTCATCATATTCACCAAGGACTCCAACATGGATATCACCAAGGACTACTAGTGAGACAAGGAAATCCTACTCAAATTTAGAGACTGAGGGAATGCAAAATAGAGAGAAACCATCAACAACTTTGAAGTATTGTGACCAAGAGTTTCCTTAAGGAAACAATGATCTCATGTAAGAAGAAGCAACCAAAGAAGGATGGAAAGATCACAAGTGAACCATATAGATGGACCACCATATTTTAACTAAGACAAAACACACCAACCTAAGTGGTGTAACAAAAATATTTTGTTGCCTAAGTAAGTGCTTGAACTTGTTGTTTGAGTACAAAGTTGTTTGAGTGAAATGTTTGTTTGTAATTACATGCACATTGCTTGTGTGAATTGTGATGTGTGTGATTAGAATTGATTCCTTAGAAATATCTTGCCTATTCTAACCTCCCTTCAACCCAAACAGATGACTACTCCAAAAGACCCCAAGGTTGATGACACCAACACCAACCAAGCTGATAGCATAAAAGAGCTCATAGCAACCCAACACCAGTTGAATCAACTGACAGCTCAATTCATAGTCAACAATAGTGATAAGGATCCAGCACTCCAAAGGTTTTTGGAAGAACAATCTCAACTAATGCTTAAGGTGACTAATCAAATGATCAGCATGGAAGAAAACTATCCCAAAGAAGTTTATGATAACAAGGCTGACAAGAATGTTATTCTGGATGGAGCTCCAGCTTGCACTATTTGTGGAGACAAGGATCACACTTCCAAAGAGCATGAAGGTAAATGCCCTAATTGTGAAGAAGATCATCCTGTTGGACAATGCCCCACCGATCAAGCTACTTGTTACCTTTGTGAAGGAAGTGACCATACACCTGGCCTGTGTCCCATCTATGCCATGGTGGAACAAAGGAAACAAGAAGGATCCAAGACTACCAAAGGAAAAGGACCACTCCTACCTCCTAACAAGACAACCCAATTCAAAGGATCAAAAAAATCAAGAAGCCCAAGCAAGACATGATCCTTGTACAATGTCGTAGATGTAAGGAAATGGGACACTACTCCAGTGGATGCCCAGAGAACAAGAAGAATAAAGAGATTGACCAAGTGTGGTGCAACAACTGCAAAGAACCAGGCCATTATGTAGCCACTTGTCCACAAGAACAACGTAAAGAACTCAATGACATTCATTGTTTCAACTGCAAGAATCCAGGACACTATGCAAGCAACTGTCCAGAAAGGATGAAGAACAAGTTGAACAAGCCTATGGAGACACTTAATCTTGGCCCATGAGTCAAGCATAGGAATAAAGTCAAAGTTTGACATAGAGGAATTTCCAGGACCCAAGAAGGCCAATATGTAATTTTTGTTTGAAATTTTTTTAGGATGGTAGTACCCTAATTGTTTGAACTTACTTGTAACCCTAGCCTTCCCAAATCTCTGGACGAGATTTATTTTAAGGGTGGTAGCCTGTCACATCCCAAGATTTTTCAAATCTTGTAATGTGAAAAATAAATTAATAAAATAAAACTTTGTTTGATTTTCAGGGCCAGAAGAAACTTTTTGAAATCAATTGGAACATCAGACCCATTTGAATTAAAATAAACCTAAAGGAATTTAAAAAGATAAAACATTTAATAAAAGGAAAATAAAAACATTTGGAAATATTATTTTGAAACAATTAAATGAAAAGTTTTGTTTTCAAATGAAATAGAAATTTATAAATAAAGAATGTTTTATAAAGCCAAATCAAAACCTTGGCCAAGCTTATGAATTAAAACATTTAGTTTTGAATAAAACTAACAAAGGTTTAGTTAAAATAAAATGATAAGGAATTAATATCAAATTTTACTCAAATAAAAGGTTTTAACCATTTTTAATTAAAACATCAAAACTTATTAAATTATTTTTAATAAGTTTCTAAGTATTTTAATTTTCTTAATTAAACTCTACTAAAGTGTTTTGACCTTATTTTGGATTCAAAATAAATATCTCAAATAAAATAAATCCTACTTAAATTAATAATGAAAGTCTATTATATTTAATTATTAATGGACCCTATATAATAAAATGTTATTTTATTTTAGAACAAGTAGTTCCAAGTATTCCATAATTCCAAATAAAACCTACTGATTTTGTTTTGAAAATATTTGGATTTCAAATGGAGATTTTATTAAAATAAATCAAACCCAATTTGATTTAAAAAAACTTTGGTCTATTTTAATTAATTATTAAATAGGATCCAAAAAGGAATAAAATATTATTTTATTTTGGAACTTATGTTTATGCTGACAAACAGAACCAAGTTCAATTTGAGAATTGTGATGTTATTTGAAATCATTTGGTTGATAATTGTTTGTTTGATAATTCAAAACAGAAATTAGATTCAGAAAAAGAAAAAGAAAACAGGAAGAAAAAAAAATAGAGTCGGACCTGACCCAACTGGCCAAGCCCAACTAAGCCCAACAGCCCACCTGTTCTTTCCCCCCCCGAACCGTTTTCTTCACCGCAGAAAGAACCCGCTAAGCCCCTGACAAATGGACCTCCCCCTCGTTGCTTTTCCCCACTGACAGGTAGACCCACCGCTACAGTTCTTCTCTCACACCCACGCGAACCACGCCTCTCCCTCCTCTCTGCCGTTCCCAACTCCGACGAGAAATTACGACTGCCTCTGAGCGCCCCCTGTCAAACCGCAAGCAAGTTGAGCATCAGTGTTGCATTGCGAGCCTGGTGAGCACCCTCCCCCTCTTTTTCGCGTCCTGTTTCGCTAACGCCGCCGCCAACTAGCCGTTCCGCCGCCCGCCGTCGACCTAGCGCCGCCAGTCCTTGACCAGGCAGCAGGAGCCGTCCGATGTCGATCGGATGGATAAAATAGAACCACTTACCGAAGGGGTATGCGTCGATCTGCGCCGCACACTTTCAGTTAGATCCAACGCACCCCAGTAGCCGATCCACCTGAAACGGTATTGCCCAATCAGAAGCAGCCACGTGTGCAGGGTTCGATTTAAAATAGAATTTAGATCTGATTAGAATACAAATTTGTAATTGCTATAACTTTCAAACCACACGTCCAAATTTGGCAAATTTTATATCAATAAAATCAGGAGATCAAGCCCTAGCCAACCATGGCCTTAATTTGGAAAATAGTATTCATTTGTTTGCTTGTTTTTGCAGATTCTTATGTAAGCTTGTTTAGAGTATAAAAATTCTTTAGAATTGAATTTAGGGACAAAACCTTTGCAAAATGATTGGTAGTGACCATACTGACCCCAGGAACCAAACCATAGTGTTAAAAATGATTTTGGTAAAATTGAGGTTGAATTATTTAATTTAGCCATTTTCTAGCCAAGTAAAAATTATTGATTTTACTATGGAAATGTTTTTGCAAGGAAAACTTTGGGAAAATGTTTTGGACCAAACTTACTGACCCAAAAACACCAAGTTTTACAATAACAGCTCACTTAGTGAAAAATATAAAGTTTTGGTTTGAAAAGAAAATAATTTCATCACATAAAATGATGAATGGGTTTTAAAATGGTTTTGAGATAAAATGTTTTGCAAATAACTTTGCCATCTTGGTAAATGACCAATGTGGACCTTACAAAGTTAAAAGCCTAGTAGATACCTCCCTTGTGAATAAAACCATCTTAAGCATGTTCCCATGCATGACTTAGAATACCTACTTTGAGTATGTGAAATGTCGTTTGTATATTGATTTGGTATGCTACTTGATACTATGATTGCTTGATTGACTTGTAGTGAAATTAGCAAAGAGTGAGTCTAGCAAGATCAAGAAGTAAAACTCTCATTCCCTACCAAAAAGGCAAGTTACACTATCATACAAAAGACCTACTATTTTCATTATACTTAGTGGATTTTGTAAACATGCATGAAAATGTTTTGTACTTATGCTATGCTAATACTAATAGGATTCCCTATACACTCCTTAGTGAAAATATTGAGTTCTACATGCTTAGCCATGCTATGTTTTGAAAAGAGATACATGTTGAGATTTTACAAAGGTTGAGAAAAGACTTGTGTTTTACATAATAAAACAAGGACTCAATGAACCACCTAGGTGGTGGACACTTTATGTTTTGGAGAAGGTAGCAACAAAAGGGAACCATGTCTATGGCAATCTCTTTGTGTTGTACTCCAAATGAAAACCACCTAGGAAACTTAGAGATTGAACATGTTTCTCCAATTGTGGCTTTCGTGTACAACCACATGCTATTATGGCTCTGGCTTAGTCAATTACATTAGGAAGACCCTTACATTGTCTTTAGTTACCGGACATGGGGATCTGGAATGCTTCATGGGGGCTGAAGACAAGCTAGCAATGATGTATGGGAGGACCTTTTGGAAAGACTTCGTCACATTCTCAGTCTGCCAGTACTCCATCTTGGTGAGCACTAATCCAGTAGGCCACTGGTGGCAACAAGATGGGATTGTGTCATGTGGGTAAAGTGTACTCCTTCTGCAGAAGTTAATAAAATCTAAGTACTTAGCCGTGTCCCCGGTTATGGACAATACTGAGCAACTAAAGTTTGAACCATGGGAGATCTCGACATTCCAACTTCTAATATAAAAACTTGATGCACTTGGGGGTACCAAGGAATTCAAAGAGACTTTGTTAAGCTTGTTGCACTTGGGGTTACCAAGGTGCTCAAGAGCATGATGTACTTGGGGTTACCAAGGGACTCATGAGATTTTGAATAAAAACTTGATGCACTTGGGGTTACCAAGTAGCTCAAGGGATTTTTGACAAGGACTTGGACACTTGAGTTTCTACCAAGGAGTTCAAGGAACTTGGAAAATAAATTTGACAAAGGACTTAAAACCCTTTTTGAAAAGATAGGATAAAACATTGCTTTATGCAAATAAGCCTTAAACTCTACCTAGCCAAACATGCATATGTTGATAGGATCCACTCATATTTACATAAAAGTGAAGCTTGCCAATACAATTCAAAATGTATTGACCCCTGTGGCTATAACTTGTAATGTTGCAGGCTGATTGTTTTATATTATGAAGATTGTTTGATTGACTAGGACTACAAAGTCTACAACCAACATCTGCCTGTGGCACTTTGAAGATGAAGGACCCATGACTATATTTATTCCGCTGCAATGTATTGTAATAGCCATATGAGCTATGTATGATGTAATAAAATTATATTATTCCTGGTTATAAAGTTATATTTGACCTTGTTTCTTGATATTACATCTTACTGTGGATGCTAGCTATTGATCCAGGGACTAGCATTGTAAAACACAGGAGGGATCAATCTTATCTAAGATTGGGACCTCTATAGTTGATGATCAATAGGAACACTGGTTTCAAGAAAGACAAGAAGGGAAAACGGAAGGGAAGTAAGGGCGGCAAGTCTGTTGCCGTGCCTGAAAAGAAACCCTAAGTTGGACCTAAGTCTGATACCGAGTGCTACTATTGTAAGGGGACTGGCCACTGGAAGCACAACTGCCCCAAGTATTTGGCAGACAAGAAAGCCGACAAGGAAAACAAAGGTATATATGATATACATTTTATTGATGTGTACTTGACTAGTGCTCGCAGTAGCACCTGGGTATTTGATATCGGTTCGGTTGCTAATATTTGTAACTCGAATCAGGGGCTGCGGAACAAGCGACCGCTAGCAAGGGGTGAGGTCAAGATGCGTGTCGGCAATGGATCAAGCGTTGATGTGATCGCCGTCGGAACGCTGCCTCTCCACTTGCCGTCGGGATTAGTTATAAACTTGAATAATTGTTATTTGGTGCCTGCACTGAGCATGAACATTGTATCTGGATCGTGTTTGATGCGAAGTGGTTATTCATTTAAATCCGAGAATAGTGGTTGTTCCATTTATATGAATGAAATCTTTTATGGTCATGCACCGATGATGAATGGTTTATTTCTTTTAGATCTCGATAATAATGTTACACATATTCATAATGTTGATGCTAAAAGGATTAAACTAAATGATGATATCTCCACATATATGTGGCACTGCCTTTTAGGTCATATTGGCGTTAAACGCATGAAGAAGCTCCATTCGGATGGACTTTTGGAATCACTTGATTATGAATCATTTTATACATGTGAGCCATGCCTTATGGGCAAGATGATGGAACGGGCGACAGATTTATTGGAAATCATACATTCTGATGTATGTGGTCCAATGAGTGTGTCGGCGCGAGGTGGATATCGTTATTTTGTTACTTTCACGGATGATTTAAGTAGATACGGTTATATCTACTTGATGAAACACAAGTCTAAAACCTTTGAAAAGTTCAAGGAGTTTCAGAATGAAGTGGAAAATCATCGTAATAGAAAGATCAAATTTCTACGGTCCGACCGTGGAGGTGAGTATCTAAGTTACGAGTTTAGCACTCACATGAAAGAGTGTGGAATTGTTTCACAACTCACACCTGCCGGAACACCACAGTGAAATGGTGTGTCGGAACATCGTAATCGTACTTTATTAGATATGGTTCGATCTATGATGTCTCTGACGGACTTTCCATTGTCATTTTGGGGCTATGCACTAGAAACTGCTGCATTCACTTTAAATCGGGCACCATCTAAATCCGTTGAAAAGACACCGTATGAATTGTGGTTTGGAAACAAACCTAAACTGTCATTTCTTAAAGTTTGGGGATGCGATGTTTATGTGAAGAAACTTCAACCGGATAAACTCGAACCCAAAGCGGAAAAATGCGTCTTCATAGGATACCCTAAGGAAACTATTGGGTATTCCTTCTATCACTGATCCGAGGGCAAGGTTTTTGTTACCAAGAATGGATCCTTTCTAGAGAAAGAGTTTCTCGCGAAAGGTGTGAGTAGTCGGAAGGTAGAACTCGAAGAGGTTATTTAACCTTCTCTTCAAAGTATGGCGAGTAGCCTTGGCAGGAAGTTGTTCGAGTTGGCTCCACATTGAAGAGGGAACTAATGATAATGATCATGAAAATCCGACGAGTACTACCGAACCTCGCAGTCAAGCAGACACGTGCAGCTCCGAGTCATGCGGAAATCTGTCATGAATTTCATGGTTGATGAAAATGATGACCCTGCGACGTATGAAGAAGCGATGATGAGCCCGGATTCCAACAAATGGTTAGAATCCATGAAATCCGAGATGGAATCCATGTATGAAAATCAAGTTTGGAACTTGGTGGACTTACCTCACGACCGAAAGGCTGTGGAGAACAAATTGATTTTCAAAAGGAAAACTAATGCTGATGGTAATGTAACCATCTATAAAGCTCGACTTGTCGCAAAGGGGTTTCGACAAATTCAAGGAGTTGACTACGATGAGACATTCTCTCCCGTAGCGATGCTAAAATCAGTTAGGATTATGTTAGCAATTGCTGCATATTTCGATTATGAGATATGGCAGATGGATGTCAAAACCGCGTTTCTCAATGGTAATATTGAAGAAGAGTTGTATATGATACAACCAAAGGGTTTTGTCGATCCTAAGGATGCTAACAAGGTGTGCAAGCTTCAGCGATCCATCTATGGATTGAAGCAAGCATCACGAAGTTGGAATCTCCGCTTTGATGAGGTGATCAAAGAGTTTGGATTTGTCCAAACTTATGGAGAAGCTTGTATTTACAAGAAAGTGAGTGGGAGAAATGTGGCATTTCTGATATTATATGTGGATCGGAAATGATATAGATCTTTTAAACAGTGTTAAAAGTTATCTAAACAGCAAATTTTCAATGAAGGACCTAGGTGAAGCGTCATACATATTAGGCATAAAGATCTATAGAGATATATCTAGGCGCCTAATAGGGCTATCGCAAAGTACATACCTTGATAAGATTTTAAAGAAGTTAAAAATGGAAGATAGTAAGAAGGGGTTCTTACCTATGACACAAGGCACGACATTGAGTAAGACTCAAAGTCCGGCTTCGGCGGAAGAAAGAGAGATAATGGACAAGGTCCCCTATGCTTCAGCCATAGGCTCTATAATGTACGCCATGCTATGTACAAGACCGGATGTGGCACATGCTATTAGTTTGACTAGTAGGTACCAATCGGATCCAGGTTCAAAACACTGGAAAACGGTCAAGAATATCCTTAAGTACTTACGAAGAACTAAGGATATGTTTCTTGTATACGGAGGTAAGAAGAGATCGTCGCTAAGTGTTATGTCGACGCTAGCTTTGACACCGATCTGGATGACTCTAAGTCTCAATCCGGATACGTATTTGTCATGAATGGCGGGGCGGTTAGTTGGAGGAGCTCCAAACAACCTGTGGTGGCGGGATCAACAACGGAGGCCAAATATGTTGCTGCTTCAGAAGCGGCTCAGGAAGCAGTTTGGCTGAAGGAGTTCATATCCGAACTAGGTGTGGTTGCAAACGCGTTGGACCCAATGGTGATCTATTGTGACAAAAATGGTGCCATTGCCAATGCCAAAGAGCCAAGGTCTCACAAGCATTCCAAGCATATTAAGCGCCGGTTTCACTCCATCCGCGAGCATGTCAAGGATGGAGATATAAAGATTTGTAAAGTACATACGGATCTCAATGTAGCAGATCCGTTGACTAAAACTCTCCCTAGAGCAAAACATGATCTACACAAGAACTCCATGGGTGTTAGATACATCACAATGTAACTAGATTATAGTCTCTAGTGCAAGTGGGAGATCAAGGAATATGCCGAGAGGCAATAATAAAATGTTTATTATGTGTATTCCAAGTATATGATAGATGTTTATTTTGCATGCTATAATTGTATTAATACGGAAACGTTAATACATGTGTGTTTAATAAACAAACAGAAAGTTCCTAGTTATGCCTCTCTCATAAACTAGTTCATTGATTAACAAGATGATCACGGTTTCCTGATCATAGACATTGGATGTTGTTAATAACGAGATCACAACATTAGTGTAACGGTGTGATGAACATTCATCCGAAGTATAGCATTACGATCAAAGTCATTGAGTTTATATTGCTATAAACAAACTACGAAGTAGTCCTAATCCTTAGACCACGAGATCATGCCAATCACTAACACCGGAAGAGTTTCTTGTTGACATCAAACATCACTCCGTAACTGGGTGATTATAAAGATGGCTTCAAAGCTACTAAAGTGTTATGTTGAGAATCATGGAACAAGAGTGTAATTTGTTCATCCCGATGACGGATAGATATGCTCTGGGCCCTCTCGGTGACATCACATTGGTTAGCTTGCAAGCAAGTGATTTGATCACTAGAATGTTATATCACGGGAACGAGAAAAGAGTGCATGTCGATGCGAGATCAAACTAGGTATGGAGATACCGATGATCGAATCTCGGACATGTAATATATCGTGAAACAAAGGGATTAAGATACAAGCGTAAAAGGTTCTGACGATCACAGGAAAAGTCATCGTTGAATGTGTGGGAGTCAGTATGGATCTCCAGGTCCCGCTACTGATTATTGATCGGAAAAGGGTCTCAATCATGTCCGCATTATTCGCGAACCGTAGGGTGACACACTTAAGAGACACTGGCATCCAGTTGGAGCAAATGTTTCATGCCGAAAGAATAAACAAGCGCAGGAATTTATTTCACTAGATACCGAAACGGGTTTTCGGGTGAAATTGCATAAAGTGGTTATGCATGTGAAATGGAATTCTAGCAAGGGTTTATTTGTGAATGTTTGTCATTAAAGTAATTGACAAAATTCTTAATAAAATAAAAGGGTTTTATTTAATGAGAGTTTGCATTAAATTTGGTGGAAATTTAATGGGAATTTGAGTGGAGAAAATTGAAGGGACATTTTGTGAGTGGAGTGTCCACCCACATGAATGAAGGAGGGGAGGGGGCAGCCCCCATGGCCAGCGGCCACCCCCTTGGGTTCCCTCTCCTCCTATAAAAGGAGCCCCTCTCCTCACTTGTCTCTCACACCTACTCGTGAAGGATCTCTCTCCCCCTCTAGAATTTATTCCGCATGGTCTCGGACTAGAGAGATACATGTTCCCGGTGGCTATTCGGCAAGAAAGGGTTGTGCTTCCGCTGCATCGCTGGAGCAAGGAGGCGGAGGTTGCCCGGTGTCTTGTACGTGTGTGTGAGCACGGATGCGCTGCTGCTTTGCGGCGCTAGGACTTCCTCTCGATCTTGAGATCGGCAAGAGATCGTCTACATCAACCACGAGTTGAACTCGTTAAGCTTTTTCGGTCTTCAAGGGTATGTTCTCTACGGATATACATCCGCCCGTTGTTTGTATCTAATAGATAGATCTTGGTACATAGTTCCCATCATAGGAAATTTTTTGTTTTCTATGCTGCGAACCCTACATTTACTTATGCACTTTACTTTGTGATAGCCTTCGTGCTTGAAGTATATAACTTGCTATCACATAGTTGTTTGTCTTGCTTAGCATAAGTTGTTGGTGCACATAGGTGAACCCTAGGTTGTTCTAGGATTTGTGCTTAACAAAGTAAACTTAGTTTTATTCTGCCTTTGTTGGTCCGCTCTCGAAAAGTTTAAATCTCCTATTCCACTAGTAGAAAACAGGCCATCCGTCCACGCCCCCTCAGAGCACTAGTCCCGGTTGCGCCACCAACCGGGACTAATGCTGGCACGCGTCCCGGTTGGAGCGGGCGCAGGCGAGGCATGGGTCCCGGTTAGTAGGGGCATGCGTCGGTTGGAGCCACCAACCGACTAAAGGTTTGGCCACACCACGTGGCGTGTACGCACCTTTAGTCCCGGTTCGGCTCCAACCGGGACTAAAGGCCCTGCCCTCTATAAATGCAACGCCCACCGCCTCCACTCTGTTTTTTGAATGGTGTAAGGTGTGAGGGTGTGTGCTAGTTTTTTCTCATGCATGCATTGAAGGTGTTTGTTGAAATGTTTGAGTGAAAATCCAGTTGAATTTCTCATAGAACAAAAATATAGAAGGTGTCCGGACGCACTTGAGCTTTCTCCTCTTTATTTCCCTCGATCGAGGTTAGCAATCCTATCTTTTCTAGGTCATTGATACAATTCATGTGTCGGTGTGAATTGGTTATTTCACTATTTACGATGTCCTGTTTTTGATAAACTTACTTATATGATGCGGATGAGCGGTCGGGAATGGATGTACGGTGACGTGGTAGCCGGGTATATCAAAGGCGTGGATAAATTTATCGATGTGGCTACGGCAAACAAAGAGAATGGATTTATCGTTGTCCATGTGTTCAATGTCGGAACAACAAGGAGTACTCTTCCTCGAAAATCATTCGCGCCACCGATTATGAAAGGTTTCATGCCCAACTATAATTGCTGGACCAAGCACGGGAAAGAGGGGTTATGATGGAAGATGGTGAAGAAGAAGATGATGATAACAACTATCATCATATGTTTCTGAATACGGTGATCTTGCTATGGAAGACAATGGAGAGGAAAAAGGTGAAGAAACGGGCATCGGATGAGCCGGTGATGAACTTGGTAGGGTCATTTCGATGCAAAGCGAGACTGTGAAATGAAAATGAGAAGTTGAAGTTAGAGGGCATGTTAGAAGATCACAAGAAATTGTTGTACCCAAATTGTGAAGATGGCAGCACAAAGCTCGATGCGACCTTGGAATTGTTGCGATGGAAGGCAGTGTGGTCTAACTCCTCATTTGAAAAGATGCTGAAAATAATGAAGCGAAGTTTCCAAAACATAACGAACTTCCGATAGTACCTCACGGCAAAGAAGACTCATCCTCCGGGATTAGATGTGCAAAAGATACATGCATGCATTAATGATCGCATCCTCTACATGATAAGGAGTATGAGAATTTAGATAAATGCCGGTATGCAGCGTTGCGGTATAAGATCGACGAGATGACCACGGTGATGTTGAGGAGAGCCCCTCCGGAAGGGTTCTGCTAAGGTTATGTGGTATGCTCCTATAATACCAAGGTTGAAAGCATGTTCGTAAACAAAGAGCATGCCGGTTGTTGCGATGGCACAAAGAAGACCGTAAGAAAGGCGGGAGTTGAGACACCTCACGATGGGTCACAGTGGAGAAAAATCGAGAGACTTCCCGGACTTTGCGGTGACGCAAGGAACTTATGGTTTGGTCTAAATACGGATGGCATGAATCCTTTTGGGAGCAGAGCTGCGATCCACGACACTGGCCCGTGACTCTATGTATCTACAACCTGCCTCCTTGGTTGTGCATGAAGCGTAAGTTCATTATGATGCCAATGCTCATCCAAGGCCGAAACAAGACGCGACATTGATGTGTACCTTAGGCCATTAGTTGAAGAACTCTTACGGTTGTGGGGCAAACCAGGTGTACGTCGTGGGATGAGAACAAACAGAGCCATTTAATCTACGAGGGTTGTTATTCGTAACCATCAATGATTGGCCTGCTCTTAGTAACCTTTCGTGACGCACAAACAAAGGATATAAGGCATGCACCACTGTTTAGATAAGACCGAAGGTACATATTTGCATAAATGCAAGAAGGTTGTGTACCTAGCGAATCGACGATTTCTTCCGACCAATCATCCCGTAAGAAAGAAAGGCAAGCATTTCAAAGGTGAGGCAGATCACCCAAGAAGCCTGAACTCCCAGTGGTGATGATGTATTTGGTATGGTCATGGACATAGAAGTAATCTTTGGAAAGGGTCCCGCCAAGGTCAATCGATTCGAGCAGCGTCGCTAGGACACGCACCCATGTGGAAGAAGAAATCTATATTTTGGGAGCTGCCATATTGGAAAGTCCTGCGTGTCCGCTCTTCAATCGACGTGATGCACGTGACGAAGAATCTCTGTGTGAACCTGCTAGGATTCCTAGGCGTGTATGGGAAGACAAAATATACACATGAAGCACAGGAGGACCAACAAATTATGAAAGACCCAAAGAACATGCATACAGATAACAAGACGGATAAAGGGCGTCACTTAAGTCGTGCCTATGCTCTTACCAAAGCGAGAGGAAATCTTTTGAAGTCCTTTACGGTATCAAGGTGTCGCCGGGCTTCTCATCTAATATAAAGGGATAATAAATATGGCGTAGAAAAAGTTCCAAAACCTGAAGTCTCATGACTCACGTGATTATGACGCAGTTGCTTCGATTGCATTGACGGGCTTCTACGAGTAAAATGTTCGAGTACCCATTGTGAAGCTGTGTGCATTCCTCAATGCAATATCTCGAAGGTAATCAATCCAGATATTACGCCAAGGTTACGAAGGATGTGGTACAATGTCTTGTTAGTTTTGAATTGGTGTTCCCACCATCCTTCTTCAATATTATGACGCATCTCTGGTTCATCTAGTGGAAGAGATTGCCATTCTCGGTCCGGTATTTCGCACAATATGTTCCCCTTTGAGAGGTTCATGGAGTCTTAAAAAATATGTTCATAACCGTATAGACTGAAGGAAGCATCTCCAAGGGATATGGAGCAGAGGAGGTCATTGAGTTTTGTGTTGACTTTATTCGACCTTAAGCCGATTGGTGTTTCGACTTCATGCATGAGGGAAGACTAAGTGGAAAAGGCACGCTGGGAAAGAAAGCACTGATATGTAGGGACGGGGATTCTTTCACTAAAGCACACTACACAGTTCTACATAATTCCACCTTGGCAGCTCCGTATATGGAGGAACACAAGAATATTGTACGCTCCAAAAACCCGGGGAAGCCTGAATCATGGATTACAGATGAACACATGAAGTATGTCGGTGGTTGGATGCGGACACATCTCTTGAATGACACCACTGTTGGAGATCAGCTATACTTGTTGGCCGCGTCACCATCTTCTACTGTATTGAATTTCCAAGGGTACGAAATAAATGGGAATACATTCTACACGATCGCCCAAGATAAAAAGAGCACCAACCAAAATAGTGGTGTCCGCTTTGATGCAATAGACGAGAATGGACAAAAGGACACATATTATGGTTACATAGAGGAGATATGGGAACTAGACTATGGAGTCTCTTTTAAGGTCCCTTTGTTTCGCTGCAAATGGGTCAACCTGAATGGGGAAGGGTAAAGATAGACCAGTTGTACGGAATGACAACAGTGGATCTCAACAATCTTGGTTATAGAGATGAACCATTCGTCCTAGCCAATGATGTGTCTCAGGTTTTCTATGTGAAGGACATGTCCTCCAGACCGAAAAAAAGAAAAAATATGCAAACGAATACATCATATGATGATCCAAAGCGTCACATAGTTCTTTCAGGGAAAAGAAACATCGTGGGAATCGAGGGCAAGACAGACATGTCAGAAGATTATAATAAGTTTGATGAAATTCCGCCCTTCACAGTGAAAACTGACCCAAGCATTCCGTTAAGTAAAGAAGATGCTCCATGGTTACGTCTGAAGCGGTCATAAGGAATGACATATGCCAAGAAGTTCATGCTCATATTATGTAACTCTAGTTCATGTCTTTCGCGGTTTGTGGCTTGACCGAAGGATATCTTTCGCGGTTTGTGGCCTTTAGTCCCGGTTTTGTAGTCTCAGTTTTTAATATTAATAAATGTCTTGAGTGTTAGTCCCATTTTGTGGCTGGACCGGGAGTGCCTCTATGACCAGTTTCTCGGAGATGCTGGAGGACTGGGCTCCGTCGGCATCTCCCTGAAACTGGCCGCAGTGGTGTCCCTGCTCTCGAAAACCATCTTGCAGCTTGTAACTTCACTAACTAGATCAATACGCCTCGGAGCTAACTAATTTCACATATTAGGGAGTGCCTCTATGACCAGTTTCTCGGAGATGCCGGAGGACTGGGCTCCGTCGGCATCTCCCTGAAACTGGCCGCAGTGGTGTCCCTGCTCTCGAAAACCATCTTGCAGCTTGTAACTTCACTAACTAGATCAATACGCCTCGGAGCTAACTAATTTCACATATTAGGGAGTGCCTCTATGACCAGTTTCTCGGAGATGCCGGAGGACTGGGCTCCGTCGGCATCTCCCTGAAACTGGCCGCAGTGGTGTCCCTTCTCGAAAACCATCTTGCAGCTTGTAACTTCACTAACTAGATCAATACGCCTCGGAGCTAACTAATTTCACATATTAGGGAGTGCCTCTATGACCAGTTTCTCGGAGATGCCGAGGACAGGCTCCGTCGGCATCTCCCCGAACTGGCCGTAGTGGTGTCCTGCTCTCTAAAACCATCTTGGAGATGCCTCAAACTGCTGGAGGACTGGACTCACAAGGATGCATATTTATAGTACAAGCAGCTCGGCATAATGTCGACACTCACGACATAATGTCGACACTCACCTATTATTAGTGCGACTCATCTTTAGTCGGTTGGTGTCTCCAACCGACTAAAGGTTCATCTTAGTCGTTGGTGACACCATCCGGACAAGGTAACCATACGACATAATGTCGACACTCACCCCTATTATTAGTGTTGTTCGCCCACTCTGCCGCAATCCCTTTAGTCCCGGTTTGTGACTACATCCGGACTAAATGTGCCGAACAATGATCATGTGTGTGTGGACATTGGTATGTAGAACAATGTTGCAGGAGGAAGTTTTCCTTTTGTCACGGAAAATCCCTTTTCCATTTTCCGAGCAAAAAACGGGTCGTTTATGAAGTAACCACCAAAATGCCGTTCGAATGCTACCGTCCTATTTTCCTAAAATACTAGACCACCTTACATGGACTATATCCCAACCGTACAAATCGGGACTAAATATGAACCCTCTCTTTATATAGGCATTTCCCTCTATTTATTAGGTAACACTTAAGACATTTATTAATATTAAAACCGACAAATCGGGACTAGCTAACACTCGTGCCTAAAGCGCCCCTTTAGTCATAATCATGCCTAGTCCTATAGTACGCAGCTGTGGTCTTCATCGTCGTCGTCATCATCATCGTCATCACACCGCCACCGGGATCCTCACCCATCCATGGCATATACCAGGGCCATTCCAGCCTTGGATTCACGGCGGGTGAGAGGGTCTCTGAAGACGATGCCGCCACGGATGACAGTGGGGCCTGTGGCGGGTGGACTCGTGGGCACCGTGGCGAGATGGTCTCCCGCGATGTAGCATCACTTGATGATAGTACGGTTCTCCCACCACAGACGACGGCCGACTTCGTTGTTGTTCACCGGTGGCGGGCCATCACCTCGCATTCTGGCGAGCTCCTTTCCGCCTATTAGCGAAGAAGGCATTCCAGTGTCATAGTTGTCGGGATCCCACTGGGATCCATCCGCTGCCTCGGCGTGAGCTCGTGGTAGAAGTGGTTTGTGATGGCACTGGCGGAACCTTGAGGGACAGGAGGGACAGAACCCCTCCACACAAAGATCCAGCCGGCGGGCGGGTACCCGATGGACAAGGGTAGTTGGGCGCCTGCCTCGGTCTCCTCGAGGGTCGAATGGCCCGAGGCGTTGTCCATTGTTCTAAGAGAGGAAGGTGTGGATGTGTGGATAGCCATGACACGATCACCCTAAATATAGAGGAAAGGGCGGAAAACTTGGTGTGAAGCTTTGGGAAATGGCGGAATATCTTTAGTCCCTAGTGACTACATCCGGACTAAAAGCTCTAGTAGAAAGGAAAGGGCGGAAAACTTGGCGGGAAGAGGTGGGAAATGGCGGAAAGTATTTTTAGTCCCGGTTTGTGACTACATCCGGACTAAATGTGTGCCGAACAATGATCATGTTTCGAAAAAACCTTCACAAAATGACCTATCATGTTCGAGGTTTCATGGCTTTCGGTCCAAATGACCGATGTTATGTGCTGAATCACGGCATAGTTTGTGATGTTGTGCCCACATTATGCATGTGTGTGGACATTGGTATGGAGAACAATGTTGCAGGAGGAAGTTTTCCTTTTTGTCGCACGGAAAAGCCCTTTTCCATTTTCCGAGCGCAAAAAACGGGTCGTTTTGTGAAGTAACCACCAAAATGCCGTTTCAGAATGCTACCGTCCCATTTTCCTAAAATACTAGACCACCTTACATGGATTATCTCCCAACCGGTACATCTCAAACCTTTTCGTCCATGCCTGGTAAAAAGGACAAATGTCTGCTTAATCGGCAGGAAGTGGGTCCGGTTTGTACTACAGGTACATGATCTATCGCCCGTGATTTTTGAAAAATCATTTTAGACTCGCAATATGTGGTTTCTTCAGAGATCCAATGCAAGTTCTAACAATGCCCGCCCCTATCTTCATGCACACCGTTCGACCATAGTTAGAAATTCAAATAATTCAAAACGGGCATAATAAATTCAAAAAAAATCCGAACAATGAAAATCCTTCGCGTGGTGTCATATTATGTTACATAGTTGAAAGGAAAAATACCAGACTTGGTATATTGATCATGTTTCGAAAAAACCTTCACAAAATTACCTATCATGTTCGAGGTTTCATGGCTTTCGGTCCAAATGACCGATGTTATGTGCTGAATCACGGCATGGTTTGTGATGTTGTGCCCATATTATGCATGTGTGTGGACATTGGTATGGAGAACAATGTTGAAGTAGGAAGTTTTCCTTTTTGTCGCACGGAAAAGCCCTTTTCCATTTTCCGAGCGCAAAACGGTCGCTTTGTGAAGTAACCACCAAAATGCCGTTCGTAATGCTACCGCCCTATTTTCCTAAAATACTAGACCACCTTACATGGACTATATCCCAACCGGTACATCTCAAACCTTTTCGTCCATCCACGGTAAAAGGAGAAATGTCTGCTTAGAATCGGAAGTGGGTCCGTTTGTACTAGTACATGATCTATCGCCTGTGATTTTTGAAAAATCATTTTAGACTCGCAATATGTGGTTTATTCAGAGATCCAATGCAAGTTCTAACAATGCCCGCCCCTATCTTCATGCACACGGTTCGACCATAGTTAGAAATTCAAATAATTCAAAACGGGCATAATAAATTCAAAAAATCCGAACAATGAAAATCCTTCGTGGTGTCATATTATGTTACATAGTTGAAAGGAAAAATACCAGACTTGGTATATTGATCATGTTTCAAAAACCTTCACAAAATGACCTATCATGTTCGAGGTTTCATGGCTTTCGGTCCAAATGACCGATGTTATGCTGAATCACGGCATAGTTTGTGATGTTGTGCCCATATTATGCATGTGTGTGGACATTGGTATGGAGAACAATGTTGCAGGAGGAAGTTTTCCTTTTGTCGCATACGGAAAAGCCCTTTTCCGAGCGCAAAAACGGTCGTTTTGTGAAGTAACCACCAAAATGCCGCTTTCGAATGCTACCGTCCTATTTTCCTAAAATACTAGACCACCTTACATGGACTATATCCCAACCGGTACATCTCAAACCTTTTCGTCCATCCCGTAAAAGGACAAATGTTCCTTAGAATCGGAGGAAGTGGGTCCTTTGTACTACAGTACATGATCTATCGCCTGTGATTTTTGAAAAATCATTTTAGACTCGCAATATGTGGTTTCTTCAGAGATCCAATGCAAGTTCTAACAATGCCGCCCCTATCTTCATGCACACCGGTTCGACCATAGTTAGAAATTCAAATAATTGAAACGGGCATAATAAATTCAAAAAATCCGAACAATGAAAATCCTTCGTGGTGTCATATTATGTTACATAGTTGAAAGGAAAAATACCAGACTTGGTATATTGATCATGTTTCAAAAATCTTCACAAAATGACCTATCATGTTCGAGGTTTCATGGCTTTCGTCCAAATGACCGATGTTATGTCTTTGAATCACGGCATAGTTTGTGATGTTGTGCCCATATTATGCATGTGTGTGGACATTGGTGGGGAGAACAATGTTGCAGGAGGAAGTTTTCCTTTTTGTCGCACGGAAAAGCCCTTTTCCATTTCCCGAGCGCAAAAAACGGGTCGTTTTGTGAAGTAACCACCAAAATGCCGTTTCAGAATGCTACCGTCCTATTTTCCTAAAATACTAGACCACCTTACATGGACTATATCCCAACCGGTACATCTCAAACCTTTTCGTCCATCCCTGGTAAAAAGGACAAATGTTTTTGAATTATTTATTTAAATCCAAACACTTTTTATGTTTAAATTTTTCTAAATTCCAAATTAATATTCAAAATATAAGTTAATTCATTTTAAAAGGTTATATTAATTATTTTTTAAAAATAGAATATGTTTTTGAATTATTTATTCAAATCCATACACTTCTTACGTTTAAAGTTTTTCTAAATTCCAAATTGATATCAAAAAATATAAGTTAATTCATTTTTAATTGTAAATGGTTCATATTTTAAATGGTTACATTAATTGTTTTTTAAAGCAGAAAATGGTTTTGAATTGTTTATTCAAATCCAAACACTTTTATGTTTAAAGTTTTTCTAAATTCCAAATTAATATTCAAAATATAAGTTAATTAATTTTAAATGGTTACATTAATTATTTTTAAAATAGAAATTGGTTTTGGATTATTTATTCAAATCCATACACTTCTTATGTTTAAAGTTTTTCTAAATTCCAAATTAATATTTAAAAATATAAGTTATTTCATTATTAATTTTAAATGGTTCGTTGTTTAAATGGTTACATTAATTATTTTTCAAAATAGAAAATGGTTTCAATTAGTTATTCAAATCCAAACACTTTTTATGTTTAAAGTTTTCTAAATTCCAAAGTAATTATCATTTAAAAACATTACAAATTTAAACCCCAAAATAAAAATAAGGCGAACAGAGAGAAAATAATGAAATAATTTGAAAGCAGGGAATACGTCCGGTTGGAGCCACCAACCGGACGAAAGAGCCTCGCGCTTCCTTCAATCTGAAAATTTGACTATAGGTCCGGTTGGTGGCTCCAATCGACGTATCTTTAGTCCTTGGAACCAACCGACTAAAGGCCCTTTAGTTATAAGGGCGTGCCTCCTCTTCTTCTTCCCTTCCCCACTGCCTCTGCTTATCGCCGACGACGACGCTGGCCAGCGCTCGCCACCGTCGCGCCTCAGAGCGGCTCCGTCAACGCCTCCGCCTCCCCGCCACCCGCGTCTCTTCCTCTTGGCTGACGATCAAGCTGCCAGCGTCTCCTTCCCCGACGACAATGAAGCCGCTTCTCTGCCTCCGTCGGCCGCTTTTCCCCACCTGCCAGCGTCAGGCCGCCTCCCTCGCTCTCTGTCCTCCCTCCTCGGTGGTTGCTGGCCTTTGCTGGCGCCATTGCTTCTGTTGGCGCTACTTGCCATTCATTGCCGCTGGCGCCATTGCTGGTGTTGGCGCCACACGGCCATTGCTTCTTGTCAGCCGCCGTGGTCACGGTACGGTGGCCCGCCGACGTATTACGATGGCTCACGACGTGGCCAGCGTGGCGTATTCAGCGACGTGGCCCACGGTCTTGGCGTGGCCCACAGAATTTCAATTTTAAATGATTTAATAATTCCGAAATTGATATAAACTTGTAAATTCAATATCTTTTTATTTATAAGTCGAAATTACAAATAATATATCAAATTGTTCGGAAAAATGAAACCTATCTATTTAACCTATAATCATGCATTGTTCAACAATTTAAATGACAAGTATAATTATAAGAACAAATGCACCCCTCTCATATGTTACGGAGTTTCCCCGAGTTAGGGATTTAACCCGTCGAAACACCGATTAAATAGACGAGCATGTCTTATGGTTACATTCCAATGCAAATTAACTTGTCATATCATCATACTTGCTTGAGCATTGCATCGATGCCATGTGTTGATTGTTTCCCTTTCTTTTCGGTGTTTCGATTATTAGGTTTATTATTAGTTAGGTATTATTTGGTTTATTAATTAGTTTGGTATTATTGGTCTTGACCCACTGGTCACCAATGTGGGTAGCCCTGCACCCGATTCACATTGCCATCCGTGGTTTGATAAGGAATCATTAATACCCCTTAGGTGCATGTGGGTTCCTCTCATATGCATCGGAGGTTTCTCGAACTAGGTTACACCCTCGGAACTCGGAATATTGATAACCGTTGATTTTAGCTAGAGTTACCTATCTACTACACGGTTTCCTTTTGTAGCTAGGTTTAGGGTTTCTCTTCATTTTATTATTGTGTATGTATATATCGGGTTTCTCCTTAACTTTCTCCTTTAGCCGCTTTGACTTATTCGTTTTCCACCTATATGCGTAAAATATGGATCCACACGTCGAGACGAAGAAAAGGAAGAGTTGATCCAAGGTGTGATCCGTGGGGAAGATAATTTAGACGTATCAACGTTTACGAACAACTCGGTGAGGGTGATCCTCTTTTTACCGGAGTAGACAACTTGTTTGAGGTTGAAGGTGTTGCCTTCCATGCGAGAAGGCGATGCCTTGTGTAACCGAAGACGACCGCTTCCGGCGAGGTGCATGTAATATAAATCAATTCATTAATTAATCATCTGCTATCTATATAGAAATAGTAACGACGATCTTTCTTCTTTTAGCCCTCCGGATCGAAGGAATCTCGAAAAAGCGGGCGAGGCCCAACCAAAAAGTTGGAAGACCATGAGAGGTTCAGGATCGAAGATGTCGCCATTTGCAGACCGACCGCTCCCAAGTTGTCGCAACCAAATTTGTGGCACAATGCGAATGTCGTTAGGGACTTAATCCCGATCACCATTAGAAATTGGAATAGGCCTGCTAATGCGGATGAAGAGGGAACATGTTTATTTGTCCCTAACCACGCCAAAGATTTCTTGTGGAAGAGGCTCATGGTTAATTTCAAACTACGAAGATAGAGCTGGATCCAAATGCGGAGGATCCAGATTGAGGGCCTTACAACATGGGAGAGCCATGGAGGCTAAGGTCGTGGAGTGGGCTTTGAAGAAGATGGCCCAAATGTTTCACCAACTGGAAGAAAAGATTGCACCTTGACTATGTCGTGAAAGAGAAGACTCGGATTTCAAGAAGACTCGTTTGAAGATAAAACCATTCAGGCTGAGTTTGTGGAATACAAGACATCGCAAAAGCTAAGGAAATGTCTCAAAGAATAAGCTGAATCGCTAACAAGAAGTATCACCATACTATGGGGCAAGGTGGCTCTGGCTGGCATTCCTAAGTGGGAGAAACTTGAGCAGGAACTGCGTGATAAAAATATCACCCCAGAGACAGACGATTGGGTAGAACATGCAAGGAATTGGTTTTACGGGCATGGGGGCACGTTGGACTCGGAAGGGAGGTGTATATATAACATACGACATAAAGAAGACCCCTTGCCAATCGAGAGGATGAGAAAAGCAGTAAAGGCTATTAAAGATGGGGACTTCATTCCCGATAGAGAGAATGATGAGCTCACACTCGCCCTTGGAAATAAGGAACATGATGGACGAACACGAGGCACAATAGGCTCCCAATCATGGAGGACTGGGTTTCCCGAAGAGAGGAAGAAATATCCTGATAGAAGCCGTCAGAGGAGTAAGGACAGGGCGGCAGTTGAAGCAGAAAGTCAGAAAGATCGAATGCGTTTAATTGAAGAACGATTAAAGCAACAACAAGATGAAATTAACACACTTAAAGAGCAAAGTACTACCGCGCCCATCTCAAGAAGACTGCGCATTCGATGCTACCGCCTATCGAATAATCGAAAAGCAGTGGCTTCCACCGAGGTCCCGGTGATGACAATGGCGATGCCGATGATGCACCGACGATGGCTCTGTTGGCTACCCAGTGGATGATATCACGTAGATGACACCTGCGATCTACATGTCAAAGTTGTGAACATATCAATGAAGGTGGCGGTCGGCTATGCCTTACCAATTGGACCCACACCAACTTACCACGTCGTCCGGTTCCGGAGGGCTACGCTGTTGTCGGCGTGGATGAAATCATGCCCACCTTTGAGGTTTTGGATCTTCACTACCTCGGTGAAGGGGATGTGGATCTGGGTGGCCAAAAACGTCACCATTCTATGGCAAGGATTGTATCGTGCTTCAAATCACACGCCAAGGCCATCTTCGCCGCGCCGTCTCACCCGTCTCCAATTAGGTCGCCGCGCCAGGCAGCCGTCTTCGTCGCCTCACCCGACTCGTAGCCTCACCCGTCTCGGTGCAGCCATCGCCATGGAGCCATCGCGGCGCCTCGGGATAAAATAAAAAGCGTACAGCTCTTGTCGTCGTGGCGATCGCGGCGTAAACAAGAGCCTCTTCCAAAAGTACCAACGGTTCCTCCCAAGAGAGCTTATGATTGTCTTGAAGAGGAGACCGGCTCGGGTTGATGCGGAAGCAAGCGTTTTTAAGCTAAGGCGGCCGAAAGAGCGAGTTCCCAGACCAAAGAAGAAAAAGCCAAAGTGTAGAAAATGCTAAAGACTCTTCATCAACCCGAGCCAAAGTCATCGGACTATGAGCGTTCTATTCTCAAGTCACATGCGGCACAAAAAGCCTCAAGAGCGATCTTGATGCAAGCGGAAATCTGTTGCCCACTCGGAGAAAAAGCAAAACAGACTTGCGCCCTCTCAAGGTGATTTCTCAAACCAATGTGGGTCGAGCAAATATGGGGCGAAGAGCAGTATGATCCAGGTAGTTACTGTCTGGAGAAAAAGCTGCTCAAGGTATGAGTATTGCCCAGACTTATCCCGATTAGAGTTCTTCCCGTGAGTGAAGTAGCATACAAATACCAAGACGGCAAACCTCTCGTCAAACTGAGGAGGTAAATAATCTTTCAACAAAATGCGAAGATTGCATAAGCGGTACATGCACGCCACAAGTGCCGGGCTAATCGGATAGTCTTGAGGGTTACAAAAAGCATCATGGGAAAGAAAGTGATGACATGATATCCATTGAATTTGTTGAGCTATTTCAATTATTCAATCAAGACGCCTTGGACAAATCGCTCATCGATTGCCTATTGTCGTAAGTACTAATTCTGTAATTAACTTAGTCTCCGCTATCTCACTTTGTTTATTGCATGTATATAATCATCCGTAATATGCGAATGAAGATTCTCGAATGCGCAGAGGACAAATCTATGATATTGGCTTCATTGACCCATATTGGGTTCATGAAGCTAATCTCAAAATAAGCCCCGGATACGGAGGATAATATAGTACAGCGTTAAGGTTTCAAGAAACCAAAGGAAATACTTTTCCTTACAACTTCGAGTGAGTGTTATTGTCTTGTATACACTTTCTATTTCTCTTACTCGATGTTAAGTATATAATTGATTAGTTATGCATTCGCAGCTTCCACTATATTACATTAATCATTCAACTTGACAAAGGGCATGTACTAGTCATGGACTCGAAACATAAACCTCTTGAGACGTGGAAGGACATGCGAGATACTTCTCCAGGTAATTCTAATCATTACGACACTATATCGGCAACGTTACGTGAATTTTATGATATCAAGTACTTAATAACTTCTTTTATTCGTTTTCTTAGCGGGCAGCGCTTGGAAACGGTTCACCAAGAAGGCTAGGGTGTTTGGAAGAGGAGCTTACATTTCAACCACTAGATGTAAGCACCACTAGCTATATCCGCATCTCTTTGATTCTAGTTTTGATACGCTTATTATCATGCTTGATTATTATTTTGATTGAACTATGTTCTTGTGAAGTGCGACACGAGGACGGGTAACAATCTCTGTGGATACTATGTTTGCGAGTTCATCCGATGGCGTGCGATGAGAAGGGCAGAAATTTAGAGCAACTCACGTATGTAAACAATTTCTATAGTTTTATTTTCAAACAAATTGTGTTTAGTTTCATTCATATAGACTCCTTTTTAAATCAGATCGAGCGTCTACGGGGCGGTCTTACGCCAAAGGATCGCGTCACGAGCAATTCAGGAGGAATTGGGGATTCTTGGATGCGTAAGTCCTAGACCCGAAAGGGAGTACTATTCTGCGTGTATAGACAATAGGGATTGTAAAATAGCAACTCGATCCGTGTATAGACAAGGGAATACTTTTGTATGTAGTGCATGAACTCGATCCGTGTATTGAATGTAATATTGTCATGATGATCTTGTGTAATATAAGGTTCCTTCATTGATAAGTGCAAAACACTAAATAAACAATAAAACAACCTAAATGAATTCTTCGCGGCACAAAAGTGGCGAAAATCTGCCGGCAACAAAATGTGCAAAAATGAATTCTGCCTTGGCGGAGAAATGGCAAATCTACTGCATGAGAAGGTTATTAGTCGGTTAGGTTACGAACCGACTAAAGCCCTCCTCGCACGCAGCGGTGCCACGTGTATGATCTTTTGTCCCGGTTGGTGGGGCAACCGGGACTAAAGGTTCGGGCTTTAGTCCCGATTGCCCCGTCCCGGTTGGGCAACCGGGACTAATGCCGCTTACCAACCGGGACGCATGGGGTTGTTTCCACCAGTGTTCACCCCCTCTAGGCGACCCTTTCAGCATGTGTTAACGACTTTCTTACAGGTGAAAGTACTTGTGCGATGATTAAAACCCTCGGTATTGATTCTTATTCAGTAAAGAAAATTATTGAGAATTATGCAGGGCATCTATAGGTACCTACATAATGGGAACCTTGTAAACCCCTCGAAGAAAAGAAATGAGCAAGAGTGAACGCATCATTGGTAGAATTTTCCTCTAGACCTATTCAAGAGAATATTAAGAAAAAGTGCAGGGAGGAAGAACACATAAGGAGAAGATCAAAGAAACCAGAGAAGAACCCTGGAGCTAAAAATGCAAATATTGTTATATTTAAGGATCTTATGGAGGCACGAACCGTGGAGAATGAAGTGGTTATGCTAGACTTTGAAACTTCAGACTTCATCACAGGTAAGATACGAGGTAGAGAAACTTGTAAACCTATGAATCCTATATATTGTGGAAAAACTTTCTTATACGGAATTTGTGAGCCGATGTCACATCCCAAGATTTTCCAAATCTTGTTATGTCAAAAATAAATGAATAAAATAAAACTTTGTTGATTTTCAGGGTAAGAAGAAACTTTTTGATTCCAATTGGAAACCTTCAAACCTATTTGATCAAATAAAATCCTAAAGGGATTTAAAAAGATAAAAAAATCAATCAACTTAAAAATATTTAAAATTACTATTTTTGGATCTTTAATAAAAAGATTTGGTTTTATAAGGAAAAGGTAGAAATATAAATAAGGATTATTTTATAGAGCCAAATTAAATCTTGGCCAAGCCTTTGAAATAAAATATTTCCATTTGACAAAAATAGTAAAGGTTTATTTAAATAAAATAATGAGGATTTGTTAACATCCAATTTTATTAAAGTAAAGGCTTTTCCATTTTAAATAAACACTAAAACTTATTATTTTTTTTTAAATAAGTTTTCTAAGTGTTTGGTATTTTCAAATAAAACCAACTGATTTGTTTTTGATAATATTTAGGTTTCAAATGGATATTTTAAATAAAACAAATCCTATTTGAATTAATAACTAAGGACTATTTTATTATTATTTAAATAGATCCCAAAAGAATAAAAATATTATTTTATTTTGGGACATTGGATTCTGTTGTTAAACAGAATTAAAAAACTACACAAACTTTGACAAAGGTTTGAATTAATGTGTTGTTTGAATTGTTTGATTGAATTTCAAAACAGGAAAATCAAATAGAAAAATAAAAGTTTACTGTATAAAAAAATGAATCGAGCTCAGCCCAACTCGACAGGCCCAGCAAGCCCACCAGTCCAGCCCAACTCGCAGCCACCTTCTTACCCCACTCGCGAACCGTTTTCACCCAGAAGCAAACCCGCTAAGTCACTGACTAGAAGACCCCCTCGCTCTTCCTCTCTCTCACAGACATCACGGCCCCACATCGTCGGTCTTCGTCTTCACCCGCGGTGGCCACTCCCCACCTCGCTGCCGTTTCTGCCCGTTGATCGCTCCTTCAATCCCCGTTAACTGCCGCGTTAATTCGCCCAGCCATCACGCAAGGTAAAAGCGCCTGCCTCCCCTCTTTCGTTTCCCCCAGACACCGCCTCCCCTCTGCCTCCAGGCTGCCCCAATTTCGAGCTTGAGCACCACTGCTCCGACGAGTTTCTCCAGCCGATTCCGGCGCCGTCCAACCGCCCCTCGCCTCCAGAGCACACGAGCCTGTTACCCCTCTTCTTGCGCATCTCCCAGCACCAACCCCACACCCGCGCGAGCACCGTAGCCTCGGCAACCTCAACATCAGAGCATCGCCGCCTCCTGCCTCGACTCCGGCGAGTTCCCCCGGTGAGTACAGACTGCCCCAGCACCTCCCAATGATGCTCCTGTGATCCCCAGTACCGTACGCAGCTAAACGCATGGTCTGTTTGCCTTAGCGCGCCCTCAAACCTCGCCTCCGACGACAACCAGAGCGTGTCCGACGCTGTGCAGACTCCGGTGAGCGATTGACAGCAGCTCCATGCGCCCCTTCAGCAACGACAACCTCCTTGAGCTACCCCACGACATTGCGAACATGGTGAGCATCTTCCCATCCTCTCTTGCTTCATGCTTCGCCAGCACCGCCACCATCTGACCGTGCCGCCGCCAGACGCCACCGCAGCGCCGCCCATCTTTGGCTAGTAAGCTTAGCACCGTCAGATTTAGATCGTAAGGTTGAGATAGAATGACTAACCGAAGCGGTATGGAGCTACCTGTGCCGCACGATTTCATTTTGATCCACTGCCTCACAGCACGCGATCCAGCCGAACCGTTTTTGTCCAATCAAAAGAAGACGCGTGTCCTAGAGTTTGTTTTAGAAACAGAATTTCATCTATTAGATATGTGATTTTGTAAATTCCATAACTTTCAATCCACACGTCCAAATTTTGCAAACTTTATATCAATAGAATCAGTGGAACAAGCCCTAGCCAACCATGCCATTTGTTTAGTAAAAAGTTTTTGCTAAATTGCTTGTTTTTGCAGAAACTTGTGTATGCTTGTTTAGGTTATAAAAATTATTCCAAAATGATTTTGAGGATAAAATCTTTTGAAAATGGAGTGTTTTGAACCTACTGACCATAGGAAACACTTTGTGGATTCGAAAATGTATTTGGAGAAACAAAAGAATGAATCTTGGATTTAAAACCAATTCTAGTCAAATAAAAATATGGTTTATTTATTAAAAATGGTTTTGGAAGAAAACCTTTGGGAAATGTTTTGTTTCAAACTCTCTGACCCTAAACACAAAGTTTTATGGTTTAAAAACATATTTTGTGAACCCTATAGATTAATGCCTTAGTAAAAACATTTCTACACCACATAAAATGATACCTTGTTTTGAAAATGGTTTATGAAGTGAAACCTTTTGCAAATGACTTTGCCACTTTACAAAATGACCATTAGGTGTTTTCAAATGTTTATGACCCATTAGGAACCATTTTTTTAAATAAAACAAAGCTTGGCATGCTGGCATGCATTACCTTGATTTTATCATTTTATGTGATGAATTGCTTGAATGGTAGATTGAAATATTGTTTGCTTGATTGATTTGTAGTGAATTGAAGTGTGTGAAAATTGCAAAGATCAAGGAGTGAACCTACACTCTACCAAAAAGGCAAGTGATGTTTCATACTTTTGTCCCATTACTTTCACTATGCATTAGTGATTTTTCTAAGTAAAACTTGCATGGAATTTTTGCTAAGTATAAACCATGCTATGGGAAAACCTAGTAGATGAAACCTTAGTAGAAATTTTCCTAAGTTAAGATTCCTACTACTATCAAGCTTAGCTTAGCTAATAGAAAACAAGGGTGGAATATACATTCATACTATGGAAAAATTTCTAAGTCTAGGACTTGTGTTTTTGTTTAATAAAACAACTAAGTTAATGAATCACCTGGGTGGAATGGTAATTGCTTGGTGGTTTTTGGTTGAGTGGTTACCCAAGGCCCATGGCTATGGTTTACCTTGTGTATCACACTTGTGGATTGCCACCTAGGAACAAAGAGATTTGAGATGTCAAATGTTAAGAACCTTCTAGTGCAGCCACTTGGCAATATGGGCTCTGCCTGGATCACATAAGTTGCTAGAACTTAGCCATTTGGACAGTTGGTGGTAGTGGGAATGATAGGTTGGAACGCGTCCATTTGGTCTAAGGAAAGGCTTCTGAAAGGTCCTGTCTTGGTGAAACCAAGTCTGGTAGGGAAAGTGCACAACCTCTGCAGATGGAAAAATCTAAGTACTTAGCCATGTCCCTGGTAAAGGACAATTTGAGCATCAAGACATGGAAGCTATCAAGAATCTCATCATCGAAATTTCTAAGTTAAAATCTTGTGGTTGAACAAGGGTTAAAGGATCTTCAACCTTTAATTGGAAGATGCCATGGGAAAGATTTTTGTCAAGCAAAAGCTTAGTGTTTTCAAATGATAAGGAAAAATCTATTTTGAGCAAAGCAAGCCTAAGATCCACTTAGCCAAATGCATATAGATGATAGACTCCACTATACTACCATAGTATCACTTGCCAATACAATTCAAATGTATTGACCCTTGTGGCTGTAACTTGTATGTTGCAGGTTTGATTGATATTAGTGAAGTTGATTGATTAGGATTACAAAGCCTACAACCAACATGTCTGCATGTGGCACTTTGAATATGAAGGACCCCATGCTTATAGATATTCTGCTGCAATGTAATGTAATAGCCAAATGAGCTATGTAAGATGTAATAAATTATTTTATTCCTGGTTATAAAGTTGTATTATGACCTTTGTTTCTTGATATTACATCTTAACTGTGGATGCTAGCTATTGATCCAGGGACTAGCATTGTAAACACAGGGATCTCTACCTTATTAAAAGTTGGGAACCTTATAGATGGTATCAGAGCATTGTGTTGCCTGTAGGATTTGTAACCTTAGGATTGGACAAAAAAAACCTTAGAAAAATAGGAGTTGTATTTGTTCCAAAACTTATTTACAAACAATCTTGTAAACTCTTTCCTCAACCACTTTGGTTTTGATTCCACATCTCTTCTATTTCAAACTTGATGGATAAAGCCTACCCCATGGCCAAAGACTTCACCATGTGCAAAGGACATCTTCAACTCTAATGACTTCAACATCTTCAACTCTAATGACTTCAACATCTTCAGCATTTTCACCAAGGACCTCAACCTTGGATATCACTAAGGACTACAAGTGAGACACGGAATCTTGCTTAAGATTTGGGGACTAAGGAAACACAAATTAGAAGAAGCCATCATCAACTTTGAAGTTTGTGACCAAGAGATTTCCCAAGGAAACCATGATCTCAAGCAAGAAGAATCAACCAAGAAGGATGGAAAGATCACAAGTGAACCATATAGATGAACCACCATATTTTGTTTAAGTCAAACACACCAACTTATGTGGTGTAACAAAAATATTTTTGGTTGCTAAGAATATGCTTGGAAACTTGTGTTTGAAAGGAGTGTTTGTTTGTGATTGCTTGCACATTGTTTGAGTGAATTGTGATGTGTGTGATTAGAATTATTCCCTTAGAGATATTTTGCCTATTCTAATCTCAATTCAACCCAAACAGATGACTACTCCAAGAGACTCCAACATCAAGGATGGTGACAACAACAACAACAACAACCAAGAAGACAACATGAGAGAACTTATAGCAAACCAAATCCAGTTGAGCCAAGTGACAACTCAACTTTTAGCCAACAACAATGGACTAGACCCAGCCATACAAAGGATTTTGAAACTTCAATCCCAATTGTTGCAAGGATTGGTTACTCAAATGATCAACATGGGAGAATACTTTTCCCAAAGAGTTAATGACAACAAGGATGACAAAGATGTTATTTTAGAAGGAACCAAAGCTTGCAATATTTGTGGAGACAAGGATCATACGTCCAAGGAGCATGAAGATTAATGCCCCAAGAAGAGAGAAAGATTTCCCACCTTTGAGGTGAGATATGAAGAGCATGAACTAGAAGAACTCCTAGCTTTGGAGAGACCCAAAAAGAAGAAGAAGGATAAAAGACAGTTGCAATGTTACAATTGCAAAGAGATGGGACACTATGCCAGTGAATGTCCAGAAAAGAAGAAGAGCCAAGAAGACAAACAAAAGCTAGTGAAACCCAAGATGAGGAAGGATATTAGCCAAGTGATGTGCAACCACTGCAAAGAGTTAGGACATTATGCATCATATTGTCCAGATAAGCCACCTCAAGGCCTCAACCTTATCACATGTTTCAAATGCAAGGAGCTAGGCCACTATGCAAACTTATGTCCAGGAAAGTTACATCAAGATCCCAAGCAAGCCAATATGTAATTTAGTTGGAAAATTTTTAAGGGTGGTAGTACCCTAGATGCTTTGAGCCTACTTGTAACCCTAGCCTTCCCAAATCTCGGGACGAGATTTATTTTAAGCGTGGTAGCCTGTCACATCCCAAGATTTTCCAAATCTTGTTATGTGAAAAATAAATGAATAAAATAAAACTTTATTGATTTTCAGGATAAGAACAAACTTTTTGATTCCAATTGGAAACCTTCAAACCTATTTGATCAAATAAAATCCTAAAGGGATTTAAAAAGATAAAAAAATCAATAAACTAAAAAATATTTAAAATTACTATTTTTGGATCTTTAATAAAAAGATTTGGGTTTCAAAGGAAAAGGTAGAAATATAAATAAGGATTATTTTATAGAGACAAATTAAATCTTGGCCAAGCCTTTGAAATAAAATATTTCCATTTGACAAAAATAGTAAAGGTTTATTTAAATAAAATAATGAGGATTTGTTAACATCCAATTTTATTAAAGTAAAGGTTTTTCCATTTTAAATAAACACTAAAACTTATTATTTTATTTTAAATAAGTTTTCCAAGTGTTTGGTATTTTCAAATAAAACCTACTGATTTGGTTTTGATAATATTTAAATTTCAAATGGAGATTTTAAATAAAACAAATCCTATTTGAATTAATAACTAAGGACTATTTTATTATTATTTAAATAGATCCCAAAAGAATAAAAATATTATTTTATTTTGGGACATTAGATTCTGTTGTTAAACAGAATTAAAAAACTACACAAACTTTGACAAAGGTTTGAATTCATGTGTTGTTTGAATTGTTTGATTGAATTTCAAAATAGGAAAATCAAATAGAAAAAGAAAAGTTTACTGTATAAAAAAAATGAATCGAGCTCAGCCCAACTCGGCAGGCCCAGCAAGCCCACCAGTCCAGCCCAACTCGCAGCCACCTGCTTACCCCACTCGCGAACCTTTTTCACCCAGAAGCAAACCCGCTAAGTCACTGACTAGCAGACCCCACTCGCTCTTCCTCTCTCTCACAGACATCGCGGCCCCACGTCGTCGGTCGTCGTCTTCACCCGCGGTGGCCACTCCCCACCTCGCTGCCGTTTCTGCCCGTTGATCGCTCCTTCAATCTCCGTTAACCGTCGCGTTAATTCGTCCAGCCATCACGCAAGGTAAAAGCGCCTGCCTCCCCTCTTCCGTTTCCCCCAGACACTGCCTCCCCTCTGCCTCCAGGCTGCCCCAATTTCGAGCTCGAGCACCACTGCTCCGACGAGTTTCTCCAGCCGATTCCGGCGCCATCCAACCGCCCCTCACCTCCCAGAGCACACGAGCCTATTACCCCTCTTCTTGCACATCTCCCAGCACCAACCCCACACCCGCGCGAGCACCGTAGCCTCGGCAACCTCAACATCAGAGCATCGCCGCCTCCTGCCTCGACTCCGGCGAGTTCCCCCGGTGAGTACAGACTGCCCCAGCACCTCCCAATGATACTCCTGTGATCCCCAGTACCGTACGCAGCTAACCGTATGGTCCGTTTGCCTTAGCGCGCCCTCAAACCTCGCCTCCGACGACAACCAGAGCGTGCCCGACGCTGTGCAGACTCCTGTGATCGATTGACAGCAGCTCCGTGCGCCCTTTCAGCAACGACAACCTTCTTGAGCTTCCCCACGACATTGCGAACACGGTGAGCATCTTCTCATCCTCTCTCGCTTCCTGCTTCGCCAGCACCGCCACCATCTGACCGCGCTGCCGCCAGACGCCACCGCAGCGTCGCCCATCTTTTGCTGGTAAGCTTAGTGTGGCATCCCGCAAAACCACTACCAGAAAATCGCGTTGAATTTGTGCATTGCATCGTCATCATCATGTATTGTTTGTCAAAAACTAATTTCGAAAACCTGTTTTGAATTTCCAAACGCCCCATCTTTATTCAACGCAAAACCGGGTCTCGGAGTTAATTTGTTTGTTGCTATCGGGTTGCAAACGGCCCAATTAGAATAAATAAAATTTAAATTATTTTAATAGGGGAATCGAGCGGCCGATTGACCCGATCGACCATCGAGAAATAATAAACGGTCCAACCAGCCCACCATTTATTCCTAAACCTACCCATCTTCCTACCCAACTCTCCCCTCCACCTCACTCCATCCAATCAGAACACGCCACCTCACCCTCTCCTCTCCTCCCACCCAACCAGATCGCTCCACCTCAGCAGCCCCCCCTCTCTCTCTCTTCCCACCCCACCATGGCAGCACACACGTCCCGGCCCCTTCCCCACTCTCTGCCCACGCAGCCCAGCCCCACCTCTTCTTCTCCCACCCGCGTCTTCCTCCCCTCCTCCCTCTGGCAGCCCAGCAGCCAGGCACCCTTGACATGAGGCCGCGCCTGCTCGCCCTCCTCTCGCTCCGCCTCCCGCGTCGCCCTCCCTCGTCATGCCACCGCCTCGGGCCCCCTCTCCTCCGCCCTGGCCGCCGACCGCCTCGTCCTCGACCCGCTCTGCCGCCCAGCGCCGCTCGGGCCCGCCTCAAATCGCCGCCAGCGCCTCCCTGCGTCGGCCCGCCGCCCCCAAGACAGCGCCGCCGCCCGGTCCTCGCCGCTCCGCCCGACGCCATCGCGCCCTCGCGCCCTCGAGCTTCTTCCCGGCGGTGCGTCCTCGCCGTCCCAGCCCAATCGCCGATCTACTTTGCCGCGTCCCGGCGGCAGCGCCCCAGCGCCGCCGCTGCCAGACCCCTCACCGCTGCGCCAACAACCTCCGACGCCACCGCCCGCCGAGCCGAGCTCCTCCCGACCCGTCGCGCGGGCCGTCCGCCGTCTGCCCGACCTTCGCTGCGCTGCCTCGGCGCCGCTCGTCGCCTCGCCTGCGACCTCGCTCGCCGTCGTCCTGCCGCCTTTTCCTCGCCGCGGCTCCTTCCAAGCGCCGCCGGTCGCCCACCCGCAACGACCTCGCCGTCGGGCCCTCTCCAAGTTCTGCGCTGCCGTCTTTCACCGGGTCCTACAGCTCCTTTGGGTGTTCACCTTCGTACGGAAGAGAGTTTCTGTTGTCCTCAGATGGGCACCTTTTCTGTCAAGGCTTTGCTTCGGGCAGTAACGACAAGAGCTTCTGGAGATGCACCGTCGCAAGACGTGAACCTTTGTGACCCGTCAAGATCGTCCGCCGGACACACAAGTCCCCGAACTGACGACCAAAGTGAACCATCTCGGAACGCCATGAGCTACTACCCCGACCACCGAAGACGGAACTCCAAGCACGCCTTTCGGACGACGAGAACCGCGAAGCCCGAACCTGGATGTGGATACCCCGAAGACCGATCCGATGCCGACCCAAGTTCTTCTTCCCGGAACCGTCAAGATCTCCGCATTGACAGGGAATCGAAAGGATGAGCATGGTGACGTTCGATGGACCACCGATAAGTACTTCGACATGGACCCCAACGAGACACCGCCAACCCCCAAGTCCTCCACCCCAGACCCGGAGGATCCCCGGAACGACAAGGACTCCCTCGGGAACGCCGAGTGCTTCACCCCGGACACCGAGACCGCAGTGCGACAAGTGCTTCATCCCGAACAACAAGATCGACCCCAGTAATCCAAGAACGCTTCCGTCGAGACCGAACCCGTCGAACCCTGGACCCTGGACCCTGCCGAACCCCGAACCCCGGAACCCCAAGTTCGTCGAACCCTAACAAGATCGCCGAACCCTAATGTGTGACCCTTTTCCTCGATACCCTATTTTTATAAATGATATCAACTTGTTGCATTAATCATTCACCTCGCATGCATATCTGTGGTTTGGGGGCCTTATGCCGATTCACCTAATAATTAAATATGGGGCCCATATGCGGGCAAATCTAGCCTTATATTGGCCTCATTTAAAATTGTGTAGCGAACCGGTATCGAACCTTGCCTTGTTATAACAACATTTAAATTGCGGGGTATCTAAACAACTTGAACCGCCTAATTAATTGTCGAGACCCCGGTTCCGCTTAATATGACCTAATCGCATCGCACCCTTGCCATGTCATGCATCATACATGCATCATGCCGATCTTCTGCCGTTGTATTAAATATTGCATCCGGTGTTTATTCTAGTGTTTTGCTTCTTCGCGGATAAGGCCGTTGAGTCGATGTGAGCTTCGCCCCGATCTTCGGGGAAAACCTTCGACAATGTTTTCAGGCGAGCATCTCCCCCTTTCTACCTATCTTACTTTTATAGTATTTACTTCCCTTCTGTTGATCTATTGCTATCTGTGTTGCGATGCTTTAGTTTCCGTACCTGTGATATACCGTGCAACCCTATATTGCCTTGGACACATCCTATTACCTGTTGTTTGGTAGATAGTTGGACCTGCGCGTCGTAGTCGCTTGCTCAAGTTCTGTTGCGTGTTGTCAAGTGCCACAGTTGTTAATGTATTGCCGTATGTTGTTGATGGAGATGATCCTAGTTTTACTTATCGTCACTTTAATTTCTGTTTAACAACTAAAATTGAATAAGCAGAGGCATCGGTGGGTGATAGATAATATTTGGTTTCCGAACGCCCACTTGTGTCCCGTAAGACCCCGAGTACTTGATACCTGTTCCTTGATTTATCGCGCTATCCACATCCGGAGGTATATGGGATATCACCCCCCTCGGTAGCTTGATTCCGTCTTATTTCTTGGGGCCACAAACTAGTTTGAGGTTTTATTACTATCCTGTACATATGCCATGCTTTCTTGCTTTATTCGATTGTGATCTTTGTCGTGCTTTGTCGTTGGGTTTTGATTTGGTTTTCGAGGTTGATCGAGTGTGTGTTGCTATTGGTGCACCCGGCGGGTAAAACTTTCAAAGCCGTGTCGCGGATATGGACTTGGAGCAGTTTCGATCATAGACAAGCATAACTAAAGTTTACTGCTATAAATTTGACTTATAATGACTAGTAATCAGCTTCACTATAATGGAATGGCTAATTAATACTGCCCACAATTGCTTGTTTGGTTGTCGCTTGCGACAATTGTATCTGACTAGTAAGTATTGCAACTACAACGGAATGGCTGAATAAAAGTACCAACAACTGCTGGGTTTTGGGTTTATCTCATGCTATCTGTATCTGATTGGTAATTGTTGCAACTACAACGGAATGATTAACTAAAAGTGCCCACTGCTTACTTTATCAGGATGATTATTTAAACCTGACTAGTAAAGTACCGCAACTATAACTGCATAAGTAAAACTGCCAACTGTGTGAGTTCCTCGACTGACTTCCTCGTTTGGTTTCGAGGGGGAAACACCAGGATGGGTTTGCTTGGTGATAGCTTCAGGTTGGATCCGGTTAGGTCATTCTTATCCCTCTCTGATATCCGCCAGATGTATCGAGTCTCTATAGGTTGTTTTAGTGCATGCTGCCGCTGCCGCTTCAGTCCACCATACCTATGTAGGCGAGGACCGCCGAATTCTAGCCTCGCTGTCTTGGCCTCGATCGACGCTCCTCTTTTTCCTTTGCCTTTGTCGGCACCCCTTTGTTTAAGCAGGTTTTGAGATCGGCGTCGTTAGCGGGGTTACCCTTCCGGCTTGCACAGGCGGGGTTATGGACGCCATTGGTTATTCTTCAGGGCTCTTAGCCCCATTTGCATCTTGTCCGTAGCTGGACGCTATATCGTTTTCAAGGTGATTTGGATCTTTGTATATTATATTTGTATTCTTGACTCTTGGAGTCGCTGTTATATATATATATCTGTTCTGTGGGTCCCATCGAGGACTGTTGTGTAATGTTATTACTTCGTTTTCCACCCGCACGAAAGTGCCTGGTGGGCACCTTTGAATCGTTTCTATGCGGGTTTGGCGAATTTTGCTCAAACTTGCATAGGTCCGATTCTGAGGGTGTTACACTTAGCACCGTCAGATTTAGATCATAAGGTTGAGATACAATGACTAACCGAAGCGGTATGGAGCTACCTGTGCCGCACGATTTCATTTTGATCCAACGCCTCACAGCACGCGATCCAGCCGAACCGTTTTTGTCCAATCAGAAGAAGACGCGTGTCCCAGAGTTTGTTTTAAAAACAGAATTTGATCTATTAGATATGTGATTTTGTAAATTCCATAACTTTCAATCCACACGTCCAAATTTTGCAAACTTTATATCAATACAATCAGTGGAACAAGCCCTAGCCAACCATGCCATTTGTTTAGTAAAAAGTTTCTGTTAAATTGCTTGTTTTTGCAGAAACTTGTGTATGCTTGTTTAGGTTATAAAAATTATTCCAAAATGATTTTGAGGATAAAATCTTTTGCAAATGGAGTGTTTTGAACCTACTGACCATAGGAAACACTTTGTGGATTCAAAAATGTAGTTGGAGAAACAAAAGAATGAATCTTGGATTTAAAACCAATTCTAGTCAAATAAAAATATGGTTTATTTATTAAAAATGGTTTTGGAAGAAAACCTTTGGGAAATGTTTTGTTTCAAACTCTCTGACCCTAAACACAAAGTTTTATGGTTTAAAAACATATTTTGTGAACCCTATAGATTAATGCCTTAGTAAAAACATTTCTACACCACATAAAATGATACCTTGTTTTGAAAATGGTTTATGAAGTGAAACCTTTTGCAAATGACTTTGCCACTTTACAAAATGACCATTAGGTGTTTTCAAATGTTTATGACCCATTAGGAACCATTTTTTTAAATAAAACAAAGCTTGGCATGCTGGCATGCATTACCTTGATTTTATCATTTTATGTGATGAATTGCTTGAATGGTAGATTGAAATATTGTTTGCTTGATTGATTTGTAGTGAATTGAAGTGTGTGAAAATTGCAAAGATCAAGGAGTGAACCTACACTCTACCAAAAAGGCAAGTGATGTTTCATACTTTTGTCCCATTACTTTCACTATGCATTAGTGATTTTCTAAGTAAAACTTGCATGGAATTTTGCTAGAATAAACCATGCTATGGGAAAACCTAGTAGATGAAACCTTAGTAGAAATTTTCCTAAGTTAAGATTCCTACTACTATCAAGCTTAGCTTAGCTAATAGAAAACAAGGGTGGAATATACATTCATACTATGGAAAAATTTCTAAGTCTGAGGACTTGTGTTTTTGTTTAATAAAACAACTAAGTTAATGAATCACCTGGGTGGAATGGTAATTGCTTGGTGGTTTTTGGTTGAGTGGTTACACAAGGCCCATGGATATGGTTTACCTTGTGTATCACACTTGTGGATTGCCACCCAGGAACAAAGAGATTTGAGATGTCAAATGTTAAGAAGCTTCTAGTGCAGCCACTTGGCAATATGGGCTCTGCCTGGATCACATAAGTTGCTAGAACTTAGCCATTTGGACAGTTGGTGGTAGTGGGAATGATAGGTTGGAACGCGTCCATTTGGTCTAAGGAAAGGCTTCTGAAAGGTCCTGTCTTGGTGAAACCAAGTCTGGTGGGGAAAGTGCACAACCTCTGCAGATGGAAAATTTTAAGTACTTAGCCATGTCCCTGGTAAAGGACAATTTGAGCATCAAGACATGGAAGCTATCAAGAATCTCATCATCCAAATTTCTAAGTTAAAATCTTGTGGTTGAACAAGGGTTAAAGGATCTTCAACCTTTGATTGGAAGATGCCATGGGAAAGATTTTTGTCAAGCAAAAGCTTAGTGTTTTCAAATGATAAGGAAAAATCTATTTTGAGGAAAGCAAGCCTAAGCTCCACTTAGCCAAATGCATATAGATGATAGACTCCACTATACTACCATAGTATCACTTTCCAATACAATTCAAATGTATTGACCCTTGTGGCTGTAACTTGTATGTTGCAGGTTTGATTGATATTAGTGAAGTTGATTGATTAGGATTACAAAGCCTACAACCAACATGTCTGCCTGTGGCACTTTGAAGATGAAGGACGCCATGCTTATAAATATTCTGCTGCAATGTAATGTAATAGCCAAATGAGCTATGTAAGATGTAATAAATTATTTTATTCCTGGTTATAAAGTTGTATTATGACCTTTGTTTCTTGATATTACATCTTAACTGTGGATGCTAGCTATTGATCCAGGGACTAGCATTGTAAACACAGGGATCTCTACCTTATTAAAGGTTGGGAACCTTATAGCCGATTTCCACTATAAATATTATGCCTTCATCACTTTATGAGGAACTTTGCTACAACTTAAATAATCCAGATGTGGAATTGGTAGACACTACTAATAAATTGTTTAATAGAACTAATATAAAATCGGAAGGTGGTATTCAAAATGTCTATGTCTTTATTGGATCACTCATGTACCCTCTTGATATTCATATAGTTGATATGCCTCGAGATACTTTTTGTCGTATTCTTTTAGGCAGGCCTTTTGTCTCTATAACCAAATCTCGAATTGATAATAAGAAAGGAGACTATTTCAATGTTGTTTGGAGAAGAGTAAATGACATTCCACTTCACCAATCTAAAGAAGAGACCATATGAAGTGGAAGATATCAAGGAAGGAAAAAACAATTGCCGAGCTAGCCGCAATTCATTTTAGCACTCCATAACATGAGTTAGAGAGGAGCTTAGTTAATTGGGAAGAGGCACTAGATGATGAGGAAACAGAAGACATGGATGATTACCTTGACTCCATTTCAGAAGCACAAAACCCACATGACTATGAAGAACTGGTAAGAAAAGGAGACGAAGAACCTTCACCAATTTAATTGAAACAACTTCCAGACAATATGAGGTATGAATTTCTAGATAATGAAAATAAATGTCATGTCATTATTAGTAAAAATTTATGAGAAAATGAAAAAAATAAACTTATTTCATTTTTTATCAAACATCATGAAGCATTTGGGTATACTGTAAGTGATATTAAAGGAATGGATCCATCCACCATGACACGTAAGATTACCATGCTTGAAGATGTCGTACCAGTAGTTAACACAGAAAGAAGGATTAATCCAAAAATGAAAGAAGTAGTAAGAAAAGAAGTTATACGCTTATTAGGTGCCGGGATAATATATCCCATTTCTGATAGTAAATGAGTTAACCCAGCTCATTGCATACCAAGACATGGGGGTATTCATGCTGCTATGAATGAGGATGGTGAGATAGTTCCTATAAGACCTATTGTTGGGTATCACATGTGCATCGATTTTAGAAAACTAAACCGTGAGACACAAAAAAATCATAAACCTATACCATTCATGGATAGAATTTTAGAAAGACTAAGCAATAATTCTTATTTCTATTTTCTTGATGGTTATTACCATTATTATCAAATTGCTATACAAACCGAAGATCAAGAGAAAACAACTTTCACATGTCCTTATGGTACATATGCTTATAGATAATTCCGTTTGGCTTATGTAATGCAACTGCAAACTTTCAAGAATGTGTTTTAAAAATCTTTGATGATCTTGTTGAGAAGACTATGGAAGTTTTAACAAATGATTTCATTGTTTGTGGAAAAACATTTGATAATTGTCTCTACAATTTAACCATAGTTTTGCAGAGATGCAGGCAATGAAATTTAGTTTTGAATTGGGAGCAATGTCGATTCATGGAAAGAGAAGGTAGAGTTTTTGGACATAAGGTTTCAGAAAAAGGTATAGAAATAGATAAGACCAATATAAGTGCTATAGAAAACCTTCCCATACCTCAAGACATTAAAAACTTCAAAATGTTTCTAGGATATTGATATGTTGCAAACATATCTATTATTTTTGATGCTCCATGCTTGTTTTACACCAATTTCTTTATGTTTTGTCTACACTTTGCGGCATTTTTATGCATTTTCTAGAACTAACCTATTAACAAGATGCCACAGTTCCAGTTCCTGTTTTTAGCTTTTTTTGGTTTCAGAAAAACTAGTAAAGAAATATTTTCGAAATTGGACGAAGCAAAAGCCAAAGTTCCTATTTTTCCAGACACGACATGAAGTCCGAAGGAGAGACGAAGAGTCTCCACGAAGCAACCACACCAGGTGGCCACGTGTGCCCATCCTAGGGTGTGAGCCCTCGGGCGTCCACCGACCTTGCCCCTTCGCCTATATATTCCCCCAGGACAGAAACCCTAAACACCTGATCAGAAAATCCACGAAAAAGTTCATAGCCGCCGCCACCATCATCCCTAGATCGGGAGGGATCTGAAGATCTTCCCGGCTCCCTGTCGGAGAGGGGAGATCATCCCGGAGGCCTTCTTCATCACCATGGCAACCTCCGTAGTGATGTGTGAGTAGTTCATCCTTGGACTATGGGTCCATAGCAGTAGCTAGATGGTTGATTCTCCTATTTTGTGCCATCATGTTTAGATCTCATGAGCTGCCTATCATGATCAAGATCATCTTATTGTAATCCTACATGTTGTGTTTGCGGGGATCCTATGGATATTAAGTACTATGTTAGATTATTATTGTTCTATCATGTCTATGTTATTTTTGATCTTGCAGGCTCTCCGTTGCTAGTAGTTACTTTGGCCAAGTATTTGCTTGTGACTCCAAGAGGGAGTATTTATGCTCGATAGTAGGTTCATGCCTCTGGTAATCTGGGAGAGTGACAATAACTTATAAGATTGTAGATGTGCTATTGATACTAGGGAGGAAACAACAATACTTTTCCCAAGGGAAATTGTATTTTTTATATTACACACTTTGTTTAATGCAATTATCCCTTGCTTGCAACTTAATACCCGAGGGTTGTTCGGATGATATCCCGGAGGTGGATTATTAGTCATAGATGTAGTTGGATTACAGTCTATGTATCATGTTGTAATGCCCAAATGAATATCACAGTGATCATCATGTCATGTACATGCATTGTTATGCATTCTCTATTTTTCAATTGCCCGGCTATAATTTTTTCACCCAGCATGTTATTTATCTTATGGAGAAAACACCTCTAGTGAACTTGTAGAGTTCCCAATCTTTGATAAGACAGAGCCCCCTGTGTTTACAATGCTAGTCACTGGATCAATAGCTAGCATCCACAGTTAAGATGTAATATCAAGATACAAAGGTCTTATTATAACTTTATAACCAGGAATAACATAATTTTATTACATCACACATAGCTCACATGGCTATTACATTACATTGCAGCGGAATAACTATAAGCATGGGGTCCTTCATCTTCAAAGTGCCACAGGCAGATGTTGGTTGTAGACTTTGTAATCCTAATCAATCAATCAATCTTCTCTAAACAATCAAACCTGCAACATACAAGTTACAGCCAGAAAGGGTCAATACATTTGAATTGTATTGGCAAGTGATACTATGGTAGTATAGTGGAGTCTATCATCTATATGCATTTGGCTAAGTGGAGTTGAGGCTTGCATTGCTCAAAATAGATTTTCCTTAACATTTTGAAAATACTAAGTTTTTTTTTTGACAAAATCATTTTTTTTCTCAATCAAAGATTGAAGATCCTTTCCAAGGCATCTATCAACCAAAGATTGAAGATTTCAAACAACCCTTGTTCAAACCACAAGATTTTAATTTAGAAATTTGAATGATGAGATTCTTGATTGCTTCCATGTCTTGATGCTCAAATTGTCCTTTACCAGGGACATGGCTAAGTACTTAGGTTTTACACTCTGCAGAGGTGGTGCACTTTCCCCACAAGACTTGGTTTCCCAAGACAAGATCTTTCAGAAGCTTTCCCTTAGAACAAAATGGACGCGCTCCAACCTATCAAAAACTACCACCCACTGTCCATATGGCTAAGTTCTTGCAACCTATATGATCATGGCAGAGCCCATATTGCCAAGTGGTTGCACTTGAAGCTTCTCAACATTTGACATCTCAAATCCCTTTGTTCCTGGGTGGCATACCACAAGTTAGATACACAAGGTCAACCATAAACATGGGCCTTGTGAACCACTCAACCAAAAACCACCAAGCAAGCCCATTCCACCCAGGAGATTCATTAACTTAGTTGTTTTATTAAACAAAAACATAAGTCCTCAGACTTAGAGATTTTTCCATAGTGTGAATATATATTCCACCCATGTTTTCTATTAGCTAGGCTAAGCTTGGTAGTAGTAGAAATCTTTAACTTTGGAAAATCCTACTAAGGATTTATCTACTAGGATTTCCTATAGCAAGGTCTATACTTAGCAAAATCCATGCAAGTTTTACTTAGCAAAATCACTAATGCATAGTGAAAGTATTGGGATAGAAAGTATGAAGCATCACTTGCCTTTTTGGTAGGGAATGGTGGTTCACTCCTTGATCTTTCTAGTCTCACACTTCACTACAAATCAATCAAGCAAACACAAATTCAATTCACATTCCAAACCAAAGTCAAACAAACAATTTTTTACACACAAAGCAATGGAATCTAAGTCATGCAATAGCATGCAAAGGTTGGTTCTATTGCAAGGATGGTCTCCACTAGGCTTCTAAACTTTGTAAGATCCAAATTGGCCATTTACCAAAATGAAAAAGTCATTTGCAAATGGGTTTCATCTCAAAACTATTTTAAAATCCATTCATCATTTTATGTGGTGAAAAAATGTTTTTATCAAGGCAAAACTCTTAAGTTGTTCACCAAAGGAGTTGTTAATTTGCAAAACTTGGTGTTGTGGTTCAGTGGGTTTGATCAAACCATTTTCTCAAAGTTTCCTTTCCATAACCAATTCATAACAAAAACCATTCTTTTTATTTGGCTAGAAAATGACTAAGTCAAGTAATCCAACTTAAATTTTACAAAAATCATTTTTAACACCAAGGGTTGGTTCCTAGGGTCAGTAAGGTCACAACAAACCATTTTGCAAAGGTTTTATCCTTAAATTCAATTTTAAACAATTTTTATACTCTAAACAAGCTCACAAAAGAATCTGCAAAAACAAACAAACTAACAAATACTATTTGCTAAACTAAGGCCACAGTTGGCTAGGGCTTGCTCTCCTGAATCCAACGACATAAAATTTGTAATTTTTGGACGTGTGGTTTGAAAGTTATATGGGTTTGAAATTCACAAAATATTCTGTTTTCAAATCAGTTTTTAAATAGAACAGTGACACGCGGCGCGTTTTAACTGGACGGTACCGGTTCGGCCGGATCGGTCGCTGTGGAGCGTTGGATTTAATTTAGATCGAGCGGCTCAGGATCAAACTTACCTCTTCGTCTAGATCTAATCCTAGCCAGTCAAAGCGCATCCTACGGCTACTGATTCACTAACCAAATTCCGGCGGCGCTCAACGGTGGCCGGTGGCGGCGACGGTCAGACGACGGCAGAATCGATGCTACAGGAAGCGAGGAAGGAAAAGGACATGCTCACCGTGCTCGCAAGGACGTGGGGAAGCTCGGGGGGTGCGGTCTAGTCGAGGGGCGCACTGGAGCGGTCTTGATTGCTCGCCGGAGTGGAGCTGCGCCTCGGCCTTGCTCAGTCGTCGTCGAGGACAGCGCTGGGGATCACTCGGAGACAAACAAGATGCTCGGTCAGATGCGCAAGGATACGGCGAATGTGTTTGCGTGAACGAGAGGGGTCGGGGTAGTCTGGTTTACCCGAGAGGTTTCGCCGGAGTAGCCGCGACGTCGGTGATGCTCGGTTGACGAAGTTAGCAGGCCCTGGTGTGGCCAAGCGGTTGACTGGGAGGTTCGCCAGACGATGTAGACCAAGCTTCGCGTGAGAAGATTGAGGGGCGAGGTGTGGCGAATTGGTTGAGAAAGCTCGTCGAGGCGGTGGTGTTGGGAGGAATTGGGCGCCTGGGGCGTGATATCAAGGTGACGGGGAAAACGGAGAGGAGGCGGCGCTTTAAGGTGCGTGGTGGGGCGTTGATCACGCGGCATTGAAGCGAATTGACGGTGCAATCAATCGGCGATAGCTTGAGCGGCAGTCGTGTGAAGATGATGAGCAGAGAAAAGTGGGGCCGTTCGTCGGTGGGAAAAGAAGAGGAGGTCCACCAACACCATGCTTAGCGGTAGACCGAGGAGAAAAGCGGTTCGGGAAATAAGAGGGGGTGGGCTGCAAGTGGCCTGTTGGGCTGGGGCAGCTGGGCCAGATCCATTTCATATTTTTTTCTGTTTCTGAATTCTTTTTCCTTTTCTTATTCTATTTTTCTGTTTTGAATTTTTCAAACAAACAAACATCATCCAAATCAATTCAAATAATACCAATCTTTGTAATATTGAAATTAGTTCTGTTCAGTAACATGGACAAAAGCCCAAAATAAAATAAAATAATAATTTTATTGATCCATTCTTTAATTAAATAAAATGGACCTTTATTTATTTAACATGATTTGATTTATTTAATAAAATCCTTATTTGAATTCCAAACACTTTCAAATCCAAATCAGTAGGTTTTATTTGAAATAACAAATATTTGGAAAACTTATTTCAAATAATGTAATAAGTTTTGATGTTTCAATTAAATTGGTAAAATCTTTTACTAAATAAAGTTGGATATTAAATCCTTATTAATTTATTTAAATAAACCTTTGCTAATTAAATGTTTTTAATTCTCAAATCTTGGCCAAGGTTTAATTTGGCTTTACAAAATAATATTTATTTATGAATCCACCTTTCTTTTGAAAACTAATTCTTTTTATAAAAATATTCCAAAATAGTAATTCCAAAATATTTTATTTTCTTTTATCAAATGTTTATCTTTTTAAATCCCTTTAGTTTTTATTTAAATCAAATGGGTTTGAAGTTCCAATTGCATTCAAAAGTTTCTTCTGGCTCTGAAAATCAAACAAAGTTTTATTTTATTAATTTATTTTCACATTACAAGATTTGGAAAATCTTGGGATGTGACAGAACTGTGGACCCTGTTCCATTCCTTCCCATTTCTATTCCATCTACTGTTTACTTTCTGCAATTACCACAAGAAATTACTTTCTTCCACACTATATGTTTAAACCTTTGTTTTCAGCAAAACTAGTGAGCTTGACAACCTCGCTGATAAGTTGGGGCAAAGTATTGTGGTTGTGTTGTGTTTAGGTTCCACGTTGCTAGCAACACCTTCTGAAGTGGTTTCTTTCTCCTACTGGTTCAATAACCTAGGTTCTATAACTGAGGGAAACTTTCTCCTGTGCTCATCATACCTTCCTCTTAGGGTTCCCAACAAGGCTCTATAGTAAGCCACATCAAGCATTTTTCTGGCGCCGTTGCCGGGGAGAAACAAGATTTCTGCAAGGGGAGTCTCTCACTACCAATCTCTTTACTTTGTTTTTGGTTTTATTAGTTTATTTTGCTTTGTTTGGTTTGCTTATTTTTATAAAAAACACAAAAAAGTAGTTCCTACTTCAAGTTTCTTTTATGTCTAGCTCTACTCCAATCACTATGTCACCCGAGGAAATGATCTTCACTTTCAAACAAGGGAGTGAGGCGAGTTTCAAAGAAGCTTGGTCTAGAATTTCTGAATCTTATGAAAAATCTAAACCTAAAATGACTCTAGGCTTGTTTCTTAGTAGTTTCTACTTTGGTTTTGTTCTTTGTTATAGATATGCTTTGGATATTGTAGTAGGAGGAGATTTCCTTCATTTTGATGGTGATGAAGCTTTTAATGCTATAAAAAAATTGATCGCAGCATATAGCTTGCCAAGTAAATTTGATTCATCCTTAATAAGCATTTATGCTAGATTAAACACTCTTGAGACAAGTACATCTTGCTTAAAAGGATGCTATAATACGCTTCGAGAGCACCATGATTATCTTTCAATAAATTATGAACCTTCAAAATGTCTCCCTACAGTAAAAGTTTCTATAAATGGTGAAACTTGTTATGCTTGTTGTGATATTATGTCTGAATTATATCTTATGCCTAAAGATATTTATGAATATTTGAATCTTTGGGGACTTTTTGACGGTGGGGAAGAAATATCTATTACCAATAATGCCACTATATTACCCATTGGAATAGTTGAAGGGGTGTTTACAAAAATCCTAGGGAAAGTGTGTAGGGCTTCGTAGCATGGAAAACAAAAAATTTCTATCGCATACAAACAAACAAGCCAAGATCTATCTACTAGATTGTAGCAACGAGTCGATGGAATAACTTACCCTTGAAGATTCCAAAGTGTTTAACGAGAGCGGATTCTCGTGGGTGATGTAGATGTACTCTTCCTGATCTCAAGATCGCGTAGACGATCCTTCCGCGCCAAGCTAGCGCCCTTGATCGGTCACACGTTCGCACTGACGTGAAGACCTTCCTCTCTTGTTCCAAAGAAAATGGAGGTTGTAGCACTCTCTCGCGATTCCGCAAAGACAACGTGGTACCGGAAGTAGAGGGATATTTCGCAGGCTTCGCCAAGCCGGAGCGAGTATGGTGGAGTATGAGAGAGCTCCTCGGCGATCTAGGTTTTAGACACACCAAGGAGGAGGCTAGAGCCCGGCTAGGGTTTGGGGCACCCCAAGTCGGGCTAGGGCAAACCCTAGGGGCGGTGGCTATGGTGGGGCAGCTTCTAGGGTTTGAGGTGAGGGACTTGTGTGCACTAGGAGGGGTCCTGCCTCCTTATATAGGTGGAGGGGGCCGGTTGGGAGGGAGAGGAGTCCCTCCCCAACTCGGCTTGGAGAGTTGCCGCCGGTTGGAGGAGGGAACTCCTCCCCAACTCGGATCCCCCCTTTCCTCCTCTATTCCACTTTCCAATTTTACCTATTTGACTTTTCAATTTAGCTATTTGACTTTTTCAAACTAGGATTCAATTTAATCCTTTATTTGGAATAGCGAGGACACTTAGTACATGATGCAATCATACCAACTTGATACAACACATTCATGTACCTTCCCTCCGAGTGGGACATTCCGAACATTCTAGAACATTCCCGATGAAAACACCGGAATCATTCCCCAACTCCGAAACGGGACTTTCCTCATATGAATCTTATTCTCCGGACCATTCCGGATGACCTCGTGATATCCCGGATCCCATCCGAGACTCCGAACAACATTCGGTCTCTTTCTCATTCATTCCATAACTACTCAAACAACGTCGAATCCTTAAGTGTGTCTCCCTACGGTTCGTGAATTATGCGGACATGACCGAGACACTTCTCCAACAATAACCAATAGAGGAATCTGGAAATTCATATGGCTACATATTTCTCTGATTACTTTGTGATCGAATGAACCACTTACACGATACCAATTTCCCTTTGTCTCACGATAGTTTACTTATCCGAGGTTATGTTTCGGTATCTCTCGCATACCTAGTTCAACCTCGTTCGATAAGTACTCTTTTCTCGTTCCGTGATATGTGATCCCTTGTGAGCCACCACATGCTTGCAAGCTAATTGGATGACATTCCACCGAGAGGGCCCAGAGTATATCTATCCGTCATATGGATGGACAAATCCCACTCTTGATCCATGTGTTTCAACCAATACTTTCCGAACACTCAATGCCACCTTTATAGCCACCCGATACGGTGTGGTGTTTGATGTCATCAAAGCATCCATCCGTAAGGGTGATATGCATGATCTCATGGTCGAAGGAATTAGGTTACTATGTATCAGAAAGCATATAGCAATTGAACTATTAAAATGACTTGATCTTTATGCTACGCTTATCTATAGGAGTATGTCCATCATATCATTCTCCTAACGATATGATATTGTTGTTGATAACATCTCAATGTTCATGATAGGGAAACCACAATCATTTATCAACCAACAAGCTAGTGATGTATAGAGGCTATACTAGGGACTTCAAATTAAGTTTACAAATCACACAAGTATCAATGTTTCCTTGTTAATACTATTATAGCATGAATGTAAACATTTATCATAAACACAAAGATATAATAATAACTACATTTATTATTGCCTCTAGGGCATATCTCCAGCCTCCCACTTGCACTAGAGTCATCTAATCTAGATTACATGGTAATATACCAACACCCATGGCAGTTTGGTGCTGGTCATGTTTTGCCCTGGAGAGGTTTAGTCAACGGATCCGCCACATCTGATCTGTGTACTTTGCAAATCTTTATATCCCCATCTTGGATATGTTCTCGAATAGCGTGAAAACGTAGCTTGATGTGCTTGACTTCTTGTGTGACCTTGGTTCTTGCGATTGGCTATGGCCCATGTTATCGTGAGTAGATAGACATTGGGTCCAGCAGACTAGAAACCACACCCAGCTCTGTAATGAACTCTTTCATCCATATCGCTTCTTGTGAAGCCTCCGGCAGCCATGTATTCCGATTCGGTTGAAGATCTCGCCACAACGCTTTGCTTTGCACTCCTCCAGCTAATCGCTGCACCATTCAAAATAAATACGTATCCAGTTGTGATTTAGAATCATCCGGATCGGTGTTCCAACTAGCATCGGTGTAACCATTAACAACGAGCTGTTCATCACCTCCATAAGAAAGAACCATATCCTTAGTTCTTCTCAAGTACTTAAGGATGTTTTTGATCATTGTCCAATGATCCACCGATCACTTTGATATCTTCTAGTCAAACTAAAGATATGCAATGTCGGGTCTAGTACATAGCATGGCATACATTAGAGATCCTATGGCTAAGGCATAGGAGTCTTACTCATCCTTTCTCTATCTTCTCGATGTTGGACTTTCGTTTTACTCAAGGTCGATTGGGCAACATGGGCAAGAACCCTTTCTTGCTATCTTCCATTCCAAACCTCTTTAGAACTTTGTCCAAATATGTACTGTGACAATGATATTTGGCGTTCGATCTATCTCTGTAAATCTTTATGCCTAATATGTAAGCTGCTCCGCCAAGATCCTTCATTGAAAAACTATTATTCAAATATTCCTTGACACTATTAAGAAGGTCTACATCATTCCCAATCAATAATATGTCATCCACATATAGTATTAAGAATGCTACAGAGCTCCCACTCACTTTCTTGTAAATACAAGCTTCTCCATAAGTTTGTATAAAACCAAAACTTTTGATCACCTTATCAAAATGTTGATTCCAACTTCGGGATGCTTGCTTCAATCCATAAATGGACCGTTGAAGTTTGCATACCTTGTTAGCATCTTTAGGATCGACAAAACCTTTGGGTTGCATCATATACAACTCTTCATCAATATCTCCATTGAGGAATGCTGTTTTGACATCCATCTGCCATATCTCATAATCATAATATGCAGCGATTGCTAACATAATCCTCACAGACTTTAGCTTCGCTACTGGTGAGAAAGTCTCATCGTAGTCAACTCCTTGAATTTGTCGAAACCCTTTTGCGACAAGTCGAGTTTTATAGACAATAACATTACCATCAGCATCTGTTTTCTTCTTGAAGATCCATTTGTTCTCGATAGCCTTTCGGCCATCCGGTAAGTCCACCAAAGTCCACACTTGGTTTTCGTACATGGATCCAATCTCGGATTTCATGGCTTCTTGCCATTTATTGGAATCTGGGCTCATCATCGCTTCCTCATATGTCTCAGGGTCATCGGTGTTGTCCACCAAAATGACACTCATAACAGGATCATACCAATCTGGAGTGGTACGAGTTCTTGTTGACCTCCGAGGCTCTGTAGCAACTTCAACCGAAGTTTCATGATCATCATCATTAGCTTCCTCTCTAATTGGTGCAGCACCACAGAACTTCTTCCGGTCGCTACTACTGCAATTTCGAGAGAAGGTTCGACAACCTCATCGAGTTCTACTTTCCTTCCAGTCACTTCTTTCGAGAGAAATTCCTTCTAGAAAGGATCCATTCTTGGCAACGAAGATTTTGCCTTCGGATATATGATAGAAGGTATACCCAATAGTTTCCTTTGGGTATCCTATGAAGACGATTTTTTCGCTTTGGGTTCAAGCTTGTCCCAGTAACTTCTTTACATAGGCTTCGCAACCCCAAACTTTAAGGAACGACAATTTAGGTTTCTTCCCAAACCATAATTCATACGGTGTCATTTCAACGGATTTAGACGGTGCCCTATTTAAAGTGAATGCGGCTGTTTCTAATGCATAACCCCAAAATGATAGCGGTAAATCTGTAAGTGACATCATAGAACGAACCATATCTAAGAGAGTTCGATTACGACGTTCGGACACACCATTACGCTGTGGTGTTCCCGGCGGTGTCAACTGTGAAAGTATTCCACATTTCTTCAAATGCTCGCCAAACTCGTAACTTAGATATTCACCTCCACGATCAGAACGTAGAAATTTAATCTTCTTGTTACGTTGATTCTCTACCTCACTTTGAAACTCCTTAAACTTCTCGAAAGTTTCGGACTTATGTTTCATGAAATAGATATACCCATATCTACTCAAATCATCCGTGAAGGTAAGAACATAACGATAACCACCGCGCGATGCTACACTCATTGGACCAACACATCGGTATGTATGATTTCTAATAAGTCCGTAGCTCGCTCCATCATACCAGAAAATGGAGTCTTAGTCATTTTACCCATCAGACATGCTTTGCATCTATCAAGTGATTCGAAATCAAGTGATTCAAGAAGTCCATCGGAATGGAGTTTCTTCATACGCTTCACTCCAATGTGACCAAGACGACAAAGATTACATATAGGTCGAGTTATCGCTTGATTTCAACCGTTTAGCCTCAATGTTATTAATATGTGTATTTCCACTATCGAGATTCAACAAGAATAGACCATCTATCAAAGGTGCATGTTCATAAAACATATTACTCATATAAATCGAACAACCATTATTCTCGGACTTAAACAAGTAACCGTCTCGCAATAAACAAGATCCCGATATAATGTTCATGCTCAACGCAGGAACCAAATAACAATTATTTAAGTATAAAACTAATCCCGATGGTAGATGAAGGTAGCGTGTCGATCATGATCACATCAACCTTTGATCTGCTTCCCACGCGCATCGTCACCTCGCTCTTCGCTAGCTTCCGCTTATTCTCAGAGCACCTGCTTCGAGTTACAAATATGAGCAACCGAACCAAAGATCAAATACCCAGCACTACTACGAGTACTAGTGAGATACACATCAATAACATGTATATCGGATATACCTTTCTTCTTGATGTTGCCGTTCTTCAAATCCGCCAAGTACTTTGGGCAATTCCTCTTCCAATGACCTTCTCCCTTGCAAGAAAAGCACTCAAGATCGTGCTTAGGTCCAGCCTTGGTCTTCTTCGGCGTGGTAACTTTCTTACCACCCTTCTTGAAGTGTCCTTCGCTTAGACTTGCCTTTCTTGAATTTGGTGGTCTTATTGACCAACAACACTTGGTGCTCTTTCTTGATCTCCACTTCGCAGATTTCAACATAGCAAACAGTTCGCAACGCTTGTTCATGTTCGCATGTTGTAGTTCATCACAAAGTTCTTGTAACTTGGTGGTAGTGATTGAGGACACGGTAAATCCTCAAAGCATTAGGAATCACTATACCCAAGCTTTGAAGTTTGTTTATGCGTGCCTGCACATCTTAAGCACATGCTCACCGAGAGCTGCCCTCTTCCATCTTGCGCTAAAGAACTGCTCGTAAGCCTCATAACTTTCAATTGCCGCATGAGTCTCAAAGATCAATTTGAGATCCTCGACAATATCATATGGGTCTGAATTCTCAAACCTTTCAAGCTCGATTCCAAACCATACAAGATAGCACATCGAACTATGGAGTACGATTCTTCCGAGCGAGGTAAACATTCTTTACTTCATCGGAAGCATCACCGCAGTGGGTCACCCAATGCATCCAAAGACATAGGTCAAATTACCACCTGTGAGGACAATCCTCAAATTGCAGAACCAATCCGAAGTTGCTTCCATTGTTTTTCAACTTTTCTTTTTCTAGGAACGCATTAAAATTGATGGTAGGCCATTGATCTACAACATATTTGCAATAGTTTAGACTAAGTTTATGACAAATTGAGTTCAAATTAATAATAAAGTTAATCTAGGTGAACTCCCACTCAAAACAACATCCCTCACATTGTTTTAGTGATCACACGAACCAAATCCACTACATCAACACCGATCATCACGAGAGTTGATATAGTTTCAATGGCGAACAATCGTCATGTTCATCATATATACTATATGATTCATGCTTTACCTTCGGTGATCCGTGTTCCGAGACCATGTCCGTATACATGCTAGGCTCGTCAAGATCAAACCTTAGTTTCCGCATGAGCAAATCTGGCTTGCTCACGTTGTATACACTTGCGGAATCTAACACACCCGATCATCACGTGGTGCTTCGAAACAACAAGCTTTAGCAACGGTACTAACTAAGGGTGAACACTTTATGACTTGAAATTCATGTGCATGAGGGATCATCTTATAATGCTACCGTCGTCTACTAAGCAATACAAGATGCATAAAGGATTAACATTACATGCAATTCATAATATGTGATATGATATGGCATTTCTTCTTTGTGCTTCCGATCTCCATCTTCTAGCACGAACATGATCTCCATCATCACCGGCATTGCATCAAGGTCAATGACGCCTCTCCATGGTTGTCGTCCACAGGCTTCAACTATTACAACTACTTTGAATAGACACGCGGGTCTTAACATAAATTAAAGACAACCATATGGCTCCTGCCGGTTGCCAACTTACAATAAGGAACATTGCATACATCAAATATAATCACAATCGTGGCCATATCACATCATCAAGACACCGCAAAACAAAGTTAGACGCCTACTTTCTTTGCATGTTTTACGTGGTTTGGGGCTTTCAATAAGTGTCGTTCTAACTTACAAACATGAACCACAACATTGATACTAGTATTGTTAATCACCCGTTGTAAATTGGATCTTAACTATGCTAGGAGAAACAGCACCCATAAAGCCACTTATGCAATACAAGTTGCATGTCGAGCGTGGAGCAAGTCTCATGAACGATGTCATGTAAGGTTAGCCCGGCCGCTTCATCCCAACATACCGCAAGATGCAAAGTACACAAGAAGCAATCGATAATAAAAGCATCAACGCCCACAATGACCATTGTGTTCTACTGCAACAGATCTACATATAGACACGGCTCGATACCATCAGAGGGCTTCGTAGCATGGAAAACAAAAATTTCTATCGCATACAAACAAACAAGCCAAGATCTATCTACTAGATTGTAGCAACGAGTCGATGGAATAACTTACCCTTGAAGATTCCAAAGTGTTTAACGAGAGGATTCTCGGGTGATGTAGTCGCATTTTCCCGATCTCAAGATCGCAGATACGATCCTTCCGGCCATGCTCCCAGCGCCCCGCAATCGGTCACACGTCGTTTTCGACGAAGACCTTCCTCTCCCTTGTTCCAAAGAAAGCGGAGGTTGTAGCACTCTCGCGATTCGGCAAGACAATGGCGTGGTACCGGAAGTAGAGGGGAGATTTCGCAGGGCTTCGCCTTAAGCCGGAGCGAGTATGGTGGAGTATGAGAGAGCTCCTCGGCGATCTAGGTTTTAGACACACCAAGGAGGAGAGGCTAGAGCCGGCGGCTAGGGTTTGGGGCACCCCAAGTCGGCGGCTAGGGCAAAACCCTAGGGGGGCGGCGGCGGCTATGGTGGGCTGCAGCTTCTAGGGTTTGAGGTGAGGGACTTGTGTGCACTAGGAGGGGTCCCTGCCCCTCCTTATATAGGTGGAGGGGGGCCGGCGGCCAAGGGGAGGGAGAGGAGTCCCTCCCCAACTCGTCTTGGAGGGTTGCCGCCGGTTGGAGGAGGGAACTCCTCCCCAACTCGGATTCCCCCTTTCCTCCTCTTTTCCACTTTCCAATTTTAGCTATTTGACTTTTCAATTTAGCTATTTGACTTTTTCAAACTAGGATTCAATTTAATCCTTTATTTGGAACAGCGAGGACACTTAGTACATGATGCAATCATACCAACTTGATACAACACATTCATGTACCCTTCCCCTCCGGAGTGCCGGACATTCCGGAACATTCTAGAACATTCTCGATGAAAACACCGGAATCATTCCCCAACTCCGAAAAGGGACTTTCCTTATATGAATCTTATTCTCCGGACCATTCCGGATCACCTCGTGATATCACGGATCCCATCCGAGACTCCGAACAACATTTGGTCTCTTTCTCATTCATTCCATAACTACTCAAACAACGTCGAATCCTTAAGTGTGTCTCCCTACGGTTCGTGAATTATGCGAACATGATCGAGACACTTCTCCGAACAATAACCAATAGAGGAATCTGGAAATTCATATGGCTCCCACATATTTCTACGATTACTTTGCGATCGAATGAACCACTTACATACGATACCAATTTCCCTTTGTCTCACGATAGTTTACTTATCCGAGGTTATGATCGCCAGATCTCTGCATACCTAGTTCAACCTCATCGATAAGTACTCTTTCTCGTTCCGTGATATGTGATCCCTTGTGAGCCAGTCACATGATTGCAAGCTAATTGGATGACATTCCACCGAGAGGGCCTGAGTATATCTATCCGTCATATGGATGGACAAATCCCACTCTTGATCCATGTGTTTCAACCAATACTTTCAACACTCAATGCCACCTTTATAGCCACCCGCCACGGTGTGGTGTTTGATGTCATCAAAGCATCCATCCGGTAAGGGTGATATGCATGATCTCATGGTCGAAGGAATTACGTTACTATGTATCAGAAAGCATATAGCAATTGAACTATTAAAATGACTTGATCTTTATGCTACGCTTATCTATAGGAGTATGTCCATCATATCATTCTCCTAACGATATGATCTTGTTGTTGATAACATCTCAATGTTCATGATAGGGAAGCCACAATCATTTATCAACCAACAAGCTAGTGATGTATAGAGGCTATACTAGGGACTTCAAATTAAGTTTACAAATCACACAAGTATCAATGGTTCCTTGTTAATACTATTATAGCATGAATGTAAACATTTATCATAAACACAAAGATATAATAATAACTACATTTATTATTGCCTCTAGGGCATATCTCCAACAAAGTGGTGTCTACTAATTATCTTGTTATTGAATGTGTAGGAAAATGACAAATTACACTTGGAAGATCCCTGCTAAAACTCCTTGGAGCAATAATAGATGTGGGAAAAGGCACCATGAATTTCACTTCCTCACCAAGCAATCATGTGTTCCCTAAAGGTAAGAAAGGTAGAGGCAAGAAAGTTGATGCTTCTTCATTCTAAAATACTTGATTCTTGCTTTTTATGCCTAGCGAAAGGCGTTAAAGAAAAACACTCTTGGAAGTTATTGCCTCTGTAATAACCTCTCCTTATCATTTTTGTTTGGTTTTTGTGCCAAGAATAACCTCTAATGAGAGAGAAGTAAGATTTGGGGAAGTTGTTGTCCCGAAACAGATTTCTGTGCTTTGCTATAAAAAATCATGAAAAATCCCAGGACATCGTATTGACCTGTAATTTTTGTGCGCATGCCCATGGTATTTACCCAACTTTTGTTACTTTTGCACTTTTCGATTTGAGCAATAGAAGATTTTCGAAAAAATTGGTATTTACCTGCATGTCTGTTTTGATAGATTTCTGCCATTATTTGCATTTTCCTCTTAAATAGATTTATTTTTTAGTTCTTCTTGATCACTTGAGATTTTAAAAGGAGTTGTTACAGTAGCTTATGTTTTAATGGATGATTCACTTGAGTTGAAACTGAACCCAAGGGCTTATTATCTTGAATACACTAATGTTGCTAATGAAGATTGTGTGAAGTTTTGTATGAAGGAAGTTTTCAAGTGTAGGGAGAGAATGATGTGATGAGATGAAGTATGGAAAAAATCTCAAGCTTGGGGATGCCACCTGTGTCACCCCAAGAAATATTCAAGAGGTACAAGCGTCAAAGCTTGGGGATGCCCAAGGCATCCCCTTCTTCATCAACAAAAATCTCAGGTTTTCGTTCAAGAAACTATTTTTGCTTCATGCATTATATGTTGTTCTTGGAGCGTCTTTGTTTTTTTAGTTTTCTTTTTTTATTTTCTGCAATAAATTGGTTGGACCCCAGCATACTTATTTTGGAGAAGTCACACCCCATTCTTCATTGCTTAGAACACTCTAGTTCTCACTCTTATTGTTCTGTGAGTGTTCTCTTTTGCTAGCACTGCGTTTAGCTTTAGTTTTCTTATTATTTTTTCTTAGAACTTTTTAGTTCTTCTTTGTAGTTAGGTGAGACAAGATCTTTAATCTTTATTGATTATTATCTTTGTGAGTTGTTTCAAATAAGTCGATTGGTGTTGGGAAAGAGTAGAATGTTTCATGCTTATGGTGGTACAAAACGAAGCTTGTTTTGACTGTGACTTAGACTTTATCATGTCATGTTAGATGTTGCTTTGACAATATGCTTGGTGATTATTGTTGTAGCATGATTTATTTCAAACAATTGAGATTGCTTAATGTGCCATGAAAGAATCATGCGTTGTTTTAGCATACAAAAGCATAATATTGTGGTATTCTCCTTTGATGCTTTATTTGGGTTGACTTGGCACATGCTTACACCATGTTATGACTATGAACAAGTCACCATTAGCCTCTATGTTCATTTATTTTTTGACTTGTGGTATCAATTTATGCTTTGATTAATAATGTTTTGTCGCTCTGCATGATTATGGCCATTATTGCTCTCTTATTTGGTCGCTCCCAGTCTTTTGATAGCCTCCACCTGTACCGAGTATGAGCTCTACTCGTGCATCTAACTCCCAAGAAACCAAGTTATTCCAAAGAGTCCACTATAAATTCTTATGCATTGTGTTCTGCAGCATTCCAAGTATATTCATGTGTTTATTTATCTTCCAAATTAAAATTTTGTTATGTGAAAATTAGTGATTAACGATCTCACGAACTTGAAGGCACAATTTATTGCTTGCACTTAATAAACTTGAACCATTGTGACTGTCTTATATGCTTGCAAGTTGTAAGTTGTGAATTACCAAAACCATGTTGTCATGGGGTACGCTTTCAACATTTCACTTATTCTATTTAGTTGATATCATGTTCTTTTGTTTATGGATCCTGGTGGTGTGGAATAAAATGGGAGCTTGTAAGTCCATGGAGTTTGTATATGTGTTAGAGAAATGCCTGGGCGGCTAGCCTAATCCATGCCTAATCATGGTGGAAACTTGCAGCGAAATCATAGTGGCATTCTATGAAGCATCCTCAATAAAAACCTATGCAAATAGCAAATAAAAAGATCGCTGAGATGGTCACTGTCTGTTTCCTTGTCATTTTGATATGGGATAGTGTAACATCCCTAAAATCATGTTTTAAACTTATGAATAGCATCCATGCATCCATGAGCATATGATTTTCATTTCAAACAAATCAATTCAAAAACAGAAGCATTTGTGCTTATTATTTTATGCAAATTACTCAAACCTTTGTGCTACTTGATGTGGAGAAAAGTACTATTTATCTTTCAATAATGTTTAGAATCCAAACACAAGTGATTTCAAAAACTTGAGCAAAGTCTCAAAGCAAAATATGAAATAAAACCAAATCTATGCCTATTATCACACCTCATAAAGGCATGGTTTTATTTTTATTTTCAAAAGACCCAAGTGTGTTTGAGTGAACACATGTGTTTGGCACTTATTTAAGTACAAGTTTGATGGTACAAAAGTCCTGAAAAGCTTTGGATTCAAACAGATTTGAATTGATGTTTGAAAACCATTTCAGAAAAACAAATGTAAAAAGAAAAGCCTAAAGAGAGAAAAATACCACCCGAATCGGCCAATCTGCCCAAAGACCCCCACCCCCGAACTGCTTTTCTTTACTGCCCCACACCCACTAGCTCACGTGCAGGACCCACTCCTCTCCTTCTCTCTCGTGACAGCAGCCACACGACGTCGTCTCCACCCGCAGACAGCTCAATCCCCAAATCACACCGGACGTTCCCAGTATTGATTCGCGGCGTAAATTCACGATGAATGCCGGAGTAAATCTCACTCGCGACCAGGCTACTTAAACCCCCTCTGCCCCCTCTCCATTTTCTCCCAAACCCCAAATGCAGAGCGCCCCCAGGCTTCGAGAATTCCTCGCCGTAACCCTGCTGTTCCGACGACCTCGCCGACGAATTCCGGTGAGCACCGCATTCCCCTCTGCCCATGGTTCATGCTATCTTGCTCTACATATCTGTGCGCATCTACTGACACTTCCCGTTTGCTCGCGCATGGCCTGTAGCCTCGGCAACGACAACAACTGAGCTCCACCGCTCTCTGCTCGAACTCCGGCGACCCTTCACCATAAGTTCCAGCCTCCCCTTGCCCTCTGTTTGATACGCGTAAGATCCCCAGCGTCCTACGCATCTAACGGTACCCTCCCCTTGTCTTAGCGCGGCTCAGAACATCGCCAATGTCGACGAGCAGAAGCCACAACCGCCAGGGACAACTCCGAGCAATCGCGGCGACTCCGAGCGCCTTCGCCAACCAGGGACACGTTGAGCTTCACCTCGTCACTGCGGTTCTGTGAGCATCCTCCCACCTCCCATGAGACCTATTTCGCTCGCCATCGACAGAAGGCTCACGCCGCCGTCGCACTGGCCGAGTTAGGTCAAGTCAGTATGCACCGTTAGATGTAGATCTTGCGGCTAAGATTAGAACTTAAACGAAGAGGTATGAGCGCATCTGAGCCACTAGATCTAACTTAAATCCTACGGCTCACAGAGACCGATCCGCACGAAACGGTACCGGCCAGTAGAATAGCGCCGCGTGGCAGTGGTTTAGATTTAAAACTGGTTTTGAATCTGATTGTTATTCAAATTTGATTGTGCTATAACTTTTGATCCCCACGTTAGAATTTGACAAAATTTTATACCGTTGGAATCAGGAGAGCAAGCTCTTCCTGATTATGCAATGTGTTTAATGTTTAGCTTCTATTAAAAAGGTTTTATTTGCAGAAACTTGTGTAGGGATAATTTGAGTATATGAAATATTTAGGAAATGATTTAGGGTTTAAACAAATGTTGTTTGGTAAGTTTTCAACTTGTTTATGAATCAGTGTTGTTTACTTGCTTTGTTGAGTTTTTAAAAAAAATCATCACATATCATTTGCATGCATGCATATATTTTTGATTGTATATGTTTTTTATGTGATTGTGGCCATGAATCTTTGTGTAGATTTTGGTGCTAGTGATTGTGATTGTGAGGAGTGCTACTCTCCAAACTACCAAGGCAAGTGGTACTTCATGAATATTTTTATCCCATGTTTTATACTAATCATTAGAAATATTTTTGCTAAGTATTGCATGATATTATTTTGCTTATATGCCATGTTGGGAAATCCTAGTAGTTGTAGAATTGCTAGGGAATTTCTAAGTTAATTTACTATCTATGCCATGCTTAGCCTAGCTAGTAGCAAACAAGGGTTGGTGAAATATACATGCTATGATGAAAATATTTCTAAGTCTTTGGACTTGTGTTTTACCTAATAAAAACAACTAAGTTAATGAAACACCTGGGTGGATTGGAAGGTTTGGTTTATGTTGAGTGGTTACACAAGGCCTATTTCTATGGTTTACCTTGTGTATCTCACTTGTGGTAAGCCACCCAGGAACAAAGAGATTTTAGAGGCCAAGTGTTAAGAAGCTTCTAGTGCAGCCACTTGGCAATATGGGCTCTGCCTGGATCACATAGGTTGCTAGAACTTAGCCATTTGGACAGATGGTGGTAGTGGGATGATAGGTTGGAACGCGTCCATTTGGTCTAAGGAAGGCTTGAAAGGTCTGTCTTGGTGAAACCAAGTGCTGTGGGAAAGTGCACAACCTCTGCATATGGAAAAATCTAAGTACTTAGCCAAGTCCTTGGTAATGGACAACTTGAGCATCAAGACATGGAAGCTATCAAGAATCTCCTCATCCCAATTTCTAAGTAAAATTTGTGGGTGAACAAGGGTGAAGGACCTCAATGTCTATTGGTGGTTCCTTGGGAAAAGTTTTGACAAAGAAAAACTTAGTGATTTCAACTAATAGGAAAAACCTATTTTGAGCAAAGCAAGCCAAGCTACACTTAGACAAATTGCATATAGTATATAGTCCACTTAAAATTTTACTAAGGTATCACTTGCCAATACTATTCCAAAGTATTGACCCACTGTGGTTGTAACTTGTGATGTTGCAGGTTACTCTGATGAGGATTAGGTGTCATGATTCTACACTCAACATGTTTGCCTGTGGCACATGAAGATGAAGACTTTTATTTATTTACTTATTCAAACTCTTGTACTAGGCCTGTGGCCTTGGAGTTGTAAAGACTATGTTTATCTCTGGAATGGCTGTAATAAAGACCTTTGTATCTGTGTACTTCATCTTAAACTATGGATGCTAGCAATGACCCAGGGACTAGCATTGCAATCACAGGGATCCTTTTCCTTTATAAAGGAGGGATCTTACAGATGGTATCAGAGCACTGTGTTGCCTGTAGGATTATGACCCTAGGATTGGAAACCACTAAGGAAAAATTTTCAGCAACTTCTACACTTGTCTATTCTTCTCGTAAACTTTTCTAATCTTCTTTCTCATCTCTATTTGTAGATGAACTCCATCAATGAAGCCGTAAGGAAAGGACCACTCATGACAATGACTTTGGAGGTGTGAGCGAAATTCAAGGCTCTCAAGGACCTCATGGTTGCATTGGAGATACAAGGTGCAGCTGTGTACAAAGGTTTTCCTATGATGGATAAAGGAGTGGAATACTGGTGGGTGCAACTTCACTTGTATAAAAACAAGGAAGACAACCACCAGGAAAAAGGATTCTGCATGTTCACCAATTCAGTGGTGCACACTACATTCTTTGAATCAGCAAGGGATGCAGCTTGGAAGACCATCAAAGAACTTGGTGATAGAGTCAAGTGCAGAATGCTCAACCTCCAAAATGATCCAAAGGAAGAGAAGAAACATACCCAAGAGTTGGAAGCTACCAACCAAACCTTAAGAGGAGACATTATAGACTTAGTGATGGAGTCATGTGAGCAAAATAGGCTGATTGCTTCTATAAACATTGTGTTAGCCAACAGATCCAGTGAGATAGGATTGTAAGCGTAATTCGTTAGTTGGACCACCACTTATCACCTTATTTTCCAAATGTTGCTTTAAAATAAGATTGAACCTTGGTTGTTGTAATGGATCCATGTGTGCCATAACTTGTGTGTTTTGTATTCCAAGGATTGTATGTGATGTTTTGCCTTGTATTTTATCTTGAATTGTGTAGTTCTAACTTTTTCTATCTTATAAATAGATGCCTACTGTTACCATCAGCACTGTTGAGGAGTTCCAGGTTACCCGCTTTGGTCCTTGTATCGTTGAGCTTACTACTTTGCTCAATCTCCCTCTTCCTACCATCATGGTGCTTCCCCTCACCAAGTTTGAGAGGAAAGACCTATGGGGCTTCAAGGTCAGCCAGCCCGGACGCCAGACAGAGCCTACCATAGAGGCCATCGTCTTCAAGCTCATGCATGATGACAAGGAGAGAGGCCTTGAGGTAGTTATGCAGGATCTGATAGGACGTCTGCTAGGGAGACACTCCCGACAGGTTAGAGGTACTCACTTCCACGTCTTTGGTAGACGTGATGAGGATGGAGAGTCCATCGACTTCGAGGACGACTCGAGGGACATAGTAGAGCCGATTCGTCTATACCTCCAGGAATTAGAGTCTCTCATTAGGCACGTGGACACTGATAGGACCAATGTCATGCTCAACAATGACGAACTCCAGGTGCAGCTTCGTGAGAAGGACAAGCTCTTCGCGGAGCAAGATGAGATAGTCAAGGAGATGGAGGCGAAGTTCGAGAGCCAGGATAGGAAGTTCAAGAGTCAGGAGAAGCGAGTCCAGGATAGGAACAAGAAGATCCGGGACATGACTGAAGAACTGCAGTCCAAGGACTTTGAGCTCGAGCATCAGCAGACGGTGATTGAGAGGCTTCGTTCCCAGAAGAGGGCTCTCAAAGCCAAGATAGATACCTTGACCACTAGTGTCGAGGAATACAAGACCGCGATGGAGAACGTAGGTCTTACCTTTGTCGAGGAGGAGGTTGATGCCGAGGAGTAGATTTGGCTACTCATTTATCATTTATTACCATACTTATCATTGAGAACTTGTTATTTAACCATCCGACATGTGGATGGCTTGTTATTCGTGTGTGTTTTACCTTGCGAACTTGTTATTTTGTTGTTGAACCTTTATCCTTTTTGTTGCATGCTTTGTGTTTGTTTATGTGATGTGATGTGCATGAAAGCATCTATGGGTATCTCATTCTTATCTCTATTGAACCAACCACAGATGCCTCCCCGTCGTGCAAACCCCAACCCCAACAACAACAACAACAACAACAACATCACTCCAGAAATGCAGCAAATGATGACCGCTCAAACTCAGCTGATGCAGATGATGACGACATTCATCCAGAACCAAAATAACAACAATAACAACAACAACCCACCGGGTTTTGATATTGTAAGATCCCTCCATTGTAAAGGAAAAAGGATCCCTGTGATTGCAGTGCTAGTCCCTGGATCATTGCTAGCATCCACAGTTTAAGATGAAGTACACAGATACAAAGGTCATTTATTACATCCATTCCAAAGATAAAACATAGTCTTTTACAACTCAAGGCCACAGGCCTAATACAAGAGTTTGGAATAAGTAAATAAACATAAGTCTTCATCTTCATGTGCCACAGGCAAGCATGTTGAGTGTAGACTCATGACACCTAATCATCATCGGAGTAACCTGCAACATTACAAGTTACAGCCACAGTGGGTCAATACTTTGGAATAGTATTGGCAAGTGATACCTTAGTAAATTTTAAGTGGACTATATTACTATATGCATTTTGGCTAAGTGTAGCTTGGCTTGCTTTGCTCAAAATAGGTTTTTCCTATTAGTTGAAATCACTAAGTTTTTCTTTGTCAAAAACTTTTCCCAAGAAACCATCAATAGACATTGAGGTCCTTCACCCTTGTTCACCCACAAGTTTTACTTAGAAGTTGGAGTGATGAGATTCTTGATAGCTTCCATGTCTTGATGCTCAAGTTGTTCATTGCCATGGACTTGGCTAAGTACTTAGATTTTCCATCTGCAGAGGTTGTGCACTTTCCCCACCAGACTTGGTTTCCCAAGACAGGACCTTTCAGAAGCCTCCCCTTAGCCAAATGGACGCGTTCCAACCTATCATTCCCACTACCACCAACTGTCCAAATGACTAAGTTCTAGCAACCTATGTGATCAAGGTAGAGCCCATATTGCCAACTGGCTGCACTATAAGCTTCTCAACACTTGGCCTCCAAAATCCCTTTGTGCCTGGGTGGCATACCACAAGTGAGATACACAAGGTAAACCATATCCATGGGCCTTGTGTAACCACTCAACCAAAAACCACCATTCAAGTCCCATTCCACCCAGGTGATTCATTGACTTAGTTGTTTTATTAAGAAAAACATAAGTCCAAAGACTTAGAAATATTTTTATCATAGCATGTATATACTTTACCAACCCTTGTTTACTACTAGCTAGACTAAGCATGGCATTGTAACTTAACTTAGGAATTTCCTAGCAATTCTATATCTACTTAGGATTTCCCAACATGGCATTTGGCAAAAAATAGTAACATGCAAGACTTAGCAAAATATTTCTAATGCTTGTATAAAACATAGGGATGGAAATATTCATGAAGTACCACTTCCCTTGGTAATGGGGAGAGTACCACTCTTCACAATCACAATCACTAGCACCAAAATCTACACATAAAATATAACCACAATCACATACAAGTCATATACAAACAAAAATATATATGCATGCATGCAATATGCTAAGTGATGATTTTTGAAACTCAATCAAGCAAGTGCATAGTACTGAATAATAACCAAGTTAAAAACTTGCTAAATCAAGTTTATTTAGCACTAAAACAAATTCCTAAACAATTTCTATACTCAAAATAGCCTTAAACAAGTTTTGCAAATAAAGTCATTTTAACAGAAACTATTTACTAAACACGTTGCATAAACAGAAAGGGCTTGCCTCCCTAATTCCAACGGTATAAAATTTGCAAAAATCTAACGTGGGATTCAAAAGTTATAGCTATTTCAAAATTGGATCTAAATCTGATTCAAATTTGTTTTTAAACTCAAACCCTAGCCACGCGTCTGTTTCCTATTGGCCCGTACCGGTTCGGACGGATCGAGCTCTGCGAGCCGTAGGATCTAAGTCAGATCTCGTGGCTCACATGCGCGCATACCTCTTCGCTTAAGTTTAATTTCAGCCGTAGGATCTACATCTAACATTCTTGAATGCCTTGACCAAAGATGAGCGGCGCTAGCGGCGGCGACTGGCGGCGGCGCGTCTGTTAGCGGCGGCGCTGGCGTTCTAGGTCGCTCGGGGAGGGAAGGGTGTGCTTACCAGAACCGCAAGGTCGAGGCGAAGCTCAACGTGGAGGTGGCTGGGCAGGCGACGGGTCGCCGGGATTCTCGCCGGAGTTCGCGAATCGCGTCGATGCGGCGTTGCCGACGTTAAGGCTCTGCGTCGCGCTAAGTCAAAAGAAAGGCACCATTAGATGAGCAAGATGATGGGGGTCCTAGGCGTATCAGGCAGAGGGCAAGGGGCGGCTGGTACTTACGGGGAGAGGTCGCCGGAGTTCGTGCAGAGGGCGGCGACGCTCCGTCGAAGTCGTTGCCGAGGCTACAGATAATGCGAGAACAAACAAGGCGTGTCAGTGGATGCGCAAGAAGTTGCTGAGCATGTTAGCATGAGTCGGGGACAGAGGGGAGCACCGTACTCACCGGAATTCGCCGGTCAGGGAACAGCAAGGCCGAGCAAGTTGCGAGCAGCCCGGGCGTGAAGGGGAATTGGTTGAGGGAAATGGTCGCAGAGAGAGGGATTATATAGCCAGAGGCTCGACAAGAAACGCCAAGGATTCAATGCCATTTACCTCGCGAATCAAAGCGAACGGGCAGCGCGGAGTTCGCGCCGAGATTTGGGGAAGAAGACGATGACATGGACGGGTCCGCTTTGTCAAATAAGCGAGAGAAAGTGGGGTCTGGGTGTCGTGACCGGCGTGGCCGTCACAAGGCGTGCGAGCGAGAGAGAGGCAGGGTGGGCTAACTGGGCCGGTTGTGCTGTTGGGCTAGAATAGGGGCGCCTGGCCTTTTTCTTTTCTTTAATCCTTTTCTTTTTCCAGAATGAATTTCAGGAATGGTTTTCAAATGATTTCAAACTCCTTTTGAATTCAAATCTATTTGGGATTTGTGCAGTGTGCATTAGTCACCAAACTTGGCATAAAATCATGTGGCCACTTTGAAAAAGGCTTGGTCATTTTTGGAGAGACAAAATAACAGGGACTTTGCACTTGATTGCAAATGTTTGAAAAATGGTTTTTGAAACCATTTCCATTTTGTAAAGTTTGGTTCAAAATCCACACTCAATCCATTCAAAAAGGGAGATAAACAATCTAGGTTTAAAACATTCAAACTCTTAAATGGGGATGGCCATTTGATATAAGTTTGTTCACATAAAATGATAGCACTATGTGCTTCTGTTTTCTGAAATGAGTTTGAAATTGATCTCAATTCTATATGCATTCATGAATGATATGCAATCTTTGAAATCATGATTTTAGGGATGTTACAAATCTAACCCCCTTAAGGTGAATCTCGCCCTTGAGATTCGGATTGGTTAGCAAATAGGTGAGGGTGGTCTTTCCGATGATCATCTTCTCTTTCCCAAGTTGCTTCCTCTTCGGAATGATGATTCCACTTCACTTTGCAAAACTTGATAGTCTTAGTCCTTGTGAATCTTTCTGCAGTCTCAAGAATCTTGATGGGTTTCTCTTCATAAGTGAGATCACTTTCTAGTTGAACTTCCTCCAAAGGTATAGTATCTTTCAGGGAAGTTTCTTCCATTTCTGGGTGACATTTCTTAAGCTGACTCACATGAAACACATTGTGGACCGGTAGCAGATTCTGCAATTCAATTTCATAGGCAACTTCTCCTTTGCGACTTAGAATCTTGAATGGCCCAACATATCTTGGTGCCAACTTTCCTTTGACTCCGAATCTCTTCACTCCACGAAGTGGTGATACTCTAAGATAAGCTCTATCACCAACTTCGTAGGTGACTTCTCTACGCTTAGGATCTGCGTAGATTTTCTGTCGGGACTCTGCTATCTTCAACCTTTCCTTAACCAACTTGACCTTCTCTTCGGCTTCTTTGATGAGATCTGGCCCGAACAAACTTCTTTCTCCCACACCATTCCATAACAATGGGGTGGTACACTTTCTTCCGTAGAGAAACTCAAACGGTGCCATCTCAATGCTGGCTTGATAGCTGTTGTTATAAGAAAATTCTGCGTAAGGCAGACTTTCATCCCAACTGGCTCCATAGTCTAGGGCACATGCCCTCAACATGTCTTCCAGAATTTGATTAGTCCTTTCTGTTTGTCCATCGGTTTGAGGATGAAAAGCAGTGCTGAATTCCAACCTCGTTCCTAATGACTCATGTAGCTGTCTCCAAAAATGGGAAGTGAATTGAGTTCCCCTATCAGACACAATACTCTTGGGCACACCATGTAGACATACAATTCTACTCATGTAGATTTTGGCTAACTTGGAACTTGTATAAGTTGTCTTCACGGGTATGAAATGAGCCACTTTAGTTAGGCGATCCACTACTACCCATATGGAATCATACCCTGACCTGGTCCTTGGTAGTCCGGTAATGAAATCCATACCAATCTTGTCCCACTTCCAATCAGGAATAGGCAGTGGTTGAAGCAAACCTGCTGGTTTCTGATGCTCCGCTTTCACTCTAATACACACATCACACAAAGCAATATGTTCGGCGATGTCCCTCTTGAGATTATTCCACCAAAATCTTTCTTTCATGTCCATGTACATTTTGGTGTTACCTGGGTGAATAGAATACGGAGAGTTGTGTGCTTCCTGCAAAATCAGTTTCCGCAACTCCGGATCTTGTGGAACACAGATACGTTTCCCATGCCATAAAGTACCTTGTTCGTCTTCATGGAAACTTTTAGCTTCCCCTTGGCCAATCTTTTCCTTAATCTCTTCTATTTCCTTATCAGTCTTCTGGGCTTCTCTGATCTTGTCCAACAAAGTGGGTTGAACATCCAATGACATGATATGTCCTTCAGGCACAATCTCCAATCTGAGTTTTCTGAATTGGGCACACAAATCGTCTGGCAATTCTCCTTTGGTAAGGCCATTCACAAACACCTTACGACTTAGAGCATCTGCTACAACATTTGCTTTACCGGGATGGTATTGCAAACTTAAGTCATAGTCTTTGATAAGTTCCAACCATCTTCTTTGTCTCATATTAATTTCCTTCTGGGTGAAGATATACTTCAAACTTTTGTGATCCGTGAACACTTCACAACGCTTTCCCAAAAGGTAGTGTCTCCATGTTTTGAGTGCATGGACAACAGAGGCTAACTCTAAATCATGAGTAGGATAGTTCACCTCATGAGTTTTGAGTTGTCTCGAGGCATAGGCCACAACTTTACCGTCTTGCATAAGCACTGCACCCAACCCTTGATGAGATGCATCACAATATACTTGGAAATCCTTTTCCAAGTCTGGCAGACACAATACTGGTGCTGTCACAAGTCTCTTCTTCAACTCCTGAAAGTTTAGTTCACAACCTTCAGATCAAGCAAACTTTTTGTCTTTCTTTCACAATTCAGTCATGGGCTTAGCTACCTTAGAGAAATTCTCAATAAACCTCCTGTAGTAGCCTGCTAAGCCAAGGAAACTACGAACTTCTTTCACGGACTTGGGAGATTCCCATTCAGTCACAGCTGAAACTTTAGCAGGATCAACTGCTACACCATCCTTTGTCATAACATGACCAAGAAAACCAACTTCTTCTAACCAGAACTCACACTTGCTGAATTTGGCATAAAGTTTATGCTCTCTTAATTTCTCAAGTATCAAACGCAAGTGTCCTTCATGTTCTTCTTTGCTCTTGGAGTAGACTAAGATGTCATCGATGAAAACGACAACAAACTTGTCAAGAAATTCCATGAACACCTTGTTCATCATATTCATGAAGTATGCTGGAGCATTGGTCAAGCCAAAAGGCATTACGGTATACTCATACAATCCATACCTTGTGGTGAATGTTGTTTTAGGTATGTCTTGTTCTCTTATCTTGAGTTGAAAATAGCCTGACCGGAGATCAATCTTTGAGAACACACATGCTCCTTCTAGCTGATCAAACAAGTCATTGATTCTAGGCAAAGGATATTTGTTCTTGATAGTTACCTCGTTGAGTGAACGGTAATCTATGCATAACCTTTGACTTCTGTCTTTCTTCTCCACAAACAAAACTGGGGCTCCCCAAGATGAAGAACTGGGTTGAATAAATCCTTTCTGCAACTGTTCTCCTAGTTGCTTCTTGAGTTCTTTCAGTTCATCAACTGACATTTTATATGGTCTCTTTGATATTGGTCTAGAACCTGGTACCAAATCTATCAGAAACTCCACATCTCTATCCGGTGGCATTCCTGGCAATTCTTCCGGAAACACATCCGGATACTCACTCACAATTGGCACACTGTCCATGCTAACCCCCTTAAGAGAATTAAGCATACTCCTTTTTGCTTCAAAACTGGTCTTGAATCTGATCCTTTTATTTTCTGGAGTTGTGAGTGAGACAGTATGGCTGGCACAATCTATCACTCCTTTGTACTTGGTCATCCAGTCCATTACCAGAATGACATCCAATCCTTGGGAATTTAGAATTATCAAGTTAACGGGAAACTTATACTTCCCAAATTCTATGACTAGATCATGGCATCCTGAATTCACTAACATTTCTCCACCAGGAGAACTTACTTTTATAGGACACCCAATAGTTTCTACCGGTAGTTCATTTCTTTCAACAAATGCTCTTGATATGAATGAATGATATGCACCAGTATCAAAGAGTACAAATGATGGAATAGAATTGAGTCTGAACTTACCAGCAACAGCATCAGGCTCCTCATAGACCTCCTCCACACTGATGTGGTTCACCTGTCCTTTCTGGAAAGGATTGGGCTTGACAGGTCCTTCAACTTTCTTTTCGGGGCACTCATTTGCATAGTGTCCCATCTTCTTGCATTTGAAGCATTCAACCTGACTGATGTCTCTCTTAACAGGCTGACTTCCACTACCATTACCACTGTGGTGGTTCTTATGTCCACTCTTGTGGTTCTTGTACTTGTCATTGTCATGACTGCGATGATGCTTGTTGTCATGACGGTTGTGGTTGTGGTGCTTGTTGAATTTCCCATGCTTGTGGGATCCTGAGATTCCGCTGTCATCATAGTGAGATCGTTTGTGAGACGATCCCGAGCTGTGCTTGTCGGAGTGCTTTCTCTTTCTACTCTCGACTTGCTTCATTTTGTTCTCCAATATGGCAGCCTTGTCACAGAGCGACTGATAAGTGGGAACATATGCCACAGCCAATTGCAGATTCAGCTCATCATTTAAGCCTTCCAGAAATTTTTCCTTTCTCTTGGCATCAGTGTCAACCTCATCCGGTGCATAACACGCCAGATTGTTGAACTCCTCAATGTATTAAGCCGCCACGGTGGAGCCGCTTGATTGGAACTCTTTCTTTTTCAGGCTCATTATTCCTGATGAGATATGAGCAGTGCGAAATCCATCCTCAAAGATAGCCCATGTCACCTCATCAATAGGAGTGGTGATCTGAAAGTTGTCCCACCAAGTGGCGGCTGGCCCTTCTAGCAGATGTGCTACAAATCTGACCTTTTCAGCATCCGTGCAGCCCACGGTTACTAAGTCCTTGTTTACAGAATGTAGCCAATCATTGGCCACCATGGGATCAGTCGTCCCTGAAAACTTAGCTGGCCTCAATCGCAAGAATCTGGTGAGCATATCAAAGCCCGGAGGGTTGTTGTTGTTATTGTTGTTGTTATTGGGGTTGTTGTTGTTATTGTTTTGGTTCTGAATGAATGTTGTCATCATCTGCATCAGCTGTGTTTGAGCAGTCATCATTTGTTGCATTTCTGGTGTGATGTTATTGTTGTTGGGTTTGGGGTTTGCGTGACGGGGAGGCATCTGTGGTTTGTTCAAATAGAGATAAGAATGAGATACCCTTAGATTCTTTCATGCACATTACATCACATAAGCAAACACATAGAATGCAACACAAAGATAAAAGTTCATCAACAAGATAACAAGTTCACAAGGTAAAACACACAAGTAGCAAGCCATCCACATGTCAGATGGTCCAATAACAAGTTCTCAAATAACAAGTATGATAATAAAAGACAAACGAGTAGTCAAGTCTACTCATCGGCATCAATCTCCTCCTCGACAAAGGTAAGACCTGCGTTCTCCATCGCGGCCTTGTTCTCCTCAATAGTAGTGGTCAAGGACTCAATCTTGGCCTTGAGAGCCCTCTTCTGGGAACGAAGCCTCTCTATCACCGTCTTCTGCTGCTCTAGCTCAAAGTCCTTGGACTGCAGTTCTTCAGTCATGTCCCGGATCTTCTTGTTCCTATCCTGGACACGCTTCTCCTGACTCTTGAACTTCCTGTCCTGGGTCTCGAACTTCGCCTCCATTTCCTTGACTAACTCGTCCTGCCAAGAGCTTGTCCTTCGCTGGTCGCACTGAGCTCATTACCGAGCATGACATTGGTCCTGTCCGTGTCCACGTGCCTAATGAGAGACTCTAAGTCCTAGAGGTATGACGATCGCTTTTGCTGCGTCCCTTGAGTCGTCCTCAAGTCGATGGACTCCGTCCTCATCACGCCTTCCAAAGACGTGGAAGTGGGTGCCTCTAACTTTCTGGGAGTGTCACCCTAGCGACGCCCCATCGTGTCCTCGCATAACTACCTCCATGCCTCTCTCCCGCCATCGTGCATAAGCTTGAAGATGATGGCCTCCGTAGTAGGCTGTCTGCGGCGTCCGGCTGGTTCACCTTGAAGCCCTGCAGGTCCTTCCTCTCGAACTTGGTGAGTGGATGCACCATGATGGTGGGAAGAGGGAGATTGAGCAAAGTGGTAAGCTCAACGATACGAGGACCAAAGCGGGTAAACTGGAACTCCTCAACAGTGCTGATGGTAATAGGCATATATTTATAAGATAGAAAAGTTAGAACAACACAAATCAAGATAAACAAAAGCCATAACATCACATACATATCCTTGGAAAGCAAAATCACACAAGTCATGCATACATGAATGCATTACCTCAACCAAGGCCCAATCATATTTAAGGTAACATTTTGGAAAATAAGGTGATAGGTGGTGGTCCAACTAACGAAGTACGTTTACAATCCTATCTCACTGGATCTGTTGGCTAACACAATGTTCCTAGAAGCAATCAGCCTATCTTGCTCACATGATTCCATCACTAAGTCTATAATATCTCCTCTTAAGGTTTGGTTGGTAGCTTCCAACTCTTGGGTAAGTTCCTTCTCTTTCATCAAGTCTTTTTGGAGGTTGAGCATTCTGCACTTGACTCTAGCACTAAGTTCTTTGATAGTCCTCCAAGCTGCTTCTCTTGCTGACTCAAAGAATGTGGTGTGCACCACAGTGTTGGTGTACATGCAGAATCCTGTTTCTTTGTGGTTGTCTTCCTTGTTTTTGTACAAGTGAAGTTGCACCCACCAGTACTCAACTCCTTCATCTTTCACTGGAAAGCCTTTGTACACAGCTGCACCATGTATTTCCATTGCCAGCATGAGGTCCTTGAGAATTTTGGGAAACTCAGTCTCACACTCCAAGGTCATGGTCATGAGTGGTCCTTTCCGTACGGCTTCGTTGATGGAGTTCATCTACAAATAGAGATGAGAATGAGAAGATTAGAAAAGTTTAAGAGAAGAATAGACAAGTGTAGAAGTAGTTGAAAATTTTTCCTTAGTGGTTTCCAATCATAGGGTCATAATCCTACAGGCAACACAGTGCTCTGATACCATCTGTAAGATCCCTCCTTTGTAAAGGAAAAAGGATCCCTGTGATTGCAATGCTAGTCCCTGGATCATTGCTAACATCCATAGTTTAAGATGAAGTACACAGATACAAAGGTCATTTATTACATCCATTCTAGAGATAAAACATAGTCTTTTACAACTCAAGGCCACAGGCCTAATACAAGAGTTTGGAATAAGTAAATAAACATAAGTCTTCATCTTCATGTGCCACAGGCAAGCATGTTGAGTGTAGACTCATGACACCTAATCATCATCGGAGTAACCTGCAACATCACAAGTTACAGCCACAGTGGGTCAATACTTTGGAATAGTATTGGCAAGTGATACCTTAGTAAATTTTAAGTGGACTATATTACTATATGCATTTTGGCTAAGTGTAGCTTGGCTTGCTTTGCTCAAAATAGGTTTTTCCTATTAGTTGAAATCACTAAGTTTTTCTTTGTCAAAAACTTTTCCCAAGAAACCATCAATAGACATTGAGGTCCTTCACCCTTGTTCACCCACAAGTTTTACTTAGAAGTTGGAGTGATGAGATTCATGATAGCTTCCATGTCTTGATGCTCAAGTTTTCCATTGCCATGGACTTGGCTAAGTACTTAGATTTTCCATCTTCAGAGGTTGTGCACTTTCCCCACCAGACTTGGTTTCCCAAGGCAGGACCTTTCAGAAGCCTTCCCTTAGCCAAATGGACGCGTTCCAACCTATCATTCCCACTACCACCAACTGTCCAAATGACTAAGTTCTAGCAACCTATGTGATCAAGGCAGAGCCATATTGCCAAGTGGCTGCACTATAAGCTTCTCAACACTTGGCCTCCAAAATCCCTTTGTGCTTGGGTGGCATACCACAAGTGAGATACACAAGGTAAACCATATCCACGGGCCTTGTGTAACCACTCAACCAAAAACCACCATTCAAGTCCCATTCCACCCAGGTGATTCATTGACTTAGTTGTTTTATTAATAAAAACATAAGTCCAAAGACTTAGAAATATTTTTATCATAGCATGTATATACTTTACCAACCCTTGTTTACTACTAGCTAGACTAAGCATGGCATTGTAACTTAACTTAGGAATTTCCTAGCAATTCTATATCTACTTAGGATTTCCCAACATGGCATTTGGCAAAAAATAGTAACATGCAAGACTTAGCAAAATATTTCTAATACTTGTATAAAACATAGGGATGGAAATATTCATGAAGTACCACTTGCCTTGGTAATGGGGAGAGTAGCACTCTTCACAATCACAATCACTAGCACCAAAATCTACACATAAAATATAACCACAATCACATACAATTCATATACAAACAAAAATATATATGCATGCATGCAATATGCTAAGTGATGATTTTTGAAACTCAATCAAGCAAGTGCATAGTACTGAATCATAACCAAGTTAAAAACTTGCTAAATCAAGTTTATTTAGCACTAAAACAAATTCCTAAACAATTTCTATACTCAAAATAGACTTAAACAAGTTTCTGCAAATAAAGTCATTTTAACAGAAACTATTTACTAAACACATTGCATAAACAGAAAGGGCTTGCCTCCCTGATTCCAACGGTATAAAATTTGCAAAAATCTAACATGGGATTCAAAAGTTATAGCTATTTCAAAATTGGATCTAAATCTGATTCAAATTTGTTTTTAAACTCAAACCCTAGCCACGCGTCTGTTTCCTATTGGCCCGTACCGGTTCGGACGGATCGAGCTCTGCGTGCCGTAGGATCTAAGTCAGATCTGGTGGCTCAGATGCGCGCATACCTCTTCGCTTAAGTTCTAATTTCAGCCGTAGGATCTACATCTAACGTTCCTGAATGCCTTGACCAAAGATGAGCGTCGCTAGCGGCGGCGACTGGCGGCGGCGCGTCTGTCAGCGGCGGCGCTGGCGTTCTAGGTCGCTCGGGGAGGGAAGGGTGTGCTTACCAGAACCACAAGGTCGAGGCGAAGCTCAACGTGGAGGTGGCTGGGCAAGGCGACGGGTCGCCGGGATTCTCGCCGAGTTCGAATGCGTCTGATGCGATCATTGCCGACGCGATTGAGGCTCAGCGCTTAAGTCAAAAGAAAGGCACCATTAGATGAGCAAGACGGTGGGGTCCTAGGCGTATCAGGCAGAGGGCAAGGGGCGGCTGGTACTTACGGGGAGAGGTCGCCGGAGTTCGTGCAGAGGGCGGCGGCGCTCGGTCGAAGTCGTTGCCGAGGCTACAGATCATGCGAGAACAAACAAGGCATGTCAGTGGATGCGCAAGAAGTTGCTGGGCATGTTAGCATGAGTCAGGGACACAGGAGAGCACCGTACTCACCGGAATTCGTCGGCGCGGTCGTCGGAAAAGCGGCGGCGTCGAGCAAGTTGCGAGGAGCCTGGGGGCGTGAAGGGGGAATTGGTTGAGGGGAAATGGTCGCGAGAGAGAGGGGATTATATAGCCAGAGGCTCGACAAGAAACGACCAAGGATTCAATGCCATTTACCTCGCGGAATCAAAGCAGCAACGGGCAGTGGCGGAGTTCGTGCGCGAGATTTTGGGGAAGAAGACGATGACGTGGACGGGGTCCGCTTGTCAGCGAAATAGGCAGAGAGAAAGTGGGGTCTGGGTGTCACAGGGCGTCAAGCGTCTGGCGAAAGCGAGAGGGAGGCCGGGTGGGCTAACTGGGCCGGTTGTGCCGTTGGGCTAGAATAGGGGCGCCTGGCCTTTTTCTTTTCTTTAATCCTTTTCTTTTTCCAGAATGAATTTCAGGAATGGTTTTCAAATGATTTCAAACTCCTTTTGAATTCAAATCTATTTGGGATTTGTGCAGTGTGCATTAGTCACCAAACTTGGCATAAAATCATGTGGCCACTTTGAAAAAGGCTTGGCCATTTTTGGAGAGACAAAATAATAGGGACTTTGCACTTGATTGCAAATGTTTGAAAAAATGGTTTTTGAAACCATTTCCATTTTGTAAAGTTTGGTTCAAAATCCACACTCAATCCATTCAACAAGTGAGATAAACAATCTAGGTTTAAAACATTCAAACTCTCAAATGGGGATGGCCATTTGATATAAGTTTGTTCACATAAAATGATAATACTATGTGCTTCTGTTTTTTGAATTGAGTTTGAAATTGATCTCAATTCTATATGCATGCATGAATGATATGCAATCTTTGAAATCATGATTTTAGGGATGTTACAGATATGCTTACCAGGTTCTTGAGATTGAGGCCAGCAAAGTTCTCAGGGACGACTGATCCCATGGTAGCCAATGATTGGCTACGCTCTGTGAACAAGGACTTGGTAACTGTGGGCTGTACTGATGCTGAAAAAGTCAGATTTGCAGCACATTTGCTGGAGGGACCAGCCGCCACTTGGTGGGATAACTTCCAGATCACCACTCCCATAGAAGATGTGACATGGGCTATCTTTGAGGATGGCTTTCGTACTGCTCATATCTCATCTGGAGTGATGAGTCTGAAAAAGAAGGAGTTCCATAACCTGAAACAGCGCCACCGCAGCGTGGCTGAATATATTGAAGAGTTCAACAATCTGGCGCGATATGCACCGGATGAAGTTGACACTGATGCTAAGAGGAAAGAAAAGTTCCTCGAAGGGTTAAATGATGAATCTGCAGTGTCATGGCCTATGTTCCCACTTATCGCCTCTATGACAAGGCTGCTATTTTGGAGAACAAAATAAAACAAGTTGAAAGCAGAAAGAGAAAGCACTCAGACAAGCACAGCTCGGGATCGTCACACAAACGTTCCCATTATGATGACAGTGGAAGCTCAGGATCCCACAAGCATGGCAAATTCAACAAGCACCACAACCACAACCGTCATGACACCAAGCATCACCGTAGTCATGAAAATGACAAGTACAAGAACCACAAGGGCGGATACAAGAGCCACCACAGTGGTAATGGAAATGGAAGCGGAAGCCAGCCTGTCAAGAAGGACATTAGTCAGGTTGAATGCTTCAAGTGCAAGAAGATGGGGCATTATGCAAATGAATGCCCAGAAAAGAAAGTTGAAGGACCCAACAAGCCCAACCCTTTTCAGAAGGGACAGGTGAACCCCATCAATGTGGAGGAAATCTATGAGGAGCCTGATGCTGTTGCTGGTAAGTTCAAACTCAACTCTGTCCCAGCATTTGTTCTCTTTGATACTGGTGCATCTCATTCATTCATATCAAGAGCATTTGTTGAAAGAAATGAACTGCCGGTAGAAACTATTGGGTGTCCTATAAAAGTAAGTTCTCCTGGTGGAGAAATGATAGTGAATTCAGGATGTCATGATCTAGTCATAGAGTTTGGGAAGTATAAGTTTCCCGTTAACCTGATAATTCTAAACTCCCAAGGATTGGATGTCATTTTGGGAATGGACTGGATGACTTAGCACAAGGGAGTGATAGATTGTGCCAACCATACTGTCTCACTCACAACTCCAGAAAATAAAAGGATCGATTCAAGACCAACTTTGAAGCAAGAAGGAGTATGCTAAATTCTCTTAAGGGGTTAGCATAGACAAGCAATTAGTGAGTGAGTATCCGGATGTGTTTCCGGAAGAATTTCCGGGAATGCCACCAGATAGAGATGTGGATTTTCTTATAGATTTGGTACCAGGATCTGGACCAATAGCAAAGAGACCATATAAAATGTCAGTTGATGAACTGAAAGAACTCAAGAAACAACTTGGAGAACAGTTGCAGAAAGGGTTTATTCAACCAAGTTCTTCATCTTGGGGAGCCCCAGTTTTGTTCATGGAGAAGAAAGATAGAATTCAAAGGTTATGCATATTTTACCGTTCACTCAACAAGGTAACTATCAAGAACAAATACCCTTTGCCTAGAATCAATGACTTGTTTGATCAGCTAGAAGGAGCTTGTGTGTTCTCAAAGATTGATCTCCGGTCAGGCTATTTTCAACTCAAGATAAGAGAACAAGACATACCTAAGACAGCTTTCACCACAAGGTATGGATTATATGAGTATACCGTGATGCCATTTGGTTTGACCAATGCTCCAGCATACTTCATGAATATGATGAACAAGGTGTTCATGGAACTCCTTGACAAGTTTGTTGTCGTTTTCATCGATGACATTTTAGTCTACTCCAAGAGCAAAGAAGAGCATGAAGGACATTTACGTTTAATACTTGAAAAGTTAAGAGAGCATAAACTTTATGCCAAATTCAGCAAGTGTGAATTCTGGTTGAATGAAGTTGGATTTCATGGACATGTTATGACAAAGGATGGTGTAGCAGTTGATCCTGCTAAAGTTTCAGCTGTAACGGAATGGGAATCTCCCAAGTCAGTAAAGGAAGTTCGTAGTTTCCTTGGCTTAGCAGGTTACTTCAGAAGGTTCATTGAAAATTTCTCCAAGGTAGCTAAGCCTATGACTGAATTGCTAAAGAAAGACAAGAAATTTTCTTGGATGGAAGGTTGTGAACTCAACTTTTAGGAATTGAAGAAGAGACTTGTGACAGCACCAGTCTTGTGTCTGCCAGATTTGGAAAAAGATTTACAAGTATATTGTGATGCATCTCATCATGGTTTGGGTGCAGTACTTATGCAAGAAGGAAAAGTTGCGGCGTATGCCTCGAGACAACTCAAAACTCATGAAGTGAACTACCCTACTCATGATTTAGAGTTAGCCTCTGTCGTCCATGCACTCAAAACATGGAGACACTATCTTTTGGTAAAGCGTTGTGAAGTGTTCACAGATCACAAGAGTTTGAAGTATATCTTCACCCAGAAGGAAATTAATATGAGACAAAGAAGATGGCTAGAACTCATCAAGGACTATGACTTGAGTTTGCAATACCATCCCGGTAAAGAAAATGTTGTAGCGGATTCCTTAAGTCGTAAGGTTTTTGTGAATGGCCTTACAAAAGGAGAATTGCCAGATGATTTGTGTGCCCAATTTAGAGATCTCAGATTGGAGATTGTGCCCGAAAGACATCTCATGTCTTTGGATGTTCAACCCACTTTGTTGGACAAGATCAAAGAAGCCCAGAAGATTGATAAAGAAATCGAAGAGATTAAAGAAAAGATTGGCAAAGGAAAAGCCAAAGGGTTCCGTGAAGATGAACAGGGTACTTTATGGCATGGGAAACGTATATGTGTTCCACAAGATCCGGAGCTTCGGAAACTGATTTTGCAAGAAGCACACAACTCACCGTATTCCATTCATCCGGGTAACACCAAAATGTACATGGACATGAAAGAAAGATTTTGGTGGAATAATCTCAAGAAGGACATCGCCGAACATATTGCTTTGTGTGATGTGTGTAGTAGAGTGAAAGCGGAACATCAGAAACCAGCAGGTTTGCTTCAACCACTACCTATTCCTGATTGGAAATGGGACAAGATTGGTACGGATTTCATTATCGGATTACCAAGGACCCGGTCAGGATACGATTCTATTTGGGTAGTAGTGGATCGACTAACTAAAGTGGCTCATTTCATACCCGTGAAGACAACCTACACAAGTGCTAAGTTAGCCAAAATCTATATGAGTAGAATGGTATGTATACATGGAGTGCCCAAGAGTATTGTGTCTGATAGGGGAACTCAATTCACTTCCCATTTTTGGAGACAGTTACATGAGTCATTGGGAACGAGGTTGGAATTCAGTACTGCTTTTCATCCTCAAACCGATGGACAAACAGAAAGGACTAATTAGATTCTTGAAGACATGTTGAGGGCATGTGCCCTAGACTATGGAGCCGCTAGATGAAAGCCCTTACGCAGAATTTTCTTATAACAACAGTTATCAAGCCAGCATTGAGATGGCACCATTTGAGTTTCTCTACGGAAGAAAGTGTACCACCCCATTGTTATGGAATGGTGTGGGAGAAAGAAGTTTATTCGGACCAGATCTTATCAAAGAAGCCGAAGAGAAGGTCAAGTTGGTTAAGGATAGGTTGAAGATAGCACAGTCCCGACAGAAAAGCTACGCGGATCCTAAGCGTAGAGAAGTCACCTACGAAGTTGGTGATAGAGCTTATCTTAGAGTGTCACCACTTCGTGGAGTGAAGAGCTTCGGAGTCAAAGGAAAATTGGCACCAAGATATGTTGGACCATTCAAGATTCTGAGTTGTAAAGGAGAAGTTGCCTATGAAATTGAACTGCCGGAATCTCTGTCAGCTGTCCATAATGTGTTTCATGTGAGTCAACTTAAGAAATGTCATCCAGAAATGGAAGAAACTTCTTTGAAGGATACTATACCTTTGGAGGAGGTTCAGTTGGAGAGTGATCTCACTTATGAAGAGAAGCCTATCAAGATTCTTGAGACTGCAGAAAGAGTCACACGGACCAAGACTATCAAGTTTTGTAAAGTGCAGTGGAATCATCATTCCGAAGAGGCAGCAACATGGGAAAGAGAAGATGATCTTCGGAAAGACCACCCTCACCTATTTGCTAGCCAATCCGAATCTCGAGGGTGAGATTCACCTTAAGGGGGTTAGATTTTTAACATCCCTAAAATCATGTTTTAAACTTATGCATAGCATCCATGCATCCATGAGCATATGATTTTCATTTCAAACAAATCAATTCAAAAACAGAAGCATTTGTGCTTATTATTTTATGCAAATTACTCAAACCTTTGTGCTACTTGATGTGGAGAAAAGTACTGTTTATCTTTCAATAATGTTTAGAATCCAAACACAAGTGATTTCAAAAACTTGAGCAAAGTCTCAAAGCAAAATATGAAATAAAACCAAATCTATGCCTATTATCACACCTCATAAAGGCATGGTTTTATTTTTATTTTCAAAAGACCCAAGTGTGTTTGAGTGAACACATGTGTTTGACACTTATTTGAGTACAAGTTTTATGGTACAAAAGTCCTGAAAAGCTTTGGATTCAAACAGATTTGAATTGATGTTTGAAAACCATTTCAGAAAAACAAACAGAAAAAGAAAAAAGCCTAAAGAGAGAAAAAAATACCACCAAATTGACCGCCCAACTGGCCCAGCTAAGCCCAGCACCCCCACCCCCGCGAACCATTTTCTTTACTCGCCCCCACACCCACTAGCTCGCTGACAGGCAGGACCCACTCCCTCTCCTTCTCTCTCGCTGACAGCCGCGGCCCACACGACGTCGTCGTCTCCACCCGCAGACAGCTCAATCCCCAAATCACGCCGGCCGTTCCCAGTATTGATTCACGGTGTCAATTCACGATGAATGCCAGAGTAAATCTCGCTCACGACTAGGCTACTTAAACCCCCTCTGCCCCCTCTCCATTTTCCCCCAAACCCCAAACGCAGAGCGCCCCCAGGCTGCGAGAATTCCTCGTCGCAACCCCGCTGTTCCGATGACCTCGCCGACGAATTCCGGTGAGCACCGCATTCCCCTCTACCCATCGTTCATGCTATCTTGCTCTACATCTCTGTGCCCATCTACTGACACTTCCCGTTTGCTCGCGCATGGCCTGTAGCCTCGGCAACAACAACAACTGAGCTCCACCGCTCTCTGCTCGAACTCCGGCGACCCTTCACCGTAAGTTCCAGCCTCCCCTTTCCCTCTGTTTGATACGCGTAAGATCCCCAACGTCCTACGCATCTAACGGTACCCTCCCCTTGTCTTAGCGCGGCTCAGAACATCGCCAACATAGACGAGCAGAAGCCACAGCCGCCAGGGACAACTCCGACGAGCAATCCGCGACGACTCCGAGCGCCCCTTCGCCAACCAGGGACACGTTGAGCTTCACCTCGTCACTGCGGTTCTGGTGAGCATCCTCCCACCTCCCCACGTGACCTATTTCGCCGGCTCCGCCACTGACAGAGCGCTCCACCGCTCGCCGCCGCGCCAGTGCCGCTCGAGTTAGGTCATGTCAGTATGCACCGTTAGATGTAGATCTTGCGGCTAAGATTAGAACTTAAAAGAAGAGGTATGAGCGCATCTGAGCCACTAGATCTAACTTAAATCCTACGGCTCGCAGAGACCGATCCGCACGAAACGGTACCGGCCAGTAGAATAGCGCCGCGTGGCAGTGGTTTAGATTTAAAACTGGTTTTTAATCTGATTGTTATTCAAATTTGATTGGGCTATAACTTTTGATCCCCACGTTAGAATTTGACAAAAAATTATACCATTGGAATCAGGAGAGCAAGCTCTTCCTGATTATGCAATGTGTTTAATGTTTAGCTTCTATTAAATAGGTTTTATTTGCAGAAACTTGTGTAGGGATAATTTGAGTATATGAAATATTTAGGAAATGATTTAGGGTTTAAACAAACGTTGTTTGGCAAGTTTTCAACTTGTTTATGAATCAGTGATGTTTACTTGCTTTGTTGAGTTTTAAAAAACAAATCATCACATATCATTTGCATGCATGCATATATTTTTGATTGTATATGTTTTGTATGTGATTGTGGCCATGAATCTTTGTGTAGATTTTGGTGCTAGTGATTGTGATTGTGAGGAGTGCTACTCTCCAAACTACCAAGGCAAGTGGTACTTCATGAATATTTTTATCCCATGTTTTATACTAAGCATTAGAAATATTTTTGCTAAGTCTTGCATGATATTATTTTGCTTATATGCCATGTTGGGAAATCCTAGTAGTTGTAGAATTGCTAAGGAATTTCTAAGTTAAGTTACTATCTATGCCTTCTTAGCCTAGCTAGTAGCAAACAAGGGTTGGTGAAATATACATGCTATGATGAAAATATTTCTAAGTCTTTGGACTTGTGTTTTACCTAATAAAAACAACTAAGTTAATGAAACACCTGGGTGGATTGGAAGGTTTGGTTTATGTTGAGTGGTTACACAAGGTCCATTTCTATGGTTTACCTTGTGTATCTCACTTGTGGTAAGCCACCCAGGAACAAAGAGATTTTAGAGGCCAAGTGTTAAGAAGCTTCTAGTGCAGCCACTTGGCAATATGGGCTCACTGGATCACATAGGTTGCTAGAACTTAGCCATTTGGATGATGGTGGTAGGGATGATAGGTTGAACGCCCATTTGGTCTAAGGGAAGGATTCTGAAAGGTCCTGTCTTGGTGAAACCAAGTCTGGTGGGGAAAGTGCACAACCTCTAAAGATGGAAAAATCTAAGTACTTAGCCAAGTCCTTGGTAATGGACAACTTGAGCATCAAGACATGGAAGCTATCAAGAATCTCCTCATCCCAATTTCTAAGTAAAATTCGTGGGTGAACAAGGGTGAAGGACCTCAATGTCTATTGGTGGTTCCTTGGGAAAAGTTTTGACAAAGAAAAACTTAGTGATTTCAACTAATAGTAAAAACCTATTTTGAGCAAAGCAAGCCAAGCTACACTTAGCCAAATTGCATATAGTATCTAGTCCACTTAAAATTTTACTAAGGTATCACTTCCCAATACTATTCCAAAGTATTGACCCACTGGGTCAGAACTTGTGATGTTGCAGTTACTCGATGAGGATTAGGTGTCATGAGTCTACACTCAACATGTTTGCCTGTGGCACATGAAGATGAAGACTTTTATTTATTTACTTATTCAAACTCTTGTACTAGGCCTATGGCCTTGGAGTTGTAAAGACTATGTTTATCTCTGGAATGGCTGTAATAAAGACCTTTGTATCTGTGTACTTCATCTTAAACTGTGGATGCTAGCAATGATCCAGGGACTAGCATTGCAATCACAGGGATCCTTTTCCTTTATAAAGGAGGGATCTTACAGATAGCTCCTGTGCCATGGGGCAAGGGGTACCCCGTTGGCGGTTCTCTGTGATACACATATACTTACAATGATAAGAACTTACTTCGGACCAAAGTTGAGTAGCATGAGGTCTCGGTACTCGTACTCAAGGGGCATGGGGTTTTCAACTTGTAACTTGTATATTTTCCCTCACTTTAACCTTAATCACTTCAAGATGCTTATGATAGGGGAAATGAGAGCTCAAAGCTAATAATACCATTATTTTTGGAAGCTTTATAAAACCTTTTCATCCCTACTTCCCTATGTGAAGGGCCTTTCTTTTTTACTTTTTGTTGAGTCTCCATCTTCTATCTTTATGCACCAGTTAAGAGAGCATAGTTGTCATTCTGAGTTCAATGTGCATTGTCCCAAAACTTTTTGATTGATTCATAATTATGGTATTGCTTGTTTGAAGGTGTCCTATGCATTTATGTTTTGGTATTCCATGAAGGACAAGCTAAATACCACTCTAGATATGTTTTCTATATGTGAAACAAACAAATGTCTTTCAAAGCATTATTCATGATCTTTTGTTTGTGTTGCCTTTCATGTTGCAACATAGTTGCTATGTCTTATTGTTCGAATATATCTTTCATGCTTCTGTTTAGAGTACTTTAATTCCAGGTATCAATGCTTTACAATACCTTGATCATGGTTGTGATGGTGCATGTCAGCTCAAAAATTGTTCTTTTTATCACTTGCTTACTCGAGGACGAGCAGGAGTTAAGCTTGGTGATGTTGATACGTTGCAAACGTATCTATAATTTTTGATGCTCCATGTTTGTTTTGCACCAATTGCTTTATGTTTTGTCTACACTTTGTGGCCTTTTTATTGCATTTTCTGGAACTAACCTATTAACAAGATGCCATAGTGCCAGTTCCAGTTTTCTGTTGTTTTTGGTTTCGAAAAAACTAGTAAAGAAATATTCTCGGAATTGGGCGAAACAAAAGCTAAAGTTCCTACTTTTCCAGACGCGACACGAAGTCCGAAGGAGAGACGAAGAGTCGCCACTAAGCAACCACACCAGGTGTCCGTGCGGGCCCACCCTAGGCGGCGCCGCCCTTGGGTGTGAGCCCCTCGGGCTTCCACCAACCTTCCCCTTCGCCTATATATTCTCCCCGGGACATAAACCCTAAACACTCGGTCAAAAATCCATGAAAAAGTCTATAGCCACCACCACCATCGTCCCTAGATCGGGAGGGATCTGAAGCTCTTCACGGCACCCTGCCAGAGTGGGGAGATCATCCCAGAGGCCTTCTTCATCACCATGCCAACCTCCGGAGTGATAAGTGAGTAGTTCACCCTTGGACTACGGGTCCATAGCAGTAGCTAGATCACTACAAGAAATGTGTTATACTATGACCTTTTGAAAGTGACCCTGAAAGAAATCGTCATAAATTTATGATGATCTTGCTGTAGATGGTCATGAGTTGTTTGGGAGGGGCAAAGGATAGCAAATGCATGACGATTTGGCCCAAAAACGTCTTAAATTCTTTACACTAAATCGTCATAAGCTGGTATGTATTGTTTGGGGCCTTGTTTGGAGCATACTACGACGATATAAAATCATCATAATCACTTATGACGCTATAATAGCGTCGTAGTATGTTAAGCACTAGGATTACTGTGCTGCCACCTCCTCAATGTGATCCACGTGTCGCTCTTACGTGGTATTTGGGGGGGGTGGGGTGTGCTGTTAGTGTTAGTTGTGTGCTGGGGATTTTTTAGGTCGGGCCTGGGTGGGCCGATTCTTTCAGGTCAGGCCCAACAGCTTCTTTGGCCTAGATAATACAGTTAGGCAAAAAAGATTGCGCGAGCTGGGACTTGAACCCACGACCTAGCGATGTGAGGCAGCTGTCATAACCACTATGATATAGTTGTGTTGTTGCACATAATATAGAAACAACTCTATCTATACTATTACTAAGTCCGTTGTTTAACAAACTGACCACACCGAACAGAACACGGATAATTTCAGACCACGCTCCCTTCGTGGTGACCGGCGGCGGCGGGGGCGACGCTGAACGGCGGACCGGCGGAGGGGCTGAGGAGGTGGTTGCCAGCGGAGGGGCTGAGGCGATGGTGGCTGGCGGAGGGGCTGAACGACACGCAGGGGTCTGGGCTGGCCATGAGGGTCATGTGGTGGCCATGAGGGGCTCCGGCCAGGATGGAGGAGGTGCTGCAAATGACATCGGTTAGAACCCTCTCCTATCTCCCATGTTGATTTACTTCCCTGTTAATTTTAGAGCCTGGTTTCATTAGGGTTTCAAAATCCATATTTTCAGATGATGTTTAGAATCAATTCAAGCCCAAATCTTCAGGTCTTTTTTGCCTTTAGCTAGATGTAGGCATAGAACTATATTGTTGGAGCTTATCTAGGTTTTGGTTTAATTTCTTAGCTAGATGTAGGCATAGAACTATATTGTTGGAGCTTATCTAGTTTTTGGTTTAATTTCTGCTAGCTAGTGTGTACACTTCAGTGCAATTCTAACTTGCAAAAATTTTCGGTCTTTGCGTATAGATGTGGATAACAAAAGGAGTTAGAAGGCTTTCTTATGAGCATCTAAGGGGAGTGGATGAGTTCATGCGATTTGTTCACAGAAGTGTTCCCGATGATGCTCAAGTTTTATGCCCATGCCCCAGCTGTATGAATCGTGTTGAACAAACTCTACCAAATGTAGAGGCTCATCTGAATGCGGATGGCATGCACGTATGATAGGTGGATCCTTCATGGAGAGCCTTTACATCGTAACCCGGAGCTGAACTGAACCTCGTGAAGGCGCAGATCATGTTGATGATATGTGAGTTTGTACAAGATGATGTTCCGCAAGAGGATGTTGGTTTGGAGGCAGAGGATGGCTATGAGGATGATAGAATCCGTGATCTGTTTAGGGATTTGTACGAGTCTGAACCGCAAGGTGCTGGAGAGCATACAATCTATGCCGAGCTGATAGAGGAGGCCAAGCGCGCAGCTAGTGATGGTGGGACATTTTCCAGATTTTCTTTTATCGTGAAGTTACTCCATGTCAAGTCCTTCTACCGAATCAGCAATGTTGCCTTCAACGCAATACTCCGTATCTTGACCATCCAATACACTAAAAGTGCAATTCCCAAATCTTATGAAGAAGCATTGGGTATAATCGGTAGATTGGGGCTTGGTTATGATTCAATCCATGTCTGCCCGAACAACAATATCTTGTTTCGAAACACGTACGCCAAGCATGACAGGTGCCCGGAATGTGATGTCTCAAGGTGGAAAGATGCGGATGGGAGGAAGCAGATACCGGAGAAGGTGTTGAGGTAGTCCAAGGCTACAGAGGATGTTCATTTCGAAGCAACAGTCGGAGGATGTACAGTGGCACAAGCTAAAGCGGCAACCCGTGGATAATGAACTTAGCCATCCAGCCGACGGGAAGGCATGGAAAGATTTTGATGATAAACATAAAGAGTTTGCCGCTGATGCGAGGAACATCAGACTCGGACTTGCCACATATGGCTTTAATCCATTTGGAATGAGCTCGAAATATAGCATGTGGCCGGTATTTGTTGTGCCGTACAATCTTCCACCCTGGGCATGTATGGATCAGTCCAACTTCATGATGACTTTTCTAATCCCGGGTCCAAAATCTCCAGGAAAGGATTTTGATGTCTTGATGGAGCCCCTAGTAGAATATCTCCTCAAACTCTGGAAGGGTGTCTGTACCTATGATGCCCTGAGTCCTGATAAGTTCGATCTCCATGTTGCGGTAATATGGTGTATCCATGATTTCCCAGCGCTGCACACTTTGTCGGGGAGGCTCGCGTCTAGTTATCAAGCATGTGTGTGTTGTGACAAGGATCCGTGCTCGGAAAGAATAAGGAACAAGATATGTTGGACTGGGGGGGCGCCGTTTTCTTCCTCGCCACCATCCTTGGTGAAAAAGCAAAGATTTCAATGGAAAAACTGAAACCCATGACCAGCCGGCGGAGTTCACTAAAGAAGAGCTCGAGAAACAGCTTCACAATGTGAAAGATGTGAGACCTGGAAAACATCAGAAGAAAAGGAAGTGTGAGGATGGACAATATTGGGACCGGAGGGCTATTTTGTGGGACCTCCCTTACTGGGCAGATCTCAAGTTGAGGCGCAACCTTGATGTAATGCATATCGAGAAAAACATATGTGATAATCTGCTTGGAACATTTATGAACATCGACGAGAAGTCAAAGGATACAGTTAACTCTTGGCTTGATTTGGAAGACTTGGGCATAAGAAAAGATTTGCATATTCAGTCTGTTGAAGGTGGAGAGTCGTTTGAGATGCCAAAAGCATGGTATACAATGACTAAAGAAGAAAATCTTGCATTCTGTGAATTTATAAGAGCGGTGAGATTTCTAGATGGGTATGCCGCTAACCTAGCAAAATGCATGTCTCCTGATGGATGCAAGCTCCAGTGACTAAAAACTCATGACTGTCACATCCTCCTTCAAAGGATTTTACCAGCTGGACTCCATGGAATTTTGGATAAAGAAATATATGAAGAAGTTGCTGAGCTGGGGAATTTCTTCAGAGTTGTGCGCCAAAACACTGAAGCTATCTGTTCTTGAAAGACTCGAAAAAGAAATCATAGTTATCCTTTGCAAGCTTGAAAAGATCTTTCCTCCGGCCCTCTTCACAGTGATGGTTCATTTGACTGTGCATTTACCCAAAGAGGCAATGCTTAGAGGCCCCGTAAAATACGGCTGGATGTACCCTGTCGAAAGAAGGATGCTTACATTTAAGCGTTATGTAAGAAACACCGCCAGGCCTGAAGGGTCGATTGCCGAGGCATATATTGTTGATGAGTGCCTTACATTTTGCTTGAGGTACTTTGACGATCTGGAAACAAGATTCAATAGGCCGGGCAGAAATAGAGAGCGGGATGATTCGCACATTGGTGATGTCTCTGTTTTCAACCATGGTGTAAACCTTCTTGGAGGGTCAGAGTACTCGGAGGCTGGTGATGAATATGAAAAGATGCATTGGTATGTGCTAAGGAGTTGCCCTGAGGTTCTACCATATATCGAGTATGTCATCTCTTGTGCATGCACCCTTATCTTTTTTATTGAGTTGGAACGAACCCATTTGCAAGCCTGATGATTTAATTAACTTTATGTTTTTGTTGGCATTGCAGGTTGTGCAAAAAAGAGCTGAATAAGCAAGGTAGCCGCATCAATGTTGATAGATGGCTCGCGAAGGGATTTGCTAAGTGGTTTAAGAATCACGTGAGATCATTAGTCTTGGAATCAATTGCCACATGTTTTTTTGTGTGTGTTTTTGTTACTAACCCTGGTTTATTTGTGCAGATTGGAAAATTGCATGAGGACAATAAGGTCAGTGCTGATCTTTTTGCTTTGGCATGCAAGCCGGATAGGCGAGTGAGGTGATTCAAGATGTATTGTTGATGTTGTCCGCCACACGCTTGACCATGAGAAAAATAGAAACACGCAGAACAGTGGAATAGTTGCCGAGGGAGACCATGATGGTGAAGAGATGGACTTCTATGGTCATCTCAAAAGCATCATAAGGCTCCAGTACAACTCCAGTAGAGGCGTCCATCGATCGGTCGTCTTGTTCTGTTGTGATTGGTTTGATCTTGGTGGCAGAAAGAAGATAGGGATCCAAGATGACAGACACTTCAAAAGAATTAACACTGGAAGGTGCTGGTATAAGAGTGATCCATTTATTCTAACGACACAAGCAACAAAGGTGTTCTATGTTCTAGACACTGACTTGCGTGGAAATTGGCAAGTTGTGCAAAAGTTTCAGCACAGATATTTGTGGAGTGTGAAAGAAACTGAAATGGAGAAGGGTCTCAATGGTGGTGGTGGTCTAACATACCAAGATGATAACACTGAGGAAGTTCTAGTGCAAGAGAAAGAACCCGGTGTGCATACTAGATTGCGAAGGAGACGGGAACGAGTGTTACTTGATGCTTCATTCGTAGAAAACATTAGGAAAAGAAGGAAGGAGGTAGTGGAGGGCCATGAATGCGATGATGAAAACATGGTAGATGACACAGTCCTCCAGTACTGTAGCGATGGTGAGGATAAAAGGCAGAGGCATTTCGACGATGATGATTAGTAACAACATGCAAGGTAAATTCTATCCTCCATTATCTTTTCTTTTTTATTTCATTGCTAGTGGCTCACTGGAAATTGCTATTCTTTGTTGCAAATGCTAGTGGTGGTGAGGACCAAGATCAGATCAGGAGCAGTGGTGGTGAGGAGCAAGATCCTTTTAGTTGGATGATCATTGTGATTTCTGCCTATTGTTGCCTTGTAATCTTGACCATGTACTACTATTTCTGGATGACCATGTCATTTTAATTTCTGGATGACCATGTCATTTTAATTTCTGGATGAGTTATGAATATCATTGTGACTTCTGGATGATCATTGTGATTTAAGTTCTGAATCTTTGAGTGCATATCATTGTGAGTTCTGAATCTGGCCAAAAAAGGAAAAATGGTGAGGCCTGGGGATCGAGCCCAGGACCTCCTACTACTATTGTAGTGTCAACTGCCACCACACTACACAAGTGATCTTGTTAGGTATCTGATCAGATGATACAAGTAGCATTGTATATTTATCACATGACCATTTAAAAACAATGCAACCTGATCATTTCATAGATACAAGTAGAGGACCATATTTACAACCTGATCATTTCACAACCATTTCACAATGCAACCTAATCATTTCATAGATACAAGTAGAGGACCATATTTACAACCTGATAATTTCACAATCATTTCACAATGCAACCTGATCATTTCACAACCATTTCACAACCTAATCATTTCACAACCATTTCACAATGCAACCTGATCATTTCACAACCATTTCACAATGCAACCTGATCATTTCATAGATACGAGTATCAAAGGATCATTTCATAGATACTAGTAGGTTTGAGAATCATTTCATAGATACTAGTACTAGCAACCAAAAGCAACCTCATAGCTAGGACCATCCATAGTCTGGACATTATAGGACCAAAAGCATCTTGATAACTAGGACCATCCATAGTCTGGACATTACAGGATCATTCCATAGTCTGGACATCATAGGACCAAAAGCATCCTGATAGCTAGGACCTAATAGCTAGGATCATTCCATAGTCTGGACAAGTAGCACCAACAACACCCTGATAACAACACAACCAGCAACCTAGAGGACCATATTTACAAAACAGCACCAACCAACACAACCAGCTGATTACATGACCTTCTTAACCTCCAGCTTAAGTCCGTCGGTAGGGCTGCGGCGGAAACGGAACATGAAGACATCGCCCTTATGAATCCTGGCCGCCGCCACCACCTGGGACCATTAGGTTGTAATTTTTGCTCCTTTACCCTTCCCTTTGCTCATGATGAGGGAGACAATTATGGGATCACGGCCTCCGCAGAAGACCCTCAGCTTTGATGGGAAGTTGTAAGGTTCCCAACCTTTAATAAGGTAGAGATCCCTGTGTTTACAATGCTAGTCCCTGGATCAATAGCTAGCATCCACAGTTAAGATGTAATATCAAGAAACAAAGGTCATAATACAACTTTATAACCAGGAATAACGTAATTTGTTACATCTTACATAGCTCATTTGGCTATTACATTACATTGCAGCAGAATATCTATAAGCATGGGGTCCTTCATCTTCAAAGTGCCACAGGCAGACATGTTGGTTGTAGACTTGTAATCCTATTCAATAAACCTCACTAATATCAAACAAACCTGCAACATAACAAGTTACAGCCACAAGGGTCAATACATTTGAATTGTATTGGCAAGTGATACTATGGTAGTATAGTGGAGTCTATCATCTATATGCATTTGGCCAAGTGGAGCTTAGGCTTGCATTGCTCAAAATAGATTTTCCTTATCATTTGAAAACTCTAAGTTTTTGCTTTGACAAAAACTTTCCCAAGGCATCTCCCAATAGAAATTGGTGATCCTTTCAATCCCTTGTTCACCCACAAGATTTTTAACTTAGAAATTTGGATGATGAGATTCTTGATTGCTTCCATGTCTTGATGCTCAAATTGTCCTTTGCTAGGGACATGGCTAAGTACTTAGATTTTTCACTCTGCAGAGGTGGTGCACTTTCCCCACAAGACTTGGTTTCACCAAGACAAGATCTTTCAGAAGCCTTCCCTTAGACCAGAATGGACGCGTTCCAACCTATCAAACCCCTACACCAACTGTCCATTTGGCTAAGTTCTTGCAACCTATATGATCCAGGCAGAGCCCATAATGCCATGTGGTTGCACTTGAAGCTTCTCAAAATTTGACATCTCAAATCTCTTTGTTCCTGGGTGGCCATCCACAAGTGAGATACACAAGATAAACCATAGAAATGGGCCTTGTGAACCACTCAACACAAACCATTCCTTCCATTCCACCCAGGTGATTCATTCTCTTAGTTGTTTTATTAAACAAAACACAAGTCCTCAGACTTAGAAATTTTTCCATAGTGTGAATATATTTCCACCCTTGTTTTCTATTAGCTAAGCTAAGCATGATAGTAGTAGGAATCTTAACTTAGGAAAATTCTACTAAGGTTTCATCTACTAGGATTTCCCATAGCATGGTTTATACTTAGCAAAATTCCATGCAAGTCTTACTTAGAAATATCACTAATACATAGTGAAAATAATGGGACAAAAGTATGAAGCATCACTTGCCTTTTTGGTAGAGTATAAGTTCACTCCTTGTCCTTGCAACAATCACACTCTTCAAGTCACTACAATTCAATCAAGCAAGGCACTATCTCAATCTACCAATCAAGCAAAACATCACATAAAATGATAAAATCAAAGTAATGCATGCAAGCATGCAATAGGTTGTTTTGTTTGTAAAAGTGGTTTCTAGTAGGTTTTAAACAATTGGAAACACCTATTGGTCATTTTATAAAGTGGCAAAGTCATTTGCAATAGGTTTCACTTTATTAACCCTTTTTAAAACAAGGTAACATTTTATGTGGTGTAAAATATTTTCAATAAGGCATTAATCTATAGGGTTCACAAAATATGTTTTCAAACCATAAAACTTGGTGTTAGGGACAGAGAGTTTATTTCAAGATATTTCTCAAAGGTTTTCTTCCAAAACCATTTTCAATAATTAAACCATATTTTTATTTGACTAGAATTGGTTTAAATCCAAGATTCATTCTTTTGTTTCACCAAATACATTTTTGAAACCACAATTTGTTTCCTAGGGTTAGTAGGTTCAAAACAAACCATTTGCCAAAGATTTTATCCCCAAAATCATTTTAGAATAATTTTTATAACCTAAACAAGCATACATACGTTTCTGCAAAAACAAACATTTTACCAGAAGCTTTTTACTAAACAGAGTGCATGGTTGGCTAGGGATTGTTTTTCTGAATCCATTTATATAAAGTTTGCAAAATTTGGACGTGTAGATTTAAAGTTGTGGAATTTACAAAATCACTTATCTAATAGATTCAAATCTGTTTTTAAAACCAGAGTCTGGCCACGTGTCTTGTTATTACTCGTCCATATCGTTTAAATGCGGATCACGCCTCAGTGCGTTGATTTAAGTTAGATCGAGCGCAGATCAAGCATAACGGTTCAGGTTTAAGTGATCTATCGCGTCCCTCGATCTTCATCTAACGGCTATCAACACAATGACCAAGAATGGCGGCAAAGCGACGGCGGTGGCGATGCTCGGTTAGCGGCGAGCTGGCGCTAGAGGAAGCAAGGAAGAGTAGAGATGCTCACCGCTCGGAGAACACGGTGAAGCTCAAGGTACTCGCGTTGGTCAAGGCGCGACCGGGTTTCGAATTCCTCGTCGGAGTTATGACGATGGCCACGCCTGTCGTCGCCGAGGGCGCGCTAGTCACGAAGAAACAAACGGAGGACACGGTTAGCTTCAGACGCCCGCGGACACGGTATCAAAAGAGGGCAAGGGGTCTGGTCTCACCGTAGGGTTCGCTGAACGGAGGCGACGTGGCGCCAGATCGCGGTGACGTTGTCGAGCTTGTAGAAACGCGGGTGAGCCGACGATACGGAGAGGTGCGCTGGGTCTGGGAACGCCTGTGTGCTCGGGAGGCAGGCGGCGAGGGCTGTAATCGGCGCCGAGCTCGTCGGGGCAGTGGAGCTTCGTAGAGGAATTAGGGCGGCCTGGGGGCGTGCTAAGGTGAGGAACTGAGGGGGAAACGTAGGGGAAATGCTGGCGATTAAGAGAGCAAGGTCTGGGGGCATTTAATGGTGCGGTTAACGCGAATTAAATCAAGTTTTACTCGCCTGCAACGGCCGGCGAGGTGAGGGGCGGGGTCTTCGCGCGGGTGAAGACGATGACTGGGAGGGGTGGGGCCGTCTGGCAGCGAGAGAGAAAGTGAGGTAACGGGGTCCACCTGTCAGCGTCCTTGCGGGATTATAAGTGAGTGTGAACCATTTTTCCGTGGGAGAGGGAAGATGGGCTGGACTGGGCTTAGTGGGCTAGGCTAGTTGGGCTGGGTCCTTTTCTTATTTTTTTCTGTTCTGTTTGTTTTTCTTTTTCTCTTTTGATTTTTCTGTTTTGATTTTGAATAAGCAATTCAAACCCTCATTTGATTTCAAACCTTTGTCAAAGTTTGTGTAGGTTTATGTACTGATTAATAAAACATTCTGATGTTAATTTTTGGAATTTATTTTATTCTTTTTTGGGTCTTTTTAATTAATAAAAAGGGCCCTAGTTTTAAATCAAATAGGTTTTAATAATATTTCTAAACACCATTTCAAATCTTTTAAACCTTCCAAATCTTTTCAGTAGGTTTTGATTACTTAAAAGGGTGTCAATTATTTGGAAAAGCTTTTAATAAGATTTATTAATCATTTAAAATTTGGACTTGTCTTTATTCCAATAGGATTTGGATTTGAAATTCTTTATCTTTTGAATATTCTTTAATTAATATTTCTTTCCTCATCTTATAAAATTCATATGTTTTTATTTAGAGGTCCAAACTTGGTGATTCCAATTTGTAAAATCTTATTTAATATTTGTTTATCTTTTAAATGTCTTTAGGATTATTTGTTCACCATTTGGTATGGTTTTTAGATAAGGGCTTGGTTAGCTTTGGGAAAATACTTTTCCTTATCTTATTAAATTCATAACGTTTTATCCATGGTTCCAAATTAGGTGAAACCAATTACTATGGTTTTAATATTTCTTTTTGTCTTTCTTGTTCATTTGTAAATGTTTGTTGACAATATTTTATATGGATAAAATCCATAGGTTTGGAGATAACTTCGAAATGATTTTATTCCATTAGGGTTTAGGGTTTGGATTTATTTTCCAAGTGTTAAATTTCCAGATACATTTTAAGAGGAATGCATTTCCCTTGATTTGGATTTTGTTGAATTCAAACTTTATTTAAAGTTTGTTCAAGATGGGATTTTAAGTTTTCATTTAGAAACAAAAGTTTCTTTTCACCCTGTTTTTCAACAAAAAATTTATTTTGTTTATTTATTTTCACATTACAAGATTTGGAAAATCTTGGGATGTGACAGAAGTCCTTGTACGGCCTGATGTTGGCATTGGTGAAGTTCCTTGGGAAATACTGCAATGCAAACAACAATGCAATATACAATCAACAATGCAATCAGCAATCAGCAATGCAAGGACATAGTGCAAACAATTTGTTTACCATTTTAGCTTTTAGCTCCTTGGTGTTTGCTAGCTGCATAGTGTAGGGTTCGCAGCATAGAAAACAAAATTTTTCCTACGATGTGAACTGTATACCAAGATCTATCTACTAGATACAAACAACGGGCGGATGTATATCCGTAGAGAACATACCCTTGAAGACCGACAAAGCTTAACGAGTTCAACCGTGGTTGATGTAGACGATCTCTTGCCGATCTCAAGATCAAGAGGAAGTCCTAGCGCCGCAAATCAGCAGCGCATCCGTGCTCGCACACACGTTCGAGGCACCGAGCAACCTCCGCCTCCTCGCTCCAGCGATGCAGCGGAAGCACAACTCTTTCTTGCCGAATAGCTGTAAGACCCCTCCTTTGTAAAGGAAAAGGATCCCTGTTATTGCAATGCTAGTCCCTGGATCAATAGCTAGCATCCACAGTTAAGATTTAATATCAAGATACAAAGGTCATATTATAACTTTATAACCAGGAATAACATAATTTTATTACATCACACATAGCTCATATGGCTATTACATTACATTGCAGCGGAATAACTATAAGATTGGGGTCCTTCATATTCAAAGTGCCACAGGCAGATGTTTGTTGTAGACTTTGTAATCCTAATCAATCAATCTTCTCTAAAATCAATCAAACCTGCAACATTACAAGTTACAGCCACAAGGGTCAATACATTTGAATTGTATTGGCAAGTGATACTATGGTAGTATAGTGGAGTCTATTATCTATATGCATTTGGCTAAGTGGAGTTGAGGCTTGCATTGCTCAAAATAGATTTTTCCATAACATTTGAAAATACTAAGTTTTGTTTGGCAAAAACATTTTTCTCAATCAAAGATTTGAAGATCCTTTACAAGGCATCTCTCCATCAAAGATTGAAGATTTCAAACAACCCTTGTTCAAACCACAAGTTTTAACTTAGAAATTTGAATGATGAGATTCTTGATTGCTTCCATGTCTTGATGCTCAAATTGTCCTTTACCAGGGACATGGCTAAGTACTTAGATTTTACACTGCAGGTGGTGCACTTTCACCACAAGACTTGGTTTCCCAAGACAAGATCTTTCAGAAGCCTTCCCTTAGACCAAAATGGACGCGTTCCAACCTATCAAACACTACCACCCACTGTCCATATGGCTAAGTTCTTGCAACCTATATGATCATGGCATAGCCCATATTGCCAAGTGGTTAAACTTGAAGCTTCTCAACATTTGACATCTCAAATCTCTTTGTTCCTGGGTGGCATACCACAAGTGAGATACACAAGCCAATTCCATGGCCTTGTGAACCACTCAACCAAACACCACCAAGCAATCCCATTCCACCCAGGTGATTCATTAACTTAGTTGTTTTATTAGACAAAATCACAAGTCCTCAGACTTAGAATATTTTTCCATAGTGTGAATATATATTCCACCCATGTTTTCTATTAGCTAGGCTAAGCATGATAGTAGTAGGTATCTTGACTTAGGAATTTCTGCTAAGGTTTCATCTACCAGGATTTCCTATAGCAAGGTTTACACTTAGCAAAATTTCCATGCATGTTTTACTTAGAGAAAATCACTAATGCATAGTGAAAGTAATGGGATAGAAAGTACGAAGCATCACTTGCCTTTTTGGTAGAGTATGGGTTCACTCCTTGTCCTTGCAACAATCACACTCTTCAAGTCACTACAAATCAATCAAGAAAGGCACAAACTCAATCTACCGAACAAGCAAAACAACACATAAAATAACAAAGTCAAAGTAATGCATGCAAGCATGCCAAGCTTTTTTTTGTTTGAAAAAGTGGTTCTTAGTGGGTCATAGACATTTGGGTACATCTAATGGTCATTTTGTTAAGTGGCAAAATCCTTTGTAAAAGGGTTTTGTCCAAAACCATTTTTAAAATCCATTTATCATTTTATGTGGTGGAAAATATCTTTATCAAAGCAAAACTTTTAAGTTTCTCACCAAATGAGTTGCTAATTTGCAACACTTGGTGTTTTGGGTCAGTAGGTTTGGTCCAAAACATCTTCCCAAAGTTTTTACTCCAAAAATATTTTCATAACAAAATCATTATTTTTAAATGGCTAGAAATGGGCTAAATCAATTAATCCATCCTAGACATTATCAAATTCATTTTCCAAACTATGGGTTGGTTCCTAGGGTCAGTGAGTTTACAACAAACCATTTTGCAAAGGTTTTAACCCTAAAATCATTTTTAAACAATTTTTCTAATCTAAATAAGCACACAAATGATTCTGCAAAAACAAGCAAGCTAACAGATACTATTTACTAAACCAAGGGCATTGTTGGCTAGGGCTTGCTCTCCTGAATCCATTGATATAAAATTTGTAAAATTTGGACGTGTGGTTTGAAAGTTACACAGGTTTGAAAATTGAATCTATAACAGATTCAAATCTGTTTTTAAAACTAAACCTGGCCACGTGTCTCACTCTGATTTGACGAAAACGGTTCGCACGGATCGACTGACAGCAGCCGTTAGATTTAATTCATATTGCACAGTTCAGAACTAGCGTACCCTTTCAGTTAAATGGATCTATCGCACTCGTTGGATTTAAATCGAACGGCTCTTGTCGATCGACTGCAGGAGGGCGGTGCTAGCGGCGTATGGATGGCGCGGCTCTGTGGCAGGTTGCTGGCGACACAGGGGGCTAGAGGGAGAGAGGGGTAACTCACCAGGTTCTCTGCGCCTTGCTGATTCTCAACGTGTCCTTGTCCGACGAAGGGGCGCACGAGGACGGGCGGGATTCCTCACCGGAGTTGGTTCTGGCGGCGGATGCACATGGTCGAGGTCGAGGAAGACGCTACGGTTCGCGCGAAGGTAAACCAGAAACATGGTTAGACGCGGAATGACCTGGGGAAGATGTGTGCATCCTTGAGAGAGTTTAGGGCGGTCGGAGTTCACCTGGGATGCTTGGCGATGTAATGGCAGACGGCGGCGCACGCTTGGTGTCGTCGAAGACGAGGTTGTAGGGTACCCGCGGACGAATGAATGGCATGGCAAGATGTGCTAGGATGTGGTGAGCATGCTCGTGTGCTCGGGGAGGCAGGAGGTGGTGTGGCTCGGCCGGAATCAAAGGTGGAAGCTCGTCGGAGACAAAGCCGCTCGGGGAGAAATTGGGGCGGCCTGGGGGCGTGCTTTGGGGAGGAGACAGAGGGGAAACGGAGAGGAGAGGAAGACAATTTATCGTGCGTGATCACTGCAGGTTTTACTCGCGGCATTAAGGCGAATTAAGCCGGAGAAATCAAAGCCTGCAACGGTGACGAGGGAGGAAGAACAGGTCGTGGGGGTGGGGAGGAAGAACAGTGGAAAGTGGGCCTACCGGTCAGTGGGAAAAGAAAGGAGGATAGGGTCCACTGGTCATACTCTGTGTGGGTCAGAATCTGGATGCTAAACGTTTTCTTTCGGGGTGAGGGAAAGCTGGGCTGCTGGGCTTAGTTGGGCTTGGCCAGTTGGGTCAGGTCCATTTCATATTTTTTTCTTCTGAATTCTTTTTCCTTTTCTATTTCTATTTTTCTGTTTTGAATTTGAATCAATTATTCATTCACTCAAACCATTCAAACAATTCAAACTTATAATGAGTTTTTTGGTTCTGTTTATCAACATAAACCAATTCCCAAAAAATAAAATAATATTTTTATTCCTTTTTAGGACCATTCATTAATTAAATAAAATGGTTCATTAGTTATTTAATGAAATAGGGTTTGATTTAATTAATAAAATCTCCATTTGAAATCCAAATAATTTCAAAACCAAATCAGTAGGTTTTATTTGAAAGTAAAGAATACCTGGAAAGCTTGTTTAAAATAAAATAAAATAACCTTTTATTTTAGGGTCCATTAATAATTAAATTCAATAGGCCTTCATTATTAAATCAATTAGGATTTATTTTATTTAAATTATTTATTTTGAAATCTAAAATAAAGCCAAAACACTTCAGTAGGTTTTATTTGGAAAAATAAAATACTTGAAAAACTTATTTTAAAATAATTTAATAATTTGGATATTAATTCCTTATTATTTTATTTAAATAAACCTTTGCTATTTTTATTCAAAACAAAACATTTTATTTCAAATATTGGCCAAGGTTTAATTTGACCATATAAAATAATCTTTACTTATAAATCCATCTTTTCCTTTGAAAACCAAATCCTTTTATTTAAAGAACCAAAATAGTAATTTTAAATATTTTTATTTTCCTTTAATAAAAGTTTATCTTTTTAAATCCCTTTAGGATTTTATTTGATCCAAATTGGTTTTAAAGTTTCCAAATGGATTCAAAAGTTTCTTCTGGCCCTGAAAATCAAACAAAGTTTCATTTTATTCATTTATTTTTCACATTACAAGATTTGGAAAATCTTGGGATGTGACAATAGCCACCGAGAACATGTATCTCGCTAGTCCGAGACCATGGGGGATAAATTCTAGAGGGGGAGAGAGATCCTTCACGAGGAGGTGTGAGAGACAAGTGAGGAGGGGGGCTCCTTTTATAGGAGGAGGGGGCACCAAGGGGTGGTCACGCCATGGGGCTGCCTCCTCCTCCTTCATTCATGTGGGTGGACACTCCACTCACAAAATGCCCTTTAAATTCCCTCCACTCAAAAGTCCACTCAAATTCCCATTAAATTTCCACCAAATTTAATGCAAACTCTCATTAAATAAAACTCTTTTATTTTATTCAGAATTTTGTCAATTACTTTAATGACAAACATTCACAAATAACCCCTTGCTAGAATTCTATTTCACATGCATAACCACTTTATGCAATTTCACCCAAAACTGTTTGTATCTAGTGAAATAAATTCTCGCTTGTTCATTCTTTTCGGCATGAAACATTTGCTCCAATTGGATGTCGGTGTCTCTTAAGTGTGTCACCCTACGGTTCGTGAATAATGCGGACATGATCGAGACCCCTCTCGATCAATAATCGAAGCGGATCCGGAGACCCATCGACTCCACACATTCAACGATGACTTTCTTGTGATCGTTTAACCTTTACGCTAGTATCTTAACCCCTTTGTTTCACGATATATTACATGTCCGAGATTCGATCATCGGTATCTCCATACCTAGTTTGATCTCGATCGACATGCACTATTTTCTGCCTCTGTGATATAACATTCTAGTGATCAAATCACTTGCTTGCAAGCTAATCAATGTGATATCACCGAGGGCCCAGAGTATATCTACCCGTCATCGGGATGAACAAATTCCACTCTCGATCCATGAGCCTCAACATAACACTTTATTAGTTCGAATCCATCTTTATAATGACCCTGTTACGGTGTGATGTTTGATGTTATCAAGAAACTCTTCCGGTGTTAGTGATTGACATGATCTCATGGTCTAAGGATTAGGATCACTTCGTAAGTTGTTATAGCAATATAAACACAATGACTTTGATCGTAATGCTATACTTCGGATGAATGTTCATCACACCATTACACTAATGTTGTGATCCCGTTATTAACAACATCCAATGTCCATGATCAGGAAACCTTGATCATCTTGTTAATCAACGAGCTAGTTTATGAGAGAGGCATAACTAGGAACTTTCTTTTGGTAGGGAATGTTGGTTCACTTCTTGATCTTGCTAGTTTCACACTTTTCTAACTTCACTACAAGTCAATCAAGCAAACACAATATCAACTAGCATTCCAACCAATATTCAAACAATCAAATCATCACACATAAAATAATGGGATCTAAGTCATGCATGCAAGCTTGCAAAAGATAGTTTTATTTGCAAAGGTGGTCTCCACTAGGATCTAAACTTTGTAAGGTTCAAAGTGGTCATTTTCTAAAGTGGCAAAGTCATTTGCAAAAGGGTTTTGTCTATAAACCATTTTTAAATCCATTCATTATTTCATGTGGTGGAAAATGTTTTTATCAAATCAAAACTCCATTTTGTTTACCCAATGAGTTGTTGTTTCTCAAAACTTGGTGTTTAGGGTCAGTAGGTTTGATCGAAATCATTTTCCCAAAGTTTTTACTCCAAAAACATTTCTATAGTAAAGTTATTATTTTTATTTGGCTAGAAATGGGCTAAATCAATTAATCCATCCTAAACTTCACCAAATCCATTTTCAAAACCATGGGTTGGTTCCTAGGGTCAGTAAGTTCACCACAAACTAATTTGCCAAGTTTTCAACCTCAAAAACATTTTTGAACAATTTTTCTAATCTAAACAAGCATATAAATGTTTCTGCAAAAAAAAAACAATCTACCAGAGGCTTTTTACTAAACAAATTGCATGGTTGGCTAGGGCTTGATCCACTGATTCCATTGATATAAAGTTTGTAAATTTTGGACGTGTGGATCAAAAGTTACAAAGGTTTCAAAATTGAATCTCTAACAGATTCAAATCTGTTTTAAAACGAAGCCTGGCCACGCGTCGCGATGTCATTGGCTGGTACCGCTTCGGTCGGATCGTGCTCTGCGGTGCGTTGGATCTAAACAGATCGCACGGCTCTGGTTGTGTACCCCTTCAGCGTTTAAGTGATCTATCTCGTTCGTCCGATCTAGATCCTACGGTCCGCAGCAACTCAACCAAGAACTGGCGACGCTGCGCGGCGGTAGACGGCGGCGACGGTCAGGCGATGGGATAGCAGAGGTTCTAGGAAGCAAAGAACGAAGTGGGGATGCTCACCGTGATCGCAAGGACGTGGTGATGCTCGAGGCGGGGTCGGTTGGTCGAGGGGCGCACTCGCGTGGAGGTAATCGCTCGCCGGAGTGGGGAACGGCGTCGGGCGGCTCTGGTCCTGGTCGGAGGCGACGCTGCAGATTGCCCTAAGGCAAGACAAGAGCATGGTCAGATGCAGGAGGATGTGGCGAGTGTGGGAGCATGAACGAGACGGCGTGGGCGATCAGGCTACTGTGGAACCGCCGAGAGAGGCGACGCGGCAGGTCGAGAGGTTGTCGGAGTTGACGCTCTGGGGAGCCCGCGGTTGAACGGATGGCTCAGGAAGAAGCGCCTGGGAGTGGGGATATCGACGGTGTGCTCAGGAAGGTAGGGGGCGACGGGGTTCGGCCGGAATTGGCTGGGAACGGTGGTCGGAGCAGTGGCGGTGTTGCTTCGATTCCGGGCAGCCTGGTGGCGTTCAGGGCGTGGAGTCTGAGGGGAAAGGAAGAGGAGACACAGGCGGTTAAATGGGCGTAGTCACGGCGAGTAACGGTCACAGAATCAACGCGTATTGATTCGCCGGAGTAATGGCTGCAACGGCAGGGCGTCGTCTACGCGAGGAAGAAGATGAGCTGGAGAGGTGGGGCATGCCTGTCAGCGAGAAAGAGAGACAAGGGAAAAGGGCCACCAGTCAGTGTCTGCGCGGGTTCAAAAATGAGTGTGAATCGTTTTCTTTCGGGAGAGAGGGAGTGGGCTGGTACTGGGCCTTGTTGGGCTGAGTCCGATTCTATTTTTTTTCCTTCCTGAAAGTTTTATCTTTTTCCAAATCTATTTTCTGTTTTAAATTTTTATACAACAATTCAAGCATTCAAAACCATTCAAACATTTCAAACATTTACCACACTTGTAATGAGTTTTGGTTCTGTTTAACAACATAACCAAATCCCAAATAAAATAAAATAATTTTATTCTTTTTAGGATCTATTTAATAATTAAATAAAATAGATCTTGATTATTAATTCAAATAGGTTTTGTTTCATTAAAATCTTTATTTTGAAATCTAAAATAAAACCAAAACAGTTCAGTAGGTTTTATTTGAAAATAATAGACACTTGGAAAACTCATTTAAAATAATTTAATAAGTTTTGATGTTTTATTTAAAGTGGTAAAACCTTTTATTTAAATAAAATTGGATATTAAATCCTTATTATTTTATTTAAATAAACCTTTACTACTTTTATTAAAACAAAATGTTTTATTTCAAATGCTTGACCAAGGTTTATTTTGGTTCCATAAAATAATCCTTATTTATAAATCTACTTTTTTTCCTTTTGAAAACCAAATCTTTTCTTTAAAGATCCAAAATAGTAATTCCAAATATTTTTATTTTCCTTTATTAAATGTTTATCTTTTTAAATCCCTTTAGGATTTATTCGTTCAAAATAAGTTTGAAGGTTCCCATTTGAAATAAAAAAGTTTCTTCTCACCCTGAAAATCAACAAAGTTTTATTTTTATTCAATTATTTTTCACATTACAAGATTTGGAAAAACTTGGGATGTGACAGGCTACCACCCTTAAAATAAATCTCGTCCCGAGATTTGGGAAAGCTAGGGTTACAAGTAGGCTCAAAACAACTAGGGTACTACCACCCTTAAAAATTTCAAACAAAATTACATATTGGCCTTCTCGGGATCCTGGGAAAACTCCTTTGGGCAAACATCTGCATAGTGTCCTTTGTTTCCACTCTTGACTCATGGTCCAAGGTTGAGATCCTTCATAGGATTGTTTAACTTGTTCTTCATCTTTTCTAGACAATTGCTTGCATAATGTCCTGGTTGTTTGCAATTGAAACAGTTGATATCTTTGAGTTCTTTACGTGTCTCTTGTGGACAAGTTGCTACATAATGGCCTAGCTCTTTGCAGTTGTTGCACATCACTTGGCCAATCTCCTTATTCTTCTGGTTCTCTGGGCATTCATTGGAATAGTGTCCCATTTCTTTACATTTATGACATTGCACATGGCTTTTGTCCTTCTTTTGCTTTTTGGGTTTCTCCAAAGCTAGGAGTGCATCCAGTTCATGTTGGTCATATGTTATCTGGTAGGTAGGAATGTCTACATGTTTCCTGGGCCTTCTATTGCTCTTTGTATAATTCATATGCCCTTTCTTAGGTCCTTTGAATTGGTTGTTTTGTTTGGAGGTATAAGTGGACCTTTTCCTTTGTCATCAACCTTCTTGGTAAACTTGGATCCTTCTGGATGGTTTGCAATCATTTGTTGCACTCCACCTTGTTTCCTTTGTTCCATAATGGAATAGATGGGGCATTGGATAGGAACATGATTATTTCCTTCACATAGGTAGCAAGTAGCTTGAGAGGTGGGACATTGGCCAACAAGATGTTTCTCTTCACAGTTGGGGCATTGATCTCCATGTTCCTTGGAAGTATGATCCTTGTCTCCACAAATAATCCAAGCTGGGGCTCCATCTAGAATAACATTCATGTCATCCTTGTTGTCACAAACTCTTTTGGAATAGTTTTCCTCCATATTGATCATTTGATCTGTCACCTTAAGAATCAATTGAGCTTGAGTTTCTAAAAATCCTTGCAGGGTTGGATCTTCCCCACTGGTGTTGGCTATGAATTGAGCTGTCACTTGGTTCAACTGGTGTTGGGTTGCTATGAGCTCTTTCATGCTATCCTCTTGGTTGGTGTTAGTGTCATCAACCTTGATGTTGGAGTCTCCTGGAGTAGTCATCTGTTTGGGTTGAATGGAGATTAGAATAGACAAAATATTTCTAAGGAAATAGTTCTAATTACACACATTACAATTCACACAAGCAAGGTACAATCAATCACAAACAACTTTTCACTCAAACAACAAAGTTCAAGCGCATAATTAGACAACAAAATATTTTTGTTACACCACATAAGTTGGTGGGTTTGACTTAACTAAAATATGGTGGTCCATCTATATGGTTCACTTGTGATCTTTCCATCCTTCTTTGGTTGTTTCATTTGCATGAGATCATGGTTTCCTTAGTAAAAATTCTTGGTCACAAAACTTCAAGTGATGTGGGCTCCTTCTAACTTTTGCATTCCCTTAGTCTCTAAATTTTGAGCAAGATTTCCTTGTCTCACTTGTAATCCTTAGTGGTATCCAAGTTGGAAGTCCTTGGTGAATATGCTGAAGATGTTGAAGTCATTAGAGTTGAAGATGTTGAAGTCATTAGAGTTGAAGATGTTGAAATAGTCCTTTGCACATGGTGTAGTCTTTGGCCATGGGTAGGTTTTTCCATCAAGTTGAAAATAGATGAGATGTAGAATCAAAATCAAAGTGGTTGAGGAAAGAGTCTACAAGTTTGTTTTGTAAATAAGTTTTTGGAACAAATACAACTCCTATTTTTCTAAGGGTTTTTGTCCAATCCTAGGTTTACAAATCCTACAGGCAACACAATGCTCTGATACCATCTGTAAGGGTCCCAACTGGGCTGAGTCCGATTCTATTTTTTTCCTTCCTGAAAGTTTTATCTTTTTCCAAATCTATTTTCTGTTTTGAATTGTTATACAACAATTCAAGCATTCAAAACCATTCAAACATTTCAAACATTCACCACACTTGTAATGAGTTTTGGTTCTGTTTAACAACATAACCAAATCCCAAATAAAATAAAATAATTTTATTCTTTTTAGGATCTATTTAATAATTAAATAAAATAGATCTTGATTATTAATTCAAATAGGTTTTGTTTCATTAAAATCTTTATTTTGAAATCTAAAATAAAACCAAAACACTTCAGTAGGTTTTATTTGAAAATAATAGACACTTGGAAAACTCATTTAAAATAATTTAATAATTTTTGATGTTTTATTTAAAATGGTAAAACCTTTTATTTAAATAAAATTGGATATTAAATCCTTATTATTTTATTTAAATAAACCTTTGCTACTTTTATTAAAACAAAATGTTTTATTTCAAATGCTTGACCAAGGTTTATTTTGGTTCCATAAAATAATCCTTATTTATAAATCTACTTTTTTTTCTTTTGAAAACCAAATCTTTTCTTTAAAGATCCAAAATAGTAATTCCAAATATTTTTATTTTCCTTTATTAAATGTTTATCTTTTTAAATCCCTTTAGGATTTATTCGTTCAAAATAAGTTTGAAGGTTCCCATTTTAAATCAAAAAGTTTCTTTTCAACCTGAAAATCAACAAAGTTTTATTTTTATTCAATTATTTTTCACATTACAAGATTTGGAAAATCTTGGGATGTGACACCCAGCTTTCGACGATATCAAAATCGTCATAGAATCGTCATAAACGTACTATTGTGACGATTTTGTGACGCAAATAGACGGTCATATAATGCCAGATTCCTTGTAGTGGATGGTAGTTTCTCCTATTTTGTGCCATCATGTTTAGATCTAGTGAGCTCCCTATCATGATCAAGATCATCTTATTGTAATACTACATGTTGTGTTTGCACGGATCCGATGGATATTGAGTACTATGTCAGATTGATTATTGTTCTATCATGTCTATGTTATTTGTGATCTTGGATGCTCTCCGTTGCTAGTAGTTACTTTGGCCAAGTATTTTCTTGTGACTCCAAGAGGGAGTATTTATGCTTGATAGTAGGTTTATGCCTCTAGTAATCTGGGAGAGTGACAATAACTTCTAAGATTGTAGATGTGTTATTGCTACTAGGGAGAAAACAACAATCCTTTTCCCAAGGGAAATTATATTGTTTACATTACACACTTTGCTTAATGCAATTATCTGTTGCTTGCAACTTAATACCCGAGGGTTGTTCGGATGATATCCCGGAGATGGATTATTAGTAATAGATGCAGTTGGATTACGGTCTATGTATCATGTTGTAACGCCCAAATGAATCTCATAGTGATCATCATGTCATGTACATGCATTGTTATGCATTCTTTATTTGTCAATTGCCCTGTTGTAATTTGTTCACCCAGCATGTTATTTATCTTATGGAGAAAACACCTCTAGTGAACTGTGGACCCTGGTCCATTCCTTTCCATTGCTATTCCATCTACTGTTTACTTTCTGCAATTACCATAAGCAATTACTTGCTTGCACACTATACAGTTAATCCTTTGTTTTCAGCAAAACCAGTGAGCTTGACAACCTCACTGATAAATTGGGGCAAAGTATTGTGGTTGTGTTGTGTGTAGGTTCCACGTTGCTAGTAACACCTTCTGAAGTGGTTTCTTTCTCCTACTGGTTCGATAACCTTGGTTCCATAACTGAGGGAAACTTGCTGCTGTGCTCGTCATACCTTCCTCTTGGGGTTCCCAATAAGGCTCTACAGTAACCGAGCCACATCAGACATGCAGGTTTTTACAAGCATTTTATAAAAGATTTTGCTAAAATAGCTATGCCTCTTACTAACTTTCTTGATAAAGAAACTCCATTCTACTTAGACCATGACTGCATTCCAGCTTTTGAAAATCTTAAAAATAAATTATTTTCAGCACCTATCATGCAATCACCAAAATGGGATGAACCTTTTGAAATCATGTGTGATGCTAGTGACTATGCTCTAGGAGCTGTATTAGGACAGCGAGATAGGAATAATTTAAATGTTATCCATTACGCTAGTAGAACTATTAATAAGATTTAAAAAAATTATGCTACTACAGAGAAAGAGTTCCTAGCTATAATTTTTGCTTGTGACAAATTTGGATCTTAGATTATTAATTCTAAAGTAATAGTTCATAGAGATCACCAAACTTTGCGTCACCCCCTTGTGAAAAAGGATGCAAAGCCCAGGTTGATTAGGTGGGTGTTATTACTACAAGAATATGATTTGCAAATAATAGATAGGAGGGGTAAGGATAATCCGGTAGCAGATCGTCTCTCTAAGATGGAGGGACTAATTACTGACACCGTACCTATAAATGAGTCATTTCTGGGAGAATACTTAGCAACTGTTGAAGTCAATGATCCTTGGTTTGCAGATTATGCCAATTATCTTGCAGAAAAATTTGTACCTCCTGGTTTGACAAGAAATAAAAGAATGAAATTCTTTAATGATCTTAAATATTACTTTTGGGATGATCCATTTCTTTATCATCCTGTACCTGATGGAATGATTCGAAAGTGTGTTCCGAATCATAAAATGAATGCAATTTTGCAAGATTTTCATGACAACTTGTATGGAGGACGTCATGCAGGAAAGCGTACTACAGAAAAGGTACTTCAATCTGGATTCTATTGGCCCACCTTGTTCAAGGATGCGCACAGGTATGTAGAATATTGTGATGCTTGCCAGAAAAGAGGTAATATTGGCAGAAGACAAGAGATGGCAATGAATTATAGTCTTAATATTGAACCATTTGATGTGTGGGTAATGGATTACATGGGACCCTTTACAGAATCAAATGTCTGCACTCATATTCTTGTTGCTGACAATTATGTTACTAAATGGGTTGAAGCTATTCCAACTAACCATGTAGATGCAGCTACTTCCGTGAAAATGATCAAGGATGTCATATTTCCCAGGTTTGGAGTTCCTAGATTTTTAGTTACTGATGGTGGTTCTCATTTTATGAAAGGAATTTTTAGGAAGATCCTCTACAAATATGGAGTAACTCACCATGTTGCTTCACCATATCATCCTCAAATGAGTGGTCAGGTGGAACTCTCTAATAGAGAACTAAAGACCATACTCGAGAAGACGATGGATAAATCAAGAAAAGATTGGTCATACAAGCTAAATGACACACTTTGGGCATATCGAACTGCATTTAAAAATTCAATGGGTATGACACCATATAAGATGGTACAATGTTAGGCATGCCATCTATCTTTAGAATTGGAACATAAAGCCTTTTGGGCAACCAAGAACCTAAACTATGATCTTAAAGAAGGAGGAGAAACCCGTTTATTAGACATTCATGCTTTAGATGAGTTTAGGAGTGAGGCTTATGAAAGTGCTAAAATGTTTAAAGAAAAAGTAAAAAGAATGGCATGATAGAAAAATAGAAAATAAGGTCTTTAAAAGTGGAGATAAGGTTTTTCTCTATAATTCTCGTCTTAAGTTGTTTCCAGGAAAGCTCGGATCAAAGTGGCAAGGCCCCTATATAGTTGAAGAAGCTTATGCATGTCACATCCCAAGATTTTCCAAATCTTGTAATGTGAAAATAAATTAATAAAATAAAACTTTGTTTGATTTTCAGAACCAGAAGAAACTTTTTGAATTCAATTGGAACTTCAAACCCATTTGAATTAAAATAAACCTCAAGAGATTTAAAAAGATAAACATTTAATAAAAGGAAAATAAAAACATTTGGAAATACTATTTTGAAACAATTAAATGAAAAGATTTGTTTTCAAATGAAATAGAAGTTTTATAAATAAAGATTATTTAATAAAGGCCAATTTAAACCTTGACCAAACTTTGGGAATTAAAAACATTTAGTTTGAATAGAAATAACAAAGGTTTATTTAAAATAAAATAATAAGGAATTAATATCAAAATTTATTATGAAAGGTTTTACTACTTTAATTAAAACATCAAGACTTATTAAATTGTTTAAAATAGGTTTTCCAAGTATTTTATATTCTCTAATAAAACCTACTAAAGTGTTTTTGCTTTAGATTCAAAATAAATATATCAAATAAAATAAATCCTATTTGAAATAATAATGAAGGTCTATTATATTAATTAAATAATGAACCCTAAAATAAAATGTTATTCTATTTTTAAACAAATCTCCAAGTATTCTATATTTCCCAAATAAAACCCACTAATTTAGTTTTGAAGATATTTAGTTTCAAATAAAGATTTTATTAATAAAATTAAACTCTATTTGATTTAATAGCTAAGGCCCATTATATATAATTATTAATGGACCCTAAGGTAAAAGGAATATATTATTTTAAACAATTTTTTTTCCAAATATTCTTTATTTCCAAATAACACCTACTGATTGGGTTTTGAAAATATTTGGATTTTAAGTGAATATTTTATTAAATAAAACAAACCCTATTTTATTTAACTAATGATCCATTTATTTAATTAATAAATGGAACCTAAAAAGACTTAAAATAATATTTATTTTAGAATGTGAATTATGATGTTAAGCAGAACCAAATTCATATTTGAAATGCTTGATGATTGTTTGAATCATTTTGAATGTGTTTGGTTGTTTGAATTTCAAAACAGGAAAATAGAATTAGAAAAGAAAAGGAATCGTAAAAAAAAAAAATAAGAAAATGCACCTTTCAACTACCCCGGCCCAAACAACCCATCTAGCCCACCTCTCTCTCCCCGAACCGTTTTTCCTCACTCAGTCATTTAACCGCATAGCCTATGACAAGTGGACCCTCCCTCTTCCTCTTTTCCCACTGACCGGTGGACCCCGCCTTTAGACATCGTCCACACCACAGCTGCTTCTTCCTCCTCCTCAACGTCCTCTGCCGCCATTGATGTCGATTAATCGCGTTGATGACCGCTTAACTCACCCGAGACCACGCACCTTAAAACGCTCACCTCCTCTCGTTTCCCCTGTCACCCGAAGAAGCACGCCCCAGGCCGTCATTCGTTCTTGAACGGCTCTCCGACGAGCTCTCGCAAATTCCGCCAAGACACTCTTTCCGCCTCCCGAGCACACGAAAGCACACTCACCATACACCGCGCATCCTTCGTATGGGTCACACTGACCGGGCGCTCCATAGTGTCGAACGACAACCTCCAAGACCGCCGCGCGCCTTTCTCCGACGAGCTCCTCGTAATCCCTGACCGCCTCCTCTTATCTTGCATACGACGTCATCCCTCGACCATACGCTCCTAATCGTACCCTCCGCTTGTCTTAGGGCCCTATCCCGTCCACGCGATCACCGACGACCCGCAACTCCGGTGAGCTCGACGCCGACTCGTCGCTCCTCGATCGGAGACATACCCTTGATTAGTCTGTGTTCTCGCCTCTCCAGATACTGCCAAACACTCGCGTGGTCTGCAACCCTCCCGTCGACGAGTAAAAGCTCGACGCCAAGATAAGCTCCGGCGAGCCCTCAGAAACCGTGGCGCCTTCATCCACCGGTGGCAAGTTGAGCATCCTCGTGCCACAACGAACGCAGTGAGACCCTCCTCCTTCCTCGTTTCCAGTTCCGCCGCTTAACGACAGCATGGCCGCCGCCGCCGCCAGTTCGATCGAATCGATATTAGCCGTTAGATCAAGATCCTATGCACGCGATAGATCACTAAACTGAACCGGTACGTTTGATCTGCACCGCACACTCCACTTAAATCCTGGTCCACACCACGATCCAACCGAACCGTTATCAGCCAATCACAGCTCGACGCGTGGCCAGTGTTGAGTTAAAAACAGATTTTTGAATCAGATTTATTTGCAAACTTTGAACCCTTGTAACTTTCAAACCACACGTCCAAATTTGACAAATTTTATATCAAAAGATTCAGGAGAGCAAGCCCTAACCAACCCTACCCTTAGTTTTGCAAATAGTATTTGGTAGCTTGTTTGAATTTGCAGATTCTTTTGTGTGCTTGCTAACATTAGAAAAATCATTTAAAAATGAATTTTGAGATCAAACCTTTGCCAATTGGTTTGTTGTGACCCTACTGACCCTAGGAACCAACCCATAGTATTAAAAATGATTTTTGTGAAATTTAAGTTGAATTATTTAACTTAGCCATTTTCTAGCCAAATAAAAAGAATAGTTTTATTTATGAAAATGTGTATGGAAAGAAAACTTTGAGAAAATAGTTTGGACCAAACTTACTGACCCAAAAACACCAAGTTTTGCAATAGCAACTCATTTGGTGAACCCTATGGGCTAATGCCTTAGTAAAAATATTTCTACACCACATAAAAATAACACTTTGTTTTGAAAATGGTTTTTTGAGTGAAACCTTTTGCAAATGACTTGGCCACTTTAGGAAATAATCATTAGATGTACCCAAATGACTATGACCCACTAGAAACCACTTTTTCAAACAAAACAAAGCTTGGCATGCTTGCATGCATTTCTTTGACTTTGTTATTTATGTGTGTTGTTTTGCTTGATTGGTAGATTGAGTTTGTACCTTGCTTGATTGACTTGTAGAGACTTGAAGAGTGTGATTGTTGCAAAGATCAAGAAGTGAACCCATACTCTACCAAAAAGGCAAGTGATGCTTCATACTTTTTGCCCTATTACTTTTTCTATGCATTAGTGATTTTGTTAAGTAAAACTTGCATGGATTTTGCTAAGTATAGATCTTGCTATAGGAAAATCTAGTAGATGAATCCTTAGTAGGATTTTCCTAAGTTAGAGATTCCTACTACTACCAAGCTTAGCCTAGCTAATAGAAAACATGGGTGGAAAATATATTCACACTATGGAAAATATTCTAAGTCTGAAGACTTATGTTTTTGTTTAATAAAACAACTAAGTTAATAAATCACCTGGGTGGAATGGAAGGATTGGGTTATGTTGAGTGGTTCACAATGCCAGGAAACCTTGTGTATCTCACTTGTGGAATGCCACCCAGAAACAAAGGGATTTGAGATGTCAAATGTTGAGAAGCTTCAAGTGCAACCACTTGGCAATATGGGCTCGCCATGATCATATAGGTTGCAAGAACTTAGCCAAATGGACAGTGGGTGGTAGTGTTTGATAGGTTGGAGCGTCCATATTGGTCTAAGGGAAGGCTTCAAAGATTTTGTCTTGGGAAACCAAGTCTTGTGGGTAAAGTGCACCACCTCTGCAGAGTGTAAAACCTAAGTACTTAGCCATGTCCTGGTAAAGGACAATTTGAGCATCAAGACATGGAAGCAATCAAAATCTCATCATTCCAATTTCTAAATAAAAACTTGTGGGTGAACAAGGATTGTGTGTATTCCTCAATCTTTGATGGAAAGATGGCTTGAGACAAGGATCTTGAAATCTTAGATTGAAGAAAATTGTTTTGCCAAGCAAATCTTCAGTCTTTGATTGGTAGATGCCCAGTGGATCTCAGTCTTTGATTAGTAGATGTCTTGGAAAGTTTTTGCCAAACAAAACTTAGTATTTTCAAAATGATAAGAAAAATCTATTTTGAGCAATGCAAGCCTCAATTCCACTTAGCCAAATGCATATAGGTGATAGACTCCACTATATTACCATAGTATCACTTGCCAATACAATTCAAATGTATTGACCCTTTGTGGCTGTAACTGGTATGTTGCAGTTTGATTGTTTAGAGAAGATTGATTGTTTAGGATTACAAAGTCTACAACCAACATCTGCCTGTGGCATTTTGAAGATGATGGACTCATACCTATTGTTATTCCGCTGCAATATAATGTAATAGCCTAATGAGCTAAGTTTGATGTAATAAAATTATGATATTCCTGGTTATAAAGTTATATTATGACCTTTGTTTCTTGATATTACATCTTACTGTGGATGCTAGCTATTGATCCAGGGACTAGCATTGTAAAACACAGGAGGACTCTACCTTATCAGGTTGGGACCCTAACAGATGGTATCAGAGCATTGTGTTGCCTGTAGGATTTGTAAACCCTAGGATTGGACAAAACCCTTAGAAAAATAGGAGTGATATTTTGATCCAAAACTTATTTACAAAAACACTTGTAAACTCTTTCCTCAACCATTTTGGTTTCAGCTCTACATCTCTTCCACTTCAACTTGATGGAAAAGCCTACCCCATGGCCAAAGACTACACCATGTGCAAAGGACTTCTTCAACTTCTTCAAATCTAATGACTTCAACATCTTCAGCATATTCACCAAGGAATTCCAACTTGGAAACTACTAAGGACTACAAGTGAGACAAGGAAAACCTACTCAAGATTTAGAGACTAAGGGAATGCAAAATAAGAAGAAACCATCAATAACTTTGAAGTATTATGACTAAGAGTTTTCTCAAGGGAACCATGATCTCAAGTAAGAAAAACCAAGAAAGGAAGGAAAGATCACAAGTAAGCCATATAGATGGACCACCATATTTTAGTAAGTCAAACACACCAACTTATGTGGTGTAACAAAAAAAAAAAATATATTTTGTTGCCTAAGTATGTGCTTGAACCTTGTTTGAGTGAAATGTTTGGTTTGTGATTGCATGCACATTGTTTGTGTGAATTGAGATATGTGTGATTAGAAATATCTCATTAGAAATATCTTGCCTATTCTAATCTCCCTTCAAACCCAAACAGATGACTACCCCAAAGGATTCCAAGGTTGATGACACCAACACCAACCAAGCTGACAGCCTGGGAGAACTCATAGCAACCCAACATCAATTGAATCAATTGACAGCTCAGTTCTTAGCCAACAATAGTAATGAAGATCCAGCATTACAAAGGTTTTTAGAGGAACAGTCCCAATTAATGCTTAAGGTGACTAATCAAATGATTAGCATGGAAGAAAACTTACCTAGAAGAGAGTATGATAGCAAGGACGAAAAGAATGTTGTTCTAGATGGAGCCCCAGCTTGCATTATTTGTGGTGACAAGGATCATACTTCCACAGAGCATGAAGGACAATGCCCCAATTGTGATGAAGACCATCCTGTTGGAGAATGCCCTACCTCTCAAGCTACTTGCTATCTTTGTGAAGGAAGTGATCATACTCCTGGCCTATGTCCTATTTATGCCATGGTAGAACAAAGGAAACAAGAAGGATCCAAGTCTACCAAAGGGAAAGGACCACTACTACTTCCAAGCAGGACAACCCAATTCAAAGGATCAAGGAAAATCAAGAAGCCCAAGCAAGACATGAGCCTGGTACAATGTCGTAAATGTAATGAAATGGGACACTACTCCAGTGGATGCCCAGGGAACATAAAGAATAAAGGAATTGACCAAGTGTGGTGTAACAATTGTAATGAACCAGGTCACTTTGTAGCAACTTGCCCAAAAGAGCAACGCAAAGAACTCAAGGACATTAATTGTTTCAATCGAAGAACCTGGACACTATGCAAGCAACTGTCCAGAAAGGATGAAGAACAAGTTGAACAAGCCTATGGAGAAGCTCAATCTTGGTCCATGAGACAAGCATAGGAATAAAGCAAAAGTTTAACATAGAGAAATCCCAGGAACCCAAGAAGGCCAATATGTAATTTTGTTTGAAAATTTTTAAGGGTGGTAGTACCCTAGTTGTTTGAACTTGTTTGCAACCCTACCTTTCCCAAATCTCGGGACGAGATTTATTTTGAGGGTGGTAGCCTGTCACATCCCAAGATTTTCCAAATCTTGTAATGTGAAAATAAATTAATAAAATAAAACTTTGTTTGATTTTCGTAACGAAGAAACTTTTGAATTCAATTGGAACTTCAAACCCATTTGAATTAAAATAAACCTCAAGAGATTTAAAAAGATAAACATTTAATAAAAGGAAAATAAAAACATTTGGAAATACTATTTTGAAACAATTAAATGAAAAGATTTGTTTTCAAATGAAATAGAAGTTTTATAAATAAAGATTATTTAATAAAGGCCAATTTAAACCTTGACCAAACTTTGGGAATTAAAAACATTTAGTTTGAATAGAAATAACAAAGGTTTATTTAAAATAAAATAATAAGGAATTAATATCAAAATTTATTATGAAAGGTTTTACTACTTTAATTAAAACATCAAGACTTATTAAATTGTTTAAAATAGGTTTTCCAAGTATTTTATATTCTCTAATAAAACCTACTAAAGTGTTTTTGCTTTAGATTCAAAATAAATATATCAAATAAAATAAATCCTATTTGAAATAATAATGAAGGTCTATTATATTAATTAAATAATGAACCCTAAAATAAAATGTTATTCTATTTTTAAACAAATCTCCAAGTATTCTATATTTCCCAAATAAAACCCACTAATTTAGTTTTGAAGATATTTAGTTTCAAATAAAGATTTTATTAATAAAATTAAACTCTATTTGATTTAATAGCTAAGGCCCATTATATATAATTATTAATGGACCCTAAGGTAAAAGGAATATATTATTTTAAACAATTTTTTTTCCAAATATTCTTTATTTCCAAATAACACCTACTGATTGGGTTTTGAAAATATTTGGATTTTAAGTGAATATTTTATTAAATAAAACAAACCCTATTTTATTTAACTAATGATCCATTTATTTAATTAATAAATGGAACCTAAAAAGACTTAAAATAATATTTATTTTAGAATGTGAATTATGATGTTAAGCAGAACCAAATTCATATTTGAAAGGCTTGATGATTGTTTGAATCATTTTGAATGTGTTTGGTTGTTTGAATTTCAAAACAGGAAAATAGAATTAGAAAAAGAAAAAAAGAATCAGACAGGAAAAAAAAAATAAGAAAACAGACCCAGCCCAACTACCCCGGCCCAAACAACCCATCTAGCCCACCTCTCTCTCCCCGAACCGTTTTCCTCACTCAGTCATTTAACCGCATAGCCTATGACATGTGGACCCTCCCTCTTCCTCTTTTTCCCACTGACCGGTGGACCCCGCCTTCAGACATCGTCCACACCAAGCAGCTTCTTTTCCTCCTCCTCAACGCTGCTCCGCCATTGATGTCGATTAATCCGTTGATGACCGGCTTAACTCACCCGGAGACCACGCACCTTAAAACGCCACCCTCCTCTCGGTTTCCCCTGTCACCCAAGAAGCCCCTGTGCCGCCGCACTGTTCTTGAACTTGCCTCTCGACGAGCCTCTCAAATTCGCCAGCACTCCCCTTTCCGCCTCCCCGAGCACACGAGCACACTCACCATACACCGGCGCATCCTTCTCAGTCACCACTCGACATGGGCGCTCCATAGTCGGCAACGACAACCTCCAAGACCGCCGCTGGCCGCCTTTCTCCGACGAGCTCCTCCGTAATCCCGACCGCCTCCTCTTATCTTGCATACGCACGTCATCCTCGACCATACGCTCCTAATCGCATCTCGCTTGTCTTAGGGCGCTCCCTATCCGCCCACGGCGATCACCGACGACCCCGCAACTCCGGTGAGCTCGACGCCGACTCCGTCTCCTCGATCGATGAGACATACCCCTTGATTAGTCTGTTCTCGCCTCTCGGATACTCGCCAAACACTCGCGTGGTCCAACCCTCCCGACGAGTAAAAGCTCGACGCCAAGATAAGCTCCGCGAGCAATTCCCAGAAACCGTGGCGCCTTCATCCACCGGTGGCAAGTTGAGCATCCTCGTGCCACAACGAACGCAGTGAGACCCCTCTCCTCCTTCCTCGTTTCCAGTTTAGCGCCGCGCCATGACACCGCGCATTGCCGTTATCACCGCCGCTCGATCAATCGATATTAGCCGTTAGATCAAGATCCTATGCACGCGATAGATCACTAAACTGAACCGGTACGTTTGATCTGCACCGCACACTCCCACTTAAATCCTGCGTCCACCACGCGATCCAACCGAACCGTTATCAGCCAATCACAGCTCGGACGTGGCGGTGTTGAGTTAAAACAGATTTTGAATCGATTTATTTGCAAACTTTGAACCCTTGTAACTTTCAAACCACACGTCCAAATTTGACAAATTTTATATCAAAAGATTCAGGAGAGCAAGCCCTAACCAACCCTACCCTTAGTTTTGCAAATAGTATTTGGTAGCTTGTTTGAATTTGCAGATTCTTTTGTGTGCTTGCTAACATTAGAAAAATCATTTAAAAATGAATTTTGAGATCAAACCTTTGCCAATTGGTTTGTTGTGACCCTACTGACCCTAGGAACCAACCCATAGTATTAAAAATGATTTTTGTGAAATTTAAGTTGAATTATTTAACTTAGCCATTTTCTAGCCAAATAAAAAGAATAGTTTTATTTATGAAAATGTGTATGGAAAGAAAACTTTGAGAAAATAGTTTGGACCAAACTTACTGACCCAAAAACACCAAGTTTTGCAATAGCAACTCATTTGGTGAACCCTATGGGCTAATGCCTTAGTAAAAATATTTCTACACCACATAAAAATAACACTTTGTTTTGAAAATGGTTTTTGAGTGAAACCTTTTGCAAATGACTTGGCCACTTTAGGAAATAACCATTAGATGTACCCAAATGACTATGACCCACTAGGAACCACTTCTTCAAACAAAACAAAGCTTGGCATGCTTGCATGCATTTCTTTGACTATGTTATTTATGTGTGTTGTTGCTTGATTGGTAGATTGAGTTTGTACCTTGCTTGATTGACTTGTAGAGACTTGAAGAGTGTGATTGTTGCAAAGATCAAGAAGTGAACCCATACTCTACCAAAAAGGCAAGTGATGCTTCATACTTTTTGCCCTATTACTTTTTCTATGCATTAGTGATTTTGTTAAGTAAAACTTGCATGGATTTTGCTAAGTATAGATCTTGCTATAGGAAAATCTAGTAGATGAATCCTTAGTAGGATTTTCCTAAGTTAGAGATTCCTACTACTACCAAGCTTAGCCTAGCTAATAGAAAACATGGGTGGAAAATATATTCACACTATGGAAAAATATTCTAAGTCTGAAGACTTATGTTTTTGTTTAATAAAACAACTAAGTTAATAAATCACCTGGGTGGAATGGAAGGATTGGGTTATGTTGAGTGGTTACACAAGGCCAGGAAACCTTGTGTATCTCACTTGTGGAATGCCACCCAGGAAACAAAGGGATTTGAGATGTCAAATGTTGAGAAGCTTCAAGTGCAACCACTTGGCAATATGGGCTCTGCCATGATCATATAGGTTGCAAGAACTTAGCCAAATGGACAGTGGGTGGTAGTGTTTGATAGGTTGGAGCGCGTCCATATTGGTCTAAGGGAAGGCTTCTGAAAGATTTTGTCTTGGGAAACCAAGTCTTGTGGGTAAAGTGCACCACCTCTGCAGAGTGTAAAACCTAAGTACTTAGCCATGTCCCTGGTAAAGGACAATTTGAGCATCAAGACATGGAAGAAATCAAAAATCTCATCATTCCAATTTATAAATAAAAACTTGTGGGTGAACAAGGGATTGTGTGTATTCCTCAATCTTTGATGGAAAGATGGCTTGAGACAAGGATCTTGAAATCTTAGATTGAAGAAAATTGTTTTGCCAAGCAAATCTTCAGTCTTTGATTGGTAGATGCCCTGAGTGGATCTCAGTCTTTGATTAGTAGATGTCTTGGAAAGTTTTTGCCAAACAAAACTTAGTATTTTCAAAATGATAAGAAAAATCTATTTTGAGCAATGCAAGCCTCAATTCCACTTAGCCAAATGCATATAGGTGATAGACTCCACTATATTACCATAGTATCACTTGCCAATACAATTCAAATGTATTGACCCTTTGTGGCTGTAACTTGTATGTTGCAGGTTTGATTGTTTAGAGAAGATTGATTGTTTAGGATTACAAAGTCTACAACCAACAACATCTGCCTGTGGCATTTTGAAGATGATGGACTCATACCTATTGTTATTCCGCTGCAATATAATGTAATAGCCTAATGAGCTAAGTTTGATGTAATAAAATTATGATATTCCTGGTTATAAAGTTATATTATGACCTTTGTTTCTTGATATTACATCTTACTGTGGATGCTAGCTATTGATCCAGGGACTAGCATTGTAAAACACAGGAGGACTCTACCTTATCAGGTTGGGACCCTAACAATGCATCGGGAGCAGCGAAGCTCCAGGGGAAAACACCCTCTCTTTCATGGGTGGTGAATGGACAGCGCTTGGAACATTATTGAGCAAAATAAGATATAAGTGCAATCACCTTACGAGTGATTACCCTAGAAGTATTAATTGAGAAAAATTATGGAAGGAATGTCAACTGGAAGAAGGATAAAATCAAGACGAAGTGAGTAACACTATGGTCAAGCTATAGATCATAAAAGAGCCTTCATGAGATGCAGCCCATGTGAAATAAAGGGTCTAGTAAGTTTTAAATTTTCAAGTAAGTTTAGTTAAGTTTGTGATTGAATAAAGAAACACTTGAAGCTCTAGTAAAATAGAAGAAATTTGGTTATGATAAAAATCTCGTTCAGTTAATGATAATGTTGGTTGAAAATTTAAGATGACATTTTTTATGAAAACTTGGTATTTCATTAAGTTACGGATTAATAAAGAATTCCCAAAGAAATGGATAAATTTTGATGAATATTGTAGCCTTAATGACCAACTATACATCGGGAATTAAATTTCTAGCCATATAGTTGCGGCCGTATAGTTATTCATTGTATCTCCAAATTTTTATGCCAGGATACAGAAGGTTTAATGACCAACTATACGGCAGGAAGAAAATTCCCGGCCATATAGTTGGTACCGCTGTAGATCAAAACAAATCTATAGTTGGTTCATAACTATACGGCGGGATCTATACGGGCCACGCCCGTATAGTTGCTCGTTACGAAAGGAGGCTAGGGTTTTTGACCTCCCCTTTTAAAGCTGATCGCATCTAACCTTTTTCATTAAGTTTTCGCAGAGCTACAACCTCCAACCTCGAAAAAACATCGCCATCTACAAACAAGCCTCTTCTAACAATATCTATGCAGCGAAGCCATGTAGCCTTTCCATGCCAACAAGATTTGGAGGAAGAAGGAAGAGAATCTCGTGAAGAGGATCGAGGGAGTAGAACCGAAAGAAGCATCATCATCATCCAGCTCGAAGATCAAGCCTCTCCCTTATTGGGAGGACATGTTCCCGCAAAGGATGGAGATGATGAAGAAAGCAGATCAGAGAAGGAGCAAGAATGAGTATCTCCCTAATCCTTACCATCACAACATATGATCTTATTATAAACCTCCTCTTGGTCCGCCACCTCCTAAAGCTAAGAAGGTGCGGCAAGATGAGATTCATGATAAGATCTATCAATTGGAAAAATCTTCAAAGTCATGAGTTGAAACTATTGGAAATACCTTGAGAAAAAGGTCAATGACATTGATGCTAGAGTTTTTCTTAATTAAAACTGTTTTTAAGTTGACAGATGAGAAGAAATTCCTCCAGAGGAAAATTTTGAAGCTTCAATACGACATGGCCGAGCTTAGCATCTGCCTCGCAAGCATAGCTAAAATTAGCAACGCAGGAGAAGAATGCAATACTCCTCCTACCCAGGAGGAGGAATAGGTACCGGCAAGGAGTTATTTGATCCTGCATGGCTTGATTCCAAGCTTGGGGAGATCTTTAAAACCTTGAAATCAATCTTATAAGTTAATTATTTTTGTTTTGCATTAGTTCAAGTTTAGAAATAAAGATTGCATCATTATAATCCCCTTCAGGAATATTCGATCCCATTTATGAAATTCTGAGTCTATTATAATATATGGAGCACTATTGAGTTTGAGTTTGTCTTATTGGATATAAGAATGTCTTGAGTATAATTTTACTTGCACCTGATGATAGCAATAGGAGTCTTCCACACCATTAGTATTAATGGAACATATAAAGATAATTCAATCAATATATTGTGATTTGATGGTTTGATTTACAAAAATAAAAATAATCTAATCAGTCAAGTTGAGAAATCTTGAATAAAGGAAAATAAAAGTGTTATCAAATTAGAGTAAGAACAAGTCGAGGTAAATTCTTCAAGCCATAAAGATGCTTCATATACAATTGGACTTTGATAATTGAGATCGTTAGCCTTTGAATCCCTACATGGAGTGGATTGTATGGCTAGATCCTTTGAACAACACTTAAACAAAAGTGTGAGCACATATATATAAAAGAAAAAGAGAAAAGAGAAATAAGAGAAAGAGCAAGTAGGCATACACCACTGTCTTGTGGTAAGACAAAGAAGCGTTTGAGATTTTGAATCCAAGTGAATATGTTAATCCTAAAACACTTGGGACTACCTCGCTAACTCATTCGGTCGAACCGAAACACTTTACATCATATTGAGATTCATCTTTTGTGAAACATTGATCACTAAGGTGTGGAAGCCTGCTAATATTATTCGTATGGTTTGAGTAAGGTACTAATCATGAACTTATTCCTATGTATCATATATGACAATCACATGCTGCAACTGACTCATTTATTTTATCGACTCAGCTTTATGAATATGAGGATCACATCCATTAAAGCTAATCTTGCTCGGGACGAGCAAGAGTCTAAGCTTGGGGAAGTTGATGAGTGCATATTTGCATCATGTTTTATATTATTATTTTACATTGTAGTGGTAGGATCTTGGTATTTTATGGCGTTCGCACGCACATTTTATCTTTATTTTCACCAGGATCAGAACCGATGATGGATCCGATGGACACAATTCTTGGACTAGTTATGTTGGAGTGAAAAGGATCCAAAAACAACGTAAATCGCTTATTTGGGAACTATCAATAATACAAGAAGAAACCTCGAAGCAATTAGAGGATATAGAAGGGTTAACTACCAACTATACGACTGGAGAACTTTTTCCAGCCGTATAGTTCCCACCATATAGTTGGCGCCAATATCTCCTCCTCAAATAGTTTCACCCCATCCAACTGAATCGAAGAGAGGACATATAGAACACCCAGAAATCGCCGAAAATCTCACCTCCGGAAGGGATTTGGAGGGAGAACTTTCCCTAGGGATCTATCTTCGCCCTAAGCAGATCTGGGAGGCCAAGGCATCGATCTCCATGTTCATCAACCGCTGCATCATCATCATCTCCATCCATCCCATCTAGATCTTGTTGTAATTCTTGTACTAGTTTTGTATTTATACAAGAACTATTCATCTATAATTGTTTCCATTACCAATGCCATGATGCTATTTGCCTCCATGTCTGAGTAAATCATTAGTTCTTGGGGAGATGGAGAACCCCTATTATATGATTGAGATGAAATAGAGATTATTATGTTATACATGATTATGTGTATGAGTAAATTGTCTTCATCTTGATGTTGGGAGTTGTGCACCTCTTTAATATTTGCCTCTTACGGGGACTTGATGAAGGGGATTACTTGTTGGTAGACGGAGGGACGATAACACTTATTGTGACAATAAAGTAGTTGTCATCATTTACTTACTAACTTGGGGAAGCAAGGAGAACCCATTAAGCAATGTCCATGCCGCGGGAGAAATCCCTTAATAGCGGGATAATACGATTGATGTCATTTATCTGTCAGTTGTGGTTATGAAGGATGATGTGAGCAGTGGTTGCTGACTATTCGTCCATATATGGAGCTCCTCCTATATACATGCATGTCATGAGAATATTCATTATAATAATCTTGATCACTTAGTCTAAATTGCTAGTAGTATATCCACCACTCCCTGAGAACGCCTTTTTCCCTATTGCGGTTTTAAGATTTCTTACACACGCGATTACTACTTTCTGCATTAAGTTTTACTTCACTTTAATTTATTGTTTCGCTCAACCAAAAACCCAATAGCAATCTACTTTTCTTGCATCTTAGAAGTATTCCTTAAGTACTTCGTTCAGTTTTAGTTAAAAGCATTTTAGTCTTTCACCTACTGCTCCATGTGGGATCGATATCTTTATTTCGAAACTAGCTACAAACAATCTGTGCACTTGCAGTCATCAATGTCTCAAAAAAACCTTCACAAAATGACCTATCATGTTCGAGGTTTCATACTTTCGCACCAAATAACAAATGTTATGTGCAGAATTTTGGCATAGTTTATGATACTGTTCCCATATTGTGCATACATGTGTATCTTGGGAGGTCAAAAAATGTTGAAGTAGGAAGTTTTCCTTTTCGTGGCATGAAAAACCCATTTTCCATTTTCCGGACGCAAAAAAGGGACGTTTTGTGAAGCAACCACCAAAACATTGTTTCAGAATGCTACAACTCAATTTTTCTAAAATACTAGACCACCTTACATGGACGATCTCCCAACTGGGAGATCTCAAACCTTTCCGTCCTCCCCGGATAAAAAATACAAATTTCTGCCAAATCAGTAGGAAGTGGGTCCATTTGAACTAAGGTACATGATCTAACGCTCATGATTTTTTGAAAAAAAACATTTTTAGACTCACAATATGTTGTTTAATTATAGATCTAATGCAAGTTCTAATGAGTCTCATCCCCTATCTTCATGCACGTCGTTTTGACCATAGTTTGAAACGGGGCAAATTTGAAATGAGCATAATAAATTCAAAAATCAGTCCGAACAATGTAAATCCTTCGCATGGTGTCATATTATGTGATATAGTTGCAAGAAAAAATACCAAATTTGGTATATTGATTATGTCTCGAAAAAACCTTCACAAATGACCTATCATGTTCGAGGTTTCATGGCTTTCCGACCAAATAACAAATGTTATATGCAGAATCGTGGCATGGTTTGTGATATTGTGCCCATATTGTGCACACACGAGCATCTTGGGACGGCAAACAATGTTGCAGTAGGAAGTTTTCGTTTTTGTCGCACGGAAAAGCCATTTTCCATTTTCCGGGCGCAAAAAAGGGGCATGTTGTGAAGCAAACACCAAACTGTTGTTTCAAAATGCTACCACTCCATTTTTATAAAATACTAGACCACCTTACCTGGACAATCTCCCAAATGGAGATCTCCAACCTTTCTGTCCTTTCCGGGTGAAAAAGACAAATATATGCCGAATCGGTAGGAAGTGGGTCCGGTTTGAACTACACGTACATGATCGGTCTTGTTTTTTGAAAAAAACTTTTTAGACTCACAATATGTTGTTTCTTCATAGATCCAATGCAAGTTCTAACGAGGCTCATTCCCTATCTTCATGCACGCCGTTTTAACCATAGTTTAAAACGGGAAAATTGAAAATGGGCATAAGAAATTCAAAAACGGTCCAGACAATGTAAATCCTTCGTGTGGTGTCATATTATGTAAAATAGTTGCAAGAAAAAATACCAAATTTGGTATATTGATTATGTCTCAAAAAACCTTCACAAATGACCTATCATGTTCGAGGTTTTATGGCTTTCGAATGAAATAACAAATGTTATAACAGAATCATGGCATAGTTTATGATACTGTGCCATATTGTGCACACACGAGCATCTTGCGATGGCGGACAATGTTGCAGCAGTAGGAAGTTTTCGTCTTCGTCACATGGAAAAGCCATTTTCTATTTTTCGGGCACAAAAAACGGGGCGTTTTGTGAAGCAACCACCAAAATTCTATCTCAGATTGCTATCACTCCATTTTGTAAATTACTAGACCACCTTTCATGGATGATCTCCGAACTGGGAGATCTCAAACCTTTCCGTACTTTCCGGGTGAAAAAAGACAAATGTCTGCCGAATCGGTAGGAACTGGGTCCAATTTGAACTACAGGTACATGATCTAGCGCTCGTGATTTTTTGAAAAAATCATTTTTAGACTCACAATATGTTGTTTTTTCAGAGATCCAATGCATGTTCTAATAAGGCCCATCCCATATCTTCATGCACGCCGTTTTTGCCATAGTTTGAAACAGGAAAAATTCGAAAGGGGCATAGGAAATGCAAAAACGGCCGAACAATGTAAATCGTTCACGTGATGTCATATTATGTAACATAGTTGCAAGAAAAAATACCAAACTTGGTCTATTGATTATGTCTCGAAAAAACCTTTACAAAATGACCTATCATGTTTGAGGTTTCATGACTTTCGTTCCAAATGACCAATGTTATGTGCAGAATTGCGGCATAGTTTATGATACTGTTCCCATATTGTGCACACACGTGTATCTTGGGACGGAGAACAATGTTGCATTAGGAAGTTTTCCTTTTCGTGGCACGGAAAAGCCATTTTCAATTTTCTGGGCGCAAAAAACGAGGCGTTTTGTGAAGCAACCACCAAAATGCTGTTTCAGAATGCTACCACCCCATTTTTCTAAAATACTAGACCACCTTACATGGACAATCTCCCAACCGGGAGATATCAAACCTTTCCGCCCTTCTCGGCTGAAAAAAATATCTGTCGAATCGGTAGGAAGTGGGTCTGGTTTAAACTACAGGTACATGATATAACACATTTTTAGACTCATAATATGTTATTTCTTTAGAGATCCAATCCAAGTTCTAACGAGGCTCATCCCCTATCTTCATGCACGCCATTTTGACCATAATTCAAAACATGAAAAATGGTTAATAGTTTCAATAGTTAAAATAATTATTTTAGAAAACAAAAAATGGTTTTGACTTAGTTATTTAAATTCAAACACTTTTATGTTTAAAATTTTTAAGATTCCAAAATATGCAAAAAATATTATTTAATTCATTTTTAATTGAAAATGGGTAATAGTTTAAATAGTTACAATAATTATTTTAGGAAACAGAAAATGGTTTTGAATTAGTTATTCGAATTCAAACACTATTCAAGTTTAAAGTTTTTTAATATTCCAAAATATGCAAAAAAATATTAGTTAATTCATTTTTAATTAAATGGTTAGTAGTTTAAATAGTTACATTAATTATTTTAGAAAACAGAAAATGGTTTTGAATTAAATATTCAAATTCAAACACTATTTATGTTTAAAGTTTTTTAAGATTCCAAATGATTTACCATTTAAATACCACTACAAATTTAAACTCCTAAATAAAAAAATAAGGCATGAACCTCGACAGATTTTTTTTTGAAAACGGACCCTTTAGTGCCGGTTGGAGATTTCAACCGGGATGAATGGGCTCTACGCGTGCCGCTTAGGGCCAGCCCAAAATTGGACCTTTAGTCCCGGTTGGTGGCTCCAACTGGGATGAAAGGTTGGAGCATTTGTCCCGGTTGGTGGCACCAACCGGAACGTATGACCCTTTAGTTCTAGTTAGAGCCACCAACTGGGACGAATGCCCCCTTTCTTTATAACCACGCGTCCCTTCTCCTTCCCATCCTTCTCCGCTCAACCGATCAAAGAACAGAGCAGCCAACACGAGGACCTCCATGCACTGTCGTTAGGCTGCCCAACCGCTGCCAGCCTCCTCGACGCGGCGGCCACCACACGCTCGTCGGCCGCCACGCACACTTACACACGCACACACGCACTGTATGTTTTTTAGGTTTTTTTGGATTTATTTCATTTTAGTTGTAAATATTGTGGATTTAGTTGAATTTAGTTGTAAATATTGTGTATGTAAATATTGATTTAGTTATAAAAATTGTAAATATTGATTTTAGTGGATTTAGTTGGAAATATTGTAAATATTGTGTATGTAAATATTGATTTAGTTGTAAATATTGATTTTAGTAGATTTAGTTGATTTTAGTTGTAAATATTGATTTAGTTACAGAAATTGTAAATATTTATTTTAGTGGATTTAGTTGATTTTAGTTGAAAATATTGTAAATATTGATTTTAGTGAATTTGGTTGATTTTAGATGTAAATATTGATTTAGTTATAAAAATTGTAAATATTGAGTTTAGTGGATTTAGTTGATTTTGGTTGGAAATATTGTTGCGAACCGACGGCTACAGTGAGGGATTTAGTGGATTTAGTTGATTTTAGTTGATTTAGTGGATTTAGTGAGGGAGAATTGGGGAGTAATTGTTGCCGACGGCGAACCGGCGGCTCCCCTTCATGTCAAAAACAAATCTGTAGCGCAATGCGGAGTAATTGCTATGATCGCTCTATTCTCAAGTTATATGCGGCACAGAAGCGGTCGAAGAGTAGTAGTGCAAGGTTATTTCCCCAGCTTGTAAAACAAAAAAACCAATCGTGCCCTCCTCTCAAGGTTATTTCCCATACCATGGGGTCGAGAAAATGTACGGTCGAAGAGCAGTATGATCCAGAGTTAGTTGCACTGTACGGAGAAGAGGCCGCTGCTCAATGTATGAGTATTGCTAGGTACTTATACCAGTTACAGTACTTCCCCGAGGCTGAAGAAGCATACAAATACCAGTACGGGAAGCCTCTCGTCAAACCTGAGGAGGTCAAGAATCTACCAACAAAAATGCTAATATTGCATAACTGGTACATGAATGCCTTAAAGGTTGGGACAAACTGGATAATGCTGGGAGTTAGAAAAGAGCATTACGGGAAAGGATATGACGTGGTAATGATTGAATTTGTTGAACTATTTCAGTTATTCAATCAAGACGCCGTCGACAAATCGATCGTCGGTGCCTATTGTCTGTTAGTACTAATTCTGTAATTAAGTATCTAGCTAGCTCACCTTGTTTATTGCATGTATAATCATACTCACTATATTATGCAGAATGAAGATTCTTGAATACAAAAGAGGACACATCTATGACATTGGTTCATTGACCCATATTTTGTTCATGAATGTAATCTCAAAGAAAGACCCAAGGAAACCGAGGATAATATTGTACACTCGTTAAGGTTTTAAGAAACCAGAAGGGAAATACTATTTCCTTACAACTTCGAGTGAGTGTTATTGTCTTGTACACATTCTATTTCACTTACTCAATGTTAACTGTATAATTGATCAGTTATGCATGCGCAACTTCCACTATATTTGCTAATCATTCAACCTCACAAAGGGCGGGTACAAGTCATGGACTCAAAACATAAACCCCTTGCGCAGTGGGTGGACATGCAGATGATGCTCCAGCGGTAATTTCAATCATTATGGCACTATATTGACAACTTTCGTGAATTTCCTGATATCAAGTAATTAATAACTTCTTTTATTCATTTTCTTCGTCGGGCAGCGCTTCGAAACGGTTCACCAAGAAGGATAGGGGTGCTTGGAAAGATGAGCTTACATTTGAACCACTAGATGTAATTACTACTAGCTATAGATCCGCGCATCTCTTTGATTCTAGTTTCGATACCATTATCATGCTTGATTATTATTTTGATTGAACTATGTTCTCATAAAGTGTCTGACGCAGGGACATGAATAATTTATGTGGATACTATGTTTGCGAGTTCATTCGTCAGACGTGCTATGAGAAGGGCAGAAATTTAGAGCAACTTCACGTACGTAAACATATTTTACAGTTTTGTTACCATCAATTATGTTTAGTTTCTTTCATATATGTTGACTCCTTCTTTAAATCAGATCGAGCGGCTGCGGGATGGTCTTCTGCCAAAGGATCGCGTACGAGCAATTCAGGAGGAATTAGCGGGATTCTTAGATGAGGAGGTCCTAAAACCAAAATGAGAATACCATGTGGATTTCGATATATAACGCAATAGGGACCATAAAAAGAGATTATTTTATATATATATGCATGAAACTCGTGTATGAAATGTAATATGTTCGACACTAAATGATGATGTTGTGTAATATAATGGTTCCTTCATTGCTGAGTCCAAAACACGAAATAAAAAGGAAAACAATAAATGTAAAAATACAAAATAAATTATGTACCGTGGCACAAAAAGTGGACAAAATGTTGCCGCAGCACAAAAGTGGCCAAAATAAATTCTCTGCCATGGCACAAAAAAGTGGCAAAATTCTACAGCGGTAGAGAATCATCTGTCCCGATTCGTATTACGAACCGTGACGCATGATCCCCTCCTTGCAACCGAGAGTGGCCACGTGGAACCCTTTTAGTCCCGGTTCGTAGCGCAACCGAGACTAAAGGGTGGGAGCTTTAGTCCCGATTGCCCCGTCCCGATTGCGCAACCGGGTCTAAAGCCCCTTACGAACCGGGACAGAAGGCCTCATTTCTACTAGTGTAGGAGGGTGGCTGTATCTAAGGCTATTTTCTTGGAAAACATATTTTTTTAGATATAACATGTCTCTATATATTTGCTGAAAAACATTTGAAAACCAGTTCTCTCATGTAGATATAGCATGTCTCTATATCTTTATTGAAAAACATTTGAAAACAAGTTTTAGTGAAACTACTAGGATGGGGTCACCCACTTTTTCCTTCTCGGTCATCCCTTAACCCAAAACACCTCCTTACCTTTTCGGTCTTTCCCATACCAACACCTTTCCAAAAGCCCTTGCATTTCTAAAATCCTTTTTTAAAACAAAACCAACACCGCTAAGAAGCAACGTTTCCAACCCGTCCATGATTGAGAACATGGATATTCAAGTAGATTAACACTCTACATAGGTTCTACACTTCTCCCACAATTACCCAACCCTGATCCCGCACGGATCGTGGGTCGAATAACCAAACAAAACCCTTGGGATACCCACTCCAGTATAGGCACCTACCCTATGCGTTGTTCCTCTCAACACCTGGGATTCAGTTACCAAGGACCATCCGGAGCGCATTTTCCACTACACAAAGTGTGCTCTTTCAATGAGAGGCTCATAGTATCAGATGACCCACAAGTATAGGGGGTGTATCGCAGTACTTTCAATAAATAGGAGTGTCGATCCCAACGAGGAGCATAAGGTGCTGAACAGTGGTATGGAGCAGGAAATCCATGTGAATACTTAGCAAACGGATTTTTAGAGGTTTTTTGATAAGGAAACAAAACAAGGAGCATGTAACAAAGGTAACAAACAAACGGAGCAAGTGGCCCAATCCTTTCTTAGAAAAGGAACAAGCCGGTGGAAATACTTATAAGGACCAAACGTTCTTGAGGACACATGGGAATTCTGTCAAGTGCTTCCGTTTCAAATAGCTGAGTACTCTTCTCTTGTGTTGTAAGTGTTGTGTGGGTGAACCTGTGCTAACATACCGACCTTACTTGGACTAATACATACTTGTGATTAAACCCCCTGCAAACATCCGTAACTACAGGAAAGTAATTAAGATATAAATCTAACCACAACCTTAAACTCTGAGATCCTACACTCCCTTGTGCAAAGGTGTCCTAAAGGGGGTTCATGTTTATGTCACTCCGGCAACCCCAAAATTAGTATCCAAATACACAATGCATTCCCTAGGCCCAAAAATGGTAAAGTATCATGTAGTCGACGTTCACATGGCACCACTAGAAGAATAGTATCACAACTTAAATACTAAACCATTGAATAATAACTCATCACAGATTCACTACTAATAACATGACTTCTCCCATGTCCTCAAGAACACAAAGAACTACTCACAAGACATCATATGGATCAAGATCAAAGATGATATGGTAATGGATAACAATCTGAACATAAACAATAATCCAATGGTTCCACTCACAAGCATCAACTACAATAGTAATTAACACCAGGAAAGTTTCCCCTAAGAACTAAAGCAATATCCAACACAATTGTTACAGTGGGACGGAGTGGTGATGATGGTGCTGGTGGAGATGATGGTGTTGATGGCGACGGTCTCCCCTCTCCGGAAAGGAATTTCCCCGGCAGAAATCTGTCTGCCGGAGAGATCTTTCTCTCTCGGTGTTTTCCGCCCCCAAAGGCAGCGGAAATCTATCTGTGGTCGCTCCCTGAGGCTTAGGGTTCCGTAGGGAAGATATAGGCGAAGGGGTGGAGTTGGAGGCCGGGCAGGTGGGCCACACCTGCCCTAGGCGCGACCCAGGGGGGACCCGTGCGTAGGGGGTGTGGGCCCCCTGCGGCCCCTCTTCGCTCCTCCTTCTGGCTTCCTTCGTCTTCTGGGAAAATAATATGTTTCCATATTTTTCTGGTATTTTCTGATATTCGCGAAATTGCACCGAAACGTCTTCTTTTCCATCAGAATCCATACTCCAACATTTCATCCTCCAAGAATCATCCAACATGCATAAACAGATGAAAAGTCATAAGTAATACCTCATAATAAGACAAATATCAATGAATAGAGGTAGATTATGATATAGAAAGGTGATGCAAATTGGGCGTATCAGTATCGACCGGCTACACCCAAAGACAGTTTGCATGTCCCTCGGACCACTGCTTATCCAAGACCCTTCACATGGGGAGACCCGACATTTGAGGGATATGATTCCTTATAAGTAGTAGTGAAGCATCCCATACCGGAGTAAAAAAATTCAAGTCAAGCCCCGTCGCACAATGTGGTTGCACTGTTTAGTTGTTCTAGCAAACTACATAAAACCGGGTATGTTTTCGTAAAAAAATTTCCTCCTTTGTCCCTTCAGTGTCCTTTGTAAAACAAAAAATTTCTTTATCCAAACTTCCTCTTGGTAAGGAAAATCTTCCCATGGTTCTACCATAAAAACCACTTATAAACATTCTAAGGGGTTTCCCAACCTATAGTTTTGCTTTGGCTGAAAGAGCCTTCCAAGGGGGTATGGTGTAAACCATCAACCTAATACACTAGGGGATGAGTAGGTGTCATCAAGGGGTTGTACTTAGAAGTACCATTGTGTAATAGCTTGGAGGAGCCAAGCCACTACTAGATATAAACAGCAATATGGTAAAACAATGCAACTTGAAAATATAGATAAGTAAAACATGCATAGGGAAATGTTAGCGCAAGCTTATGAGCAAGTAGGTGGCTTGTCTGGCTTAGCAAAATGTCCATGGACTTCTCTTTATAGCACACACTTACTCCTCCTTCCCCGAACTCACCACAATTGAATCTATGGTCGCAGACAACTAAACATGCAAAACACATAAATAAGCTTGTAAATTTAAAAGCACTCCAAAAAGACTTAAATCGTTTAAAATAGGCTTATAAGCACTTCCTTAAGCATTCAGTACATAACTATTTTCCAGTATGGTCAAATCATACCACCATATAGATATAAATTTTGTGATCTCGCCAAAATTGGGTTTACATTTTTATCATTTGTATTTATTTTCTTATGACTTTTCTAATGAAATTACTTCCTATTTTAGTATTTAAATCACCAGAAAATCTCCGTAAGTAAAATAAATTTTCCCTCAGAGAGTTTGATTGTTCTTGGAGTCCAAGATCACATAAAGTTGGAATCAACTCCAAATAATTATTTTAATGACCTAGGGAAATTTCCAAAGTCAGATATGTACTTATTTTGTCATTTGCACCACTTTTATTTTATAGACCTAAAGGGCATCAAACCAAGGACACATGCAAGGTATTGCAAATACCTAATAGTAGAAATTGGTTTCACCCCATTTAAATTTATAGAACTCTAGATAATTAATTATGAGTAAAAATGGAATTTTATCTTGATTAATTAACCCAAAACTTTTAGAGTAGATATTGGGATTAGGCCTGTGCCATTGGAATCTAATAATTTAGAGTTAAGATAAATTTGAATCTAGTCATTTGAGTACTCAGAGATGTTTAAATTGATTTATTACTAAAAATGATAGAGAAGGGCCAGAACGGGTTGGCCCCGAGTCGCACAGCATCAAGAGGGCCCAATACCGCTCCCCGGTGCAGGTAGGCGGCATTTGAACGCTGCTCGGCAAGACCGACTGGTTAGTGGGAGCGGGAGGCCGAAGGGGTATGAGGCGCCATATGCCATCGGATCAAGTGATGATCGACGGCCCACGCTCAGCAAGGAGAACATGGCGAAGCCCTAGGGAGGGTAGAGAGAAGTCAGGGAGCTCACATTGGGAACGGAGAGGCACCGACGATATGATGGGGAGATGCAGTCGATGATGTTGAATCTATCAAGGGGCAGTAGTGGAAGATTTGACGTCGGAAGGCGGCTCGCGCCGCAACACCCATAGAGCACGCTCGGAAGCATAATGGTGGCGTCGATAGGGGCATTCCTGGGCCAAAATAAGGCGGGTTAGGTGGATCTCGTAGAGAGGCGCACTATGGTGCAGAGAGTGAGAGGAGAGGTGCAAGGGACACATGGATACTTCCCCTTATTGCATGTAGACCGAGAGGGAGGTTTCTCCTTGGCCATGGCGATGGGGAGCCAGGGCAAGGCAGGGGAGTTGGGGAGTGCAAGAGGTAGGTGCGGGAGTGGAAATATAGTAGGTGGGAGCACAGAGGTGGCCTCTGGCTCTTTATTTGAAAGGGTTAGGGTTCATGGTGAACCATGGCCATATAGGGTTCTAGGGAGGGTGGAAGGTGCTGGTTTGGCAAGGAAATGGTGGTGGTGTGAGTGTGGGAGCCTAGTGCACGACAAGATGTGAAGGGGACGGGTGGAGCTGTTGCGGTACTTCTATTTTATCAAGCTAGGTAATAAGTGGCGTACTCTCTCTCCCTCCTTTTTCCAATCACTACGAAAATTTTGTGTATTTTTATCATTCATAACATGATCATCACCATAGATGGAGAGAGAGAGAGGATTTAGTGAACCCATGAACCAAGGTCAGTTATTCATATAACACTGTGTTTAGATGTATGAATTTTAGGTCAAAACTGAATTGTTCTAGAAATTCCAAATCCAAGTTGAAAAGGAAATGGACTGCAATTCCATTTCTGTTTTTTGGATGCATATGGAATTTGCGGCTTGGAATCATAGGCTAGCACCCATTTCTAGTGCAGGCCATGGAATTGAAATTTTTGTTCAATGTTGGAAATATGAACTTGTCTACATGTATACAAATAGTTGTGTATATTTGATGTTTATCTTACAATTTTCCACACATAATAGCATTAAAATACCACAACATGTCTCTCAAAAATAGCACAAAATATCACAACATGTTTCTCACAAATAGCACAAGTGGATAGTTTCTATCTTCATATAGCCACACTTACACAAGAGAACATTTCATAATCAAAGTACATGCATTGGTAGTTTATCTCAACAACCAAGCATCATAGGAACCATAAAGGTAAGGCCAAAAAATATTCCTTCTTCATGTCCTCGAGGAGCGACCGGAACGATTGGAAGGAGCGCTCATTGCCAATCAACTTCGCATAACCTGTTATAATATGGAATCACCCAAACCATCTATTTTATTGAGTGCAGCAAGGAATTCAGTTGGAAGAGTCACCTTTGGCATATGAAGTGGCTCGGTTGTCTTCAAAGCCTCATCAAAATATTTCCTCATATCTCCCATCATGCACAAGATAGCATCCCCAAGGTGTTGCCTCTTTGGAGTCACCTTAGGGGATTCTTCAACAAGCGGTGTCTCATGTTCTTGATAACATTCACCCGCTACCTTGTTCTTGTAGGCACGCGTTGTAACATCCCTAAAATCATAATTTCTAAGTTTTCATATCATTCATGCATGCATATAGATTTGAGATCAAATTTCAAACTCATTTCAGAAAAACAGAAGCACTTGGTGCTATGATTTTATGTGAACAGGTTTAAATCAAATGGTTATTCCCATTTAAAAAAAATTGATTGTTTATGAACCAAGTTTGTTGCCTTCTATGAAGATAGGTTTGAGTGTAGAATTCAAACCAAGTTTTTAAAATTGGAAATGGTTTCAAAAACCATTTTTCAAATTTTGCAAACCAAGTACCTAGTCTCTGTTATTTTTGATCTCCAAGCTTGACCAAGCCTTTACTTAGCAAACCACCTGACTTTATGCCTAATTGAGACTATCACCTGCAAAATCCAGAAGGATTTGAATTCAAAAAGAGTTTGAATTCAATTCAAAACCATTCCTGAAAATCGAAATAGAAAAAGAAAAGAAGCAAACAAAAGAAAAGGGCCAGGCGCCAGGATTTTAGCCCAGCAGTGGAACAGGCCCAACTAGCCCACCCGGGGCATTTCTTTTCCTCCCGCACGCACGAGCACACCCACTCAGCCGCTGACAGCCAGACCCCACATGCCCTCTGCTTATTTCGCTGCCAAGCGGGCCCCGTCCACGTCAGCGTCGTCTTCCCCTGATTCCGCGCACGACCTCCGCCGCTTCCCGTTGCTGCACTGATTTCGCGAGCTTAATTGGCATTGATGCAGCGAGCGTTTCTTGTCGAGCCTCTGGCTATAAGATCCCCCCATCCTCGCGACCATTTTCCCCCAAACACCCTGCTTTCACCAGTGCCAAACTCGCGATGACGCCATTGTTCGACGATCAACGAATCAGTGAGTTCCGTGCTCCCCTCTGTCTCTTGTTCATGCTGTCAAGATCAGCGAGTCCTTGCGCACCTATTGACACTCTACTTTTGACCTCGCATGACCCGTAGCTCTAGCAACGTCGATGACCGGCCGCCACCGTCCTCTGCACTAACTTCGGCGACCTCCCTCCGTAAGTAGCCACCGCCCCTTGCCCTCTAACTGATACTCCTAGAATCTCCATCGCGGTGCGCATCTAACGGTACCCTTATTTTGGCTTAGCGCGACGAGGAACCTCGCCAACGTCGACGACCGACCGTGCCCGACGTCTGCCTCTACTCCGACGAAATCTCGCCGTTCTGCAGCGCCGACGAACCAAAGCCACCTCGAGCTTCAAGACGCCATCGCGCCTGGTCTGAAGCGCCCTTGCTTCCCGGCGACCTAGAGCTCTAGCACCCATGACACGCCGCCGTCATTGCCGCTAGCGCCGCTCCTTTCTGGTTAGGAGATTTTAGCCGTCAGATCTGGATCCTACGCGTAGAAATAGTTCACTTAACAAAGGGGTATGGACAGATCCGATGCGGCGTTAGTCGATCCAACAAGAAGGGTGATCCGGTAATGCACGCCGCCAAGATAATATCGTGACGCGTTGCAAGGGTTGATTCAAAAATAGAAATTCAAATCAGATTTAGATCCCATTTTCAAATGGCTATAACTTGAGATTCCCACGTTAGATTTTTACAAATTTTATACCGTTGGAATCAGTGAGTCCAGCCCTTTCTGAATCCTCAATGTGTTTAACAAAAAATATCTGTTAAAATGACTTTGTATGCAGAAACATTTCTAGGTCCATTTTGAGTATAGATTTGGTTTAGCAAATTGTTTTAGGGCTAAATAAGTTTAGTTAGCAAACTTTGTGTCTTGTTATGTTTCTGTATCATGCACTTGCTTGGTAGAGTTTTCAAAATCATCACTTAGTAATTTCTTGCATGCATGCATTCATATTTTTGTTTGTATATAAATTGTGTGTAATTGTATGCTACAAATTTTGTGTAGATTTTGCTAGTGACTGTGATTGTGAAGAGTGCTACTCTCCCCATTACCAAGGCAAGTGATACTTCATGATATTTCCACCTTTATTTTGAATAAGCATTAGAATTATTTTGCTAAGTCTTGCATGCTACTTTTGCCAAATGCTATGTTGGGAAATCCTATGTAGTGTAGAATTGTAGAATTGCTAGGAAATTTTCCTAAGCTAAGTTACTATGCCATGCTTAGACTAGCTAGTAGAAAACAAGGGTTGGTAAAGTATGTACATGCTATGGTGAAATAATTATAAGTCCTTTTGGACTCATGCTTTTCTTAATAAAACAACTAAGTCAATGAACTTCCTGGGTGGAATGGGACTTGAATGGTGGTTTTTGGTTGAGTGGTTACACAAGGCCATGGATTTGGCTTGTGTATCTCACTTGTGGTATGCCACCCAGGCACAAAGGGATTTGGAGGCCAAGTGTTGAGAAAGCTTACAGTGCAACCACTTGGCAATATGGGCTCTGCCATGATCATATAGGTTGCTAGAACTTAGTCACTTGGACAGTTGGTGGTAGTGGGAATGATAGGTTGGAGCGTCCATTTGACTAAGGAAAGGCTTCAAAGGTCTGTCTTGGGAAACCAAGTCTGTGGGAAAGTGCACAACCTCTGCAGATGGAAAATCTAAGTACTTAGCCAGGTCCATGGCAATGAACAATTTGAGCATCAAGACATGGAAGCTACAAGAATCTCATCACTCCAACTTCTAAGTAAAACTTGTGGGTGAACAAGGGTGAAGGACCCCAATGTCTATTGGTGGTTTCTTGGGAAAGTTTTTGACAAATAAAAACTTAGTGATTTCAACTAATAGGAAAAACCTATTTTGAGCAAAGCAAGCCAAGCTACACTTAGCCAAAATGCATATAGTAATATTGACCACTTAAAATTTACTAAGGTATCACTTGCCAATACTATTCCAAAGTATTGACCCACTGTGGCTGTAGCTTGTGATGTTGCAGGTTACTCCGATGATGAGTAGGAGTCATGAGTATACACTCAACATGCTTGTCTGTGGCACATGAAGATGAAGACTTATGTTTATTTACTTATTCCAAAACTCTTGTATTAGGCCTTTGGCCCTGAGTTGTAAAAGACTATGTTTTATCTCTGGAATGAATGTAATAAACGACCTTTGTATCTTTGTACTTCATCTTAAACTATGGATGCTAGCATTGATCCAGGGACTAGCATTGCAATCACAGGGATCCTTTCCTTTACAAAGGAGGGATCTTACACGCGTATCCTTGTTAGCCTACAGAATGCAAAAAAAACTGATATAGTAAAGTTGTAAAGGTTAGCAAATGTCGGTTCCGTGGAGAAATTCGCCCGAGGGGATCATCCCAGAAGCAACTCGCGACCCCTTCACCGCCGTCTGCTCGGCCTGGGAGTGTGATACCTGGTGATTCCGTAGGAGCGGAGCTACCCGGGAAAGATCTCCGGTGCCAGGAACGGCAGGGCTACCTCTGGCCTATGACTCAAGCTACCCTACTAGAATCCATCATGGCGCATAGAGGCGGCGGCACGGGATCACCATGTTGATGCCATGCGCATTATGGCCAGCCGTGTGGCAATGCCGTGCAGCCGCATGTAAATCAACACTTTTGGTGTCCCCTTTTACGCATAAAAGGAGCCATAGGTCGAGGAGGAGAGGAGGGCAGTTGGCTTAGAGTAGGATTCCTTCCCGGGAGAAGGAATGTGTTGTAATCAGTGACAATAAGATAGTAGATATTGCATGATGTAGGGCTCCTCTCACGGCGTACCTAAACCCGGGTAAAAAAACCGCGTCACTCTCTCTATGGTTGTGTTCGTCTAGCTCGTTGATCGAACTCGTCAGACATTGTGCCCATGTCCGAACAACAAAGGGGGACTCATACGTCGGAAACGTATCCATAATTTGTGATGCTTCATGCTTGTTTTGTATCTACTTTGCTTTGCTTTGTCTACACTTTGAGTTGTTTTTATATCTTTTTCTGGAACTAACCTATTAACAAGTTGCCACAATGCCAGTGGCCTATTTTCTTCTGTTTGTGGTTCCAGAAAGGCAGAAAATCAATATTCTCGGAATTAGACGGGACAAAAGCCAAAGTTATTATTTCCCCAGAGCAACACGGAACCACGAAGAAGAGCCGTAGGGGGGCCATAGGGTGGTCGCACCCCCTAGGCGCGAGCAAGCCCTAGAGGTGCCCACAGGGGGTGTGGGTCCCCTGGACCCCCGCCGACCTTGACTCCTACGCCTATAAGAAGCCTCCGACCTAAAAACCCTAGGGCATCTAGAATAAATCCACGAAAACCTCCATAGTGCCGCTGCCACCGAAGGGTACATTCGGGGGACAGAAAGTCTCTGTTCCGGCACCCTGCCGGGACGGGGAAGTGCCCCTGGAGCCATCTCCATCGATCTCCACCACCATCTCCATCACCGTTGCTGATTCCCATGATAAGGAGGGAGTAGTTCTTCCTCGAGGCTAAGGGATCTACCGGTAGCTATGTGTTCATCTCTCTCTATGCATGATCTTGTTGTGATCATGAGCTTTGTAATCAAGTAGATCTACCTTGCTACTCAAGTGCTTCAATAGATCTCTAGCTCTCCCCATGTGTGTGAAAGTGACAACATGCACGCCATGGTGGCACTTAGGCTTGAGTCTACATAAATACTCTTTGTGCTTTAATAGATCTATGCTTTTCCCCACGAGTGTGAAAGTGACAACGGGCATACCGTGTGTAGCACTTTGGCTAGATTGAATATTTGTGATGAGTTATATTTGGAGTTGGATGTCTCTATGAAATTGTGGTGTTTGTTGGAACCATCTAGCGCTTAAGGTGACAGTGTGGGGTTATCTAGATTGGGAAGGCGGACTTTAAGGAGTGCTGTCATAGCCCTACCGATGATTAGAGTGTCCAACCGGAGAGTAGTTAAGAGTAGTATCATGAAGAGAGGATATTTATATGAGGGAGTGTTCACTAGTGGAAGTATGATCCCTAGGCCTTATTTCTAAACATTGAAACACCGTTTGCATCTAGATCTGTTGCATGTTTTCTTGCTTTAGTCTTTACCTCACCGTCAAGCTATTTTCTGGCACCGTTACCACTTGTATTTCACTATCTCTTCGCCGAACTAGTGCACCTATATTGTGTGTGTTGGGGACACAAGAGACTTATTGTATCTTGATTACAGGGTTGCTTGAGAGGGAATACCTATGACCACTTCCTCCCTGAGTTCGATAAACCTTGGGTAATCCACTTAAGAGAAACTTGCTGATGTTCTACAAACCTCTGCACTTGGAGGCCCAACAACTGTCTACAAGAATATAAGTGCGTAGACATCAAGCTCTTTTCTGGCGTCGTTGCCGGGGAGGTAAGGTAAAAGGTACTCACACCCTCCAGTGTGAGTGCTCGAAGTTATTTCCTTTAGATTCTACAGTTTTGTCTTTTTGTTTCTTGTTTTCACTAGTTAGGCTTAATGGAAAAAAATAAAAAAATTAGAGAGCTTTATAGTGTGTATCTTGACTTAGGACTTGAAGTGTTTGAAGAGAAAATTAAAAAAACCCTTGGAACTTTATTTGCATGCTAATAGCAATGTTATTAGTATGAATTCTTTGTACACCATTGTTGCTAATGCTATGGAAAAGTCTAAGCTTGGGGAAGCTAGTTTTTATGTAAATGATCTTTTTAGTCCCCCGGCTTTGGAAGATAGTTATTCTATTGCTTATGATGATACCAAACCTCCAATATATGATGATTACAATGATGAATATGATATTTTCAGTCCACCTACTATTGAGGAGGCAATTTATTGTGATTACAATATGCCTCCTATATTTTATGATTAGGGTGATGAGAATAATAATGATAGCTATTTTATTGAATTTGCTCCCACTACAATTAATAAGTATGACTATACTTATGTGGGGAGTAATAATTATCATATGCATGTGGCTCATGATAAGAATATTTTATGTGATAGTTAAGTTGTTAATTTTATTCATGATGCTACTGAAATTTATTATGAGAGAGGGAAACATGGTTTTATGTATCTCAAGAATATTAAGTTTCCCCTCTTTATGTTGAAATTTTTGAAGTTGCACTTCTTTTGCTTTCCTATGCTTGTTGCTTTGTGCTTTCATGAGTTATTTATTTACAATATTCCTATGCATAGGAAGTGGGTTAGACTTAAATGTGTTTTGAAATTGCTTCTTGATGTTCTCTTTTACTTCAATTCATATTTCTTATGTGAGCATCTTTTCAAACTATCAAGCCTAACTTAAAGGCTTTAAATAAAAGTACTTGTTGGGAGATAACCCAAGAGTTTTCTTGAGTCTTGGAAGTTATTACTTCTGTAATGACCTCTCCTTATCCTTTTTGTTTGCTTTTTGTGCCAAGAATGACCTCTAATGAGAGAGAAGTAAGATTTGGGGAGTTGCTTTTCCGAAACAGATTTTTGTCCTCCACCATAAAAATTCGTGAGGAGTCTCTGTAATTCGGATTGAGCTGAAAATTTACGAATAAATCCATCAGTATGTTAGATAACTTTTGTTAGTTTAACACTTTTTGATTTGATCAAGAGAAAGTCTTCAAAATAATCGGTTTCTACCTATTGGTCTGTTTTAATAGATTTCTGCCATTATTTGCATTTGCTTCTTATAGATTCCTTTTTGGGTTCTTTTTGGGAAATTGAGATTTTTGAAGGAGTTGCTACAGTAGCTTGTGTTTTTAGTGAAAAGTATTGCTGTTCCAAAGCTTTTCCAGAGGTCTAATATCTTTTGAATACACTAATGTTGCTAATGAAGATTGTGTAAAGTTTTGTATGAAGGAAAATTTTCAGGTGCAGAGAAAGAATGATGTAATGAGATGAAGAATGGACAAAAGCTCAAGCTTGGGGATGCCACCCGGTGTCACCCCAAGAAATACCCAAGAGGTACAAATGTCAAATCTTGGGGATGCGGCATCCCCTTCTTCATCAATAAAAATCTCAGGTCTTTCTAGACACTTTGTTTTTATTGTTTCATGCATTGTTGTGTTGTTCTTGGAGCGTCTTAGTTTTCGTTTTTGGTTTTAATTTGCTTAGTTTGCTTGAGTAAGTTGGTTGGTTACACCACACTTCTTTTGGAGAGATACACACTCTGTTTTCATTGCCTAGAACACTCTAGTTTTCATTCTTATTGTCTTGTGAGTGTTCTGTTTTGCTAGCACTGTGTTTAGCCTTAGTTTTCTTGTGCTTTCAGCTTAGAACTTTTTTAGTTATTTGTGAATTTGTGAGACATGCTCACTGATATTTATTGTTTGTTATCTTTGTGAGTTTTTTCAAATAAGTTGATTGGTGTTGGAAGAGAGTAGGAAGCTTCATGCTGAAGTGGTACAAAAGGGAGCTTGTTCTGACTGTGACTTAGACTTTATCATGTCATGCTAGATCTTTCTTTTACCATATGCTTAGTGATTTTTGATGTAGCATGACTTGTTCCAAACAATTAGGATTGCTTAATGTGCCTTGAAGGAATCATGCGTTGTTTTAGCATACAAAAGCATAGTATTGTGGTATTCTCCTTTGATGCTTTGTTTGGGTTGACTTGGCACATGCTCACACCATGTTATGACTATGAACAAGTCACCATAGCCTCTATGAACATTTAGTCCTTGACTTGTAGTACCACTCTATGCTTTGATTAGTAATGTTTTGTCGCTCTGCATGATTATGGCCATTATTGCTCTCTTAGTTGGTTGCTCCTAGTCTTTTGCTACCTCCACTTGTATGAGTAAGCTCTACTCATGCATCCAACTCCCAAGAAACCAAGTTATTCCAAAGTGTCCACTATAAATTCCTATGCATGGTGTGGTATACCATTCCAAGTATATTCTTGTTTTCATCTATCTTCCAATTAAAGAGTATTTTGTTATGTGAAAACTTAGTGATTAAAGCCCTCACGAACTTGACGGCACACTTTATATTCCTTGACCCTAATAAACTTGAACCATTGTGTCATCTATGTTGTATATGCTTGCACTTATACGTTGGAATTAGCAGAACCGTGTTGTCACAGGGAACGTTTTCAACATTGCACTTGTACTTTGTACTCGGTTGATATCATGTTCTTTTGTCTATGGATGTCACCGGTGTGAAATAAAGAGGGAACTTGTAAGTCCATGGAGTTTGTATCCTGTGTTAGAGAAACGCCTGGGCCGCTAGCCTAAGCCATGCCTAATCATGGTGGAAACTTGCAGCATCACAGTGAGCTAGCTATGAAGCATCCTTAATAAAAAGCTATGCATATGGTAAAAAAAAAGATTGTTGAGATGCTCATTGTCTGCTTGCCTTGTCATTTTGGTTATGGGAAAGCTCTTGTACCATGTGCAAGGGTACCTGCTAAGTTCTCAATGATATGCAAATACTTACAGTGACAAGAACTTACAGGTGACTGAAGTTGAGTAGCATGAGGTGTGGCACTCGTATTCAAGGGACTTGAGATTTCCAACTTATACTTTGTCAAGCATATACTCCATAGTTTGTTCACTTTAACCTTAATCACTTCAAGATGCTTATGATAGGGGCAATGAGGGCTGAAAGCTAACAAGTACCATAATTTTTGGAAGCTCTTTTTGAAACTTGAAATCCATGCTTCCCTTATGAAGGGCCTTTCTTCCACCATTATTTGAGTCTCCACCTTCTACCTTTAGGCACCATTAAGAGAGCATAGTTGTCATTCTGTGTGCAGTGTTCCAAAGCTTATTGATTGATGCATGTTGTGATATTACTTGTTCTTGTGCTATTTGTTTCTAGTCACCCTTGTGAACTTTGAAGGTGTCCTATGCATCTATTTGCTACTCTATGAGGGACAAGCTGATTGCTTCTATGCCATGTTTTCTGTATGTGAAAAAAACAAACGTTTTTCAATGCATGTTATTCATGATCTTTGTTTGTAGCCTTTCATGTTGCATGCATAGTTATAGGGGCGGATCCAGGCCTGGTGCTGCCGGTACTCTAGCACCGATCTAGCAGCTGCACTGCCTTGTGCATGTCTTAATTTTAAGTCTTTGTATATAAAAATTCTGAGTAACTAGCTCCATTTAGCAAGGATTAGCACCACCCATTGGGTCTTTCTAGCTCCGCCCCTGCGTAGTTACTTTGTCTTAATGTTAGAACTCCATCTTTCATGCACATGTATAGAGTTCTTTGATCCCAGCTTTCAATGCTTGCAAATGGTTTGATCTTGGTTTTGATGGTGCATGTCACCTCAAAAATTATTCTTTTTATCACTTACATACTCGAGGACGAGCAGGAGTTAAGCTTGGGGATGTTTGATACGTCGGAAACATATCTATAATTTTTTATGCTCCATGCTTGTTTTGTATATACTTTGCTTTACACTTTGAGGTGTTTTTATATCTTTTCTGGAACTAACCTATTAACAAGTTGCCACAGTGCCAGTTGCCTGTTTTCTTATGTTTGTGGTTCCAGAAAGGCAGAAAATCAATATTCTCGGAATTGGATGGGACAAAATCCAAAGTTATTATTTTCCTGGAGCAACACGGAACCATGAAGCAGAGCCGAAGGGGGGCCACAGGGTGGTCGCACCCCCTAGGCGCGGGAAAGCCCTGGAGGCACCCACAGGGGGTGTGGGCTCCCTGGACCCCCACCGACCTTGATTCCTGTGCCTATAAGAAGCCTCCGACCCAAAAACCCTAGGGCATCTAGAAGAAATCCACGAAAACCTCCATAGTGCCGCCACCACCAAAGGAGAGATTCGGGGGACAGAAAGTCTCTGTTCCGACACCCTGCCGGGACGAGGAAGTGCCCCCAAAGCCATCTCCATCGATCTCCACCACCATCTCCATTACCGTTGTTGATTCCCATAATGAGGAGGGAGTAGTTCTTCCTCGAGGCTAAGGGCTCGACCGGTAGCTATGTGTTCATCTCTCTCTCTATGCATGATCTTGTTGTGGTCATGAGCTTTGTAATCAAGTAGATCTACCTTGCTACTTAAGTGCTTCAATAGATCTCTAGCTCTCCCCGTGTGTGTGAAAGTGACAGCGTGCACGCCATGGTGGCACTTAGGCTTGAGTCTACATAAATACTCTTTGTGCTTTAATAGATCTATGCTTGTCCCCACGAGTGTGAAAGTGACAGCGGGCATACCGGGTGTGGCACTTTGGCTAGATTGAATATTTGTGATGAGTTATATTTGGAGTTGGTTGTCTCTATGAAATTGTGGTGTTTTTTGGAACCATCTAGCGCTCAAGCTGACAGTGTGGGGTTATCTAGATTGGGGAAGGCGGACTTTGAAGAGTGTTGTCATATCCCTACCGATGATTAGAGTGTCCAACCGGAGAGTAGTTAAGAGTAGTATCATGAAGAGAGGATATTTATATGAGCGAGTGTTCACTAGTGAAAGTATGATCCCTGGGCCTTGTTTCTAAACATTGAAACACCGTTTGCATCTAGATCTGTTGCATGTTTGCTTGCTTTAGTCTTTACCACACCGTCAAGTTATTTTCTGGCACCGTTACCACTTGTATTTCACTATATCTTCGCCGAACTAGTGCACCTATATTGGGTCTGGGACACAAGAGACTTCTTGTATCTTGATTGCAGGGTTGCTTGAGAGGGAATACCTTTGACCACTTTCTCCCTGAGTTCGATAAACCTTGGGTAATCCACTTAAGGGAAACTTGCTGCTGTTCTACAAACCTCTGCACTTGAAGGCCCAAAAACTATCTACAAGAATAGAAGTGCGTAGACATCAGGGACTCACACCCCCGATAGTAGAAAATAAAATATGTAATGTTAACTACCTCCACATAGCGAGTCCACACTTCTTCACTTTCAATTGACACCATGTTTTTGTCCCAATCCCATCCAAAGCCACTTTGAGCAGGCATCTTGGTAATGATTTCATAATGCTCGTCAAATGTTCTAATCCTTTCAATGATGTTGTTCTTCGTGATGTCTACTTCACATTTATCCTTGACATGCTTAATGCAATCATTGTATACATGTGGTTTTCAACCGTTTTGAGCATGGTCACCATTGTTGTGATGCTCAACAAGCACGGACAATAGTGTCGCGTCCATCTCAGGAGTCCATGCAAGGTAATTCCTACTACCTTTCTTTGGTTTTGGGTCAGCCATGCTTCTACGTGTACAAATATTACCCAAAGGCACCATATGCCTAACTACGAGCACGCTGGGTACCATCACAAATAGACCATATGCTAGCTACCACACGACTAGCATCATCACCATACAACGCTTTCTTATTTTGGGACTATTGTTGACTTGCAACCCACTCTTTCAAGTAGTATCAAGTGGATCTAAATGGAGATATAAATACAGGTTCATTGGTATATCTAGCATCAACTAGGTAGTACTTTCCTATTGTCAAGTAAATAAGTTAGGCAACAAATAACTGTGAGAAATACAAAGTCAAGAGATAGAGTGGTACCCTATGGTACAACAAATGCTTCTTGATGATTAATTATCATATCATCTTTTAGCACCCTCGAGTCTGATGCTGAGCCCTTCCAACCAGGCAGAACATAGAGAAATTTCGTGTTCCAGTAAACCACACCTAGCATGTTAGTAGTGATTTCTTGATGTCTGTTCCTATACCTCCTTTTGTCAGCGACACTAACATACACAGGAATATGACAGCCATCTAGTGCTCCAAGTGCGTCGGGAAATCACTTCCATTTGTAATCATTGGGAGGATGGAACGAAGGATAGGGAAGCTTGATGAACTCCCCATTTAGAGATAGGATAGATGATAACACAGTAGAGATGTTCCTACTTATAGTCTCTATCGACCGCTGGTACGTGCCACTTAACACTCTCATTTTAATTCCATGTCCAACAACTTGTAAGAACATAACAACATTTTCTTCTACCGTCACAAACATTCTATCTTTGAGACCGCACTTCTTGCGCAACATAGCACAAAGATCATGAAAGTTTCTTTTAGGTAAGTGGAGCTTATCATAGAAATATGCCTCGGACCCATCATATGTTTTTTTCAATTTTTACTTTCTACATACAATTTTCTACTCATCATTATTGAAGCATCATAAATACCTAGGTCCCCTCTACGTGCTAAGATGAGCTAGAGCAAGAAATAACATCTCAAATAAAATTCTCATCAGTAATACCCTTTTCGTTTTCCTTCTTTTGTTCCTTTAAAATAACAAACGCACACACTATTCACCTCATAAGTTCTGCAAACTCTTGTAGGCTCGTGAGCTACGCGATTAGTGTTTGGCTAATAACATGAAAATTGAACTCGTACAATCATCAAGAGGATCGAATGGGGAGCGTCTCTGTATCAAAGGAAATTCTTTATATATGCCTCTATGGTGAACATATCTGTCTGGAATATGCAACTTGTATTTCTCTGGGGGCCAAAGGCCATAATATATAGTACATGTACAGGTGGAAATATGCAGGAAAACCCCCTAACAAGTGGGGACATACAATATACAAATATACATCTAACACCCCCCCCCCCCTCAAACTCATGGTGGATCAACAACACTGAGTTTGGAGAGAAAGAAAGTATGCTGCGCAATAGTCTGTGCCTTCTTAAAGAAATCCGCCAACTGTAACTTTGAAGGTACATACTGAAGCGCAACAACCTGAGCCTGCACCTGAGCACGTGTATAGAAAGCATCAACACCAATATGCTTGGTAAGCTCATGCTTGAACGGATCACGTGCAACACTAATAGCACCTGTACTTTCAGACAAAATAAGAGTGTGTGTGGTAATAGAGACCCCAAAATCCGCAAGCAACCACCGTAACCAGGTCACCTCAGCAATCAACAAGGACATAACACGCAACTCAGCCTCGACACTCGAATGGGAAACCACTGTCTATTTCTTTGTCTTCCAAGCAATGAGCGAACCACCAAGAAACACACAGTAAGCAGAAAGTGAACGGCGATCCAAAGGATCACTCGCCCACGTGGCGTTCGAATAGCACTGGAGTTGGAGGGAGCTGGAACAAGGAAAGAAAAGGCGACGAGTAATCGTACCATGGTGGTAACGAATGTAACACCCTCAGAATCGGACCTATGCAAGTTTGGGCAAAATTCACCAAACCCGCATAGAAACGATTCAAAGGTGCCCACCAGGCACTTTCGTGCGGGTGGAAAACGAAGTAATAACATTACACAACAGTCCTCGATGGGACCCACAGAACAGATATATATATAACAGCGACTCAAAGAGTCAAGAATACAGATACGATATACAAAGATCCAAATCACCTTGCAAACGGTATAGCGTCCAGCTACGGACAAGATGCAAATGGGGCTAAGAGCCCTGAAGAATAACCAATGGCGTCCATAACCCTGCCTGTGCCAAGGGTAACTGCTAACGGCCGATCTCAAAACCGCTTAAACAAAAGGGGTACCGACAAAGGGCAAAGGAAAAGGAGGAGCGTCGATCGAGGCGATGCAGCGAGGCTAGAATTGGCGGTCCTCGCCACATAGGTATGGTGGATCAAGCGCAGCGCAAAGATGCACTAAACAACCTATAGAGACTCGATACAAGGCGGTTATCAGAGAGGGGTGAGAATGACCTATCCGGATCCAACCTGAAGCTAACACCAATCAAACCCATCCTGGCGTTTCCCCCTCGAGACCAAACGAGGAAGTCAACCGAGGAACTCACACCGTTGGCAGTTTTACTTATTCAGTTATCGTTGCAGTAATTACTAGTCAGATATAGATATTCATCCTGATAAAATAAGCAGTGGGCACTTTTAGTTAACCATTCCGTTATAGTGGCAACAATTACTAATCAGGTACAGATAGCATGAGATAAACCCAAAACCCAGCAGTTGTTGGTACTTTTAATCAGCCATTCCGTTGTAGTTGCAATACTTACTAGTCGATACAATTGTCGCTGGCGACAACCAAACAAGCAATTGTGGGCAGTATTAATTAGCCATTCCATTATAGTGAAGCTGATTACTAGTCATTATAAGTCAAATTTATAGCAGAACTTTAGTTATGCTTGTCTATGATCGAGAAACTGTGCTCCAAGTCGTCCATATCCGCGGACACGGCTTTGAAAGTTTTACCGGCGGTGCACCAATAGCAACACACTCGATCAACCTCGGAAAACCAAATCAAAACCCAACGAGGCTTTCACGACAAAGCAATCACAAGATTGAGAAATATTTCGGGGCCACCCTTGGAGTACTCCATACGGCAGTAAGCTTCAGACGGACCCCAAAGTTTGTGGGGTCAGTAAACGACAGATCCCCAAACGGGACTGTCGATACACGTAAACGGGTCACAAGTCCTAACAAAGCAGTGACTCGCACAATCGTAAATAAAGCGAGAACATGGCATAAAGTGCAGGATAGTAATAAAGCCCCAAACTAGTTTGTGGCCCCGAAATAAGACGAATCAAGCTCCTGAGGGGTCCCATATACCTCCCGGATGTGGATAGCGCGATAAAACAAGGAACAGGAATCAAGTACTCGGGGTCTTACGGGACACAAGTGGGCGTTCGGAAACCAAATATTATCTATCACCCACCGATGCCTCTGCTTATTTCAATTTTAGTTGTTAAACAGGAATTAAAGTGAACAATAAGTAAAGCTCTGATCAGCTCCAACAACATCATGCGGCAATACATCAACAACTGTGGCACTTGACGACACACAACAGCACTAGAGCAAGCGACTACGACACGCAAGTCCAACTATCTACCAAACAATAGGTAATAGGTTGTGTCCGAGGCAATATAGGGCTGCAAGGGATATCACGGGTACGGGAAACTAGAGCATCGCAACACAGATAGCAATAGATCAACAGGAGGGAAGTAAATACTATACAAGTAAGATAGGTAGAAAGGGGGAGATGCTCGCCTGAAAACATTGTTGAAGGTTCAACCGAAGATCGGGACGAAGCTCACATCAACTCAACGGCCTTATCCGCGAAGAAGCAAAACACTAGAAGAAACACCGGATGCAATATTTAATACAACGGTAGAAGATCGGCATGATGCATGTATGATGCATGGCATGACAAGGTGCGATGCAATTAGGTCATATTAAGTGGAACCGGGGTCCCGACAATTAATTAGATGGTGCAGGTTATTTAGATCCCCCGCAATTTAAATGTTGTTTAACAAGACAAGATAAGATACCGGTTCGCTACACAAGTTTAAATGAGGCCGATATGAGACTAGATTTGCCCGCATATGGGCCCCATATTTAATTATCAGGTGATTCGGCTTAAGGCCCCCAGACCAATGAGATGCATGCGAGATGACAATTAAATATGCGACAGGTTGTTATTATATTATAAAAATAGGGTTCTCGGATAAGAGGTTCACACTTTGAGGGGTCTCGGCGATCTTGGGGTTCCGGGGTTCGGGGTCGGTCTCAGGGTCCGGGGTTCGACGGTTCGGGCTCAGGGTCCAGATCTGGGGTTCAGGGTGTGCGGATCGGGGTAGATCTTGTTGCGCCCGGGAAGCAGGTCTTGGCATTAGGAAAGGAGTACTCGGTTCGGTGCCGGGGTTGCCTCGGATTCTTCGGGGTTGTTCTTGTCGCACGCAGATCTTGTCGGGTCCCACAGGGTCGGTCTTGCCGTTGCGAGGGTCTTGTCGGGCCTGCGCCATCGAGGCGGTCTTGGCGAGGGAAGAAGCACTTGACGTTCTGCATCGATGTTCTCGGAGGACGATGTCGGTCTTGGGTTTAGCGTCGATGGATCTTGGCGATTCCATGAAGGAGGCCTTGGCGCTGCCTGTGTCGATCTCCGGCACCGTGTTTCTCGGGTGGTTCCTCGATGGTCGGTGAACTTGGTACTCAAGTCAAAGTTTTCTCCCGAAGATCTTGGGGTTCGCCTTGGTTTGCGGATGCCGAACTTGTGTTGGACTCGCGTTCGGGACATAAGGACGATGTGCACTTTCGTCACCGCGTACACGCCTAGCCATCGAGGCGCCGAGGCAGCCGCCCACACGGTTGAAGGCGCCGGAGGATGAGGAGCGCTGGCTGTGCGGCCCGCAGGAACGGCTCGGTGGAGGGGCCCACCGCGGCGGCCGGGCCCGCGCGGCGACGGACGCGGGAGAAGGCTCAGGGGCCGGACGCGGCTCGGGACGGCGGCGCTTGCTCGCCAGCGCGGTGGGGACTGCATGCAGGTGTGGCGAACGCGACGCCGCGAGGAGGCGCCGCGACGAGCTGGCCCGGACGCGTTGCCGACGCGGAGGAGGCGCTGGCGAGCTCTGGCGGCGAGGCGCCAGTGGCGGGCCGGGCCGACGCTGAGGGGCACTGAGGCGAGCCGAGGGCCTGCCGCCGGGAGGCGAACGGTGGTCGTGACGCAGGCGAGGCGAAGGGGAGGCACCGGCGACGGGCGGAGCGCCATGGGCGAGGAGGGTGAGGTGGTGGACTAGGTGAAAAAGGGAGGGGGAGAGGCTGGATGGATGAGGTGGCAGGTGGGTACAGTTTGGGTGAGAGGGTGAGGTGGCGGTCTGCTGTTGTTGGGTAGGGATAGGTTGGGTGAGACTAGGATTTAGGAGGGCTGTTTTATTATTTTCTGGGGTGGTCGTTCGGGTCGCTTCGGCCCGTTCGACTGCCCCACTAAAATAATTGTAATTTTTATTTACTTCAAACAAAGCTTTTGCAACCCGATTTCGGGCAAAATAAAATATTCCGGGGACCCGGTTTTCGGTGTTTGAAAAAGATGGGGCGTTTTAGAAAAAACGAAACGGGTTTGGCGAAAGTAGTTTTGGCAAACAATGCATGATGATGACAATGTAATGCACAAATTCAACGCGATTTTCTAGTAGTGGTTTTGCGGGATGCCACAATTCGACACCACTAACAAGGGATCTCGCCCTCGAGATCCGCCTCATGGTACCGGAAGGGAAAGGTCGGCGATTGGCGTCTTCTCGCTTCGTGTAGATCCTCGCGACACCACTAACGAGGGTTCCTTCTTCATCTGGAATGCGGCGACACCACCAACAAAGGGTCGTTGTTCCTGATTGTCGAGAGAACACTCCGGAGAAACAAAGGACGAAGTTGAAGGTAAGGCCACCTCTAACTTCCATGGATAGAGTAAAACTGCTGGATCCACTGATTCAACGTACAAGAGCGGATGATAAGAGCAGTGGTAGGGTAGCTACTCCATCCCGCACTCAAACCATTACTCTGCACACGAATAAGCGGATTAAGCATCCAACTCTCGGAATCAGACTGAAGATCTCGACAAACGAGGTTCGGATCAAAGGAGTGATGCAGACTCTGCATCGGATCTGGCGTAGAGGATGTCAACACATCGGGAAACACCGGAAGATACAACAGAAAACGTATGAAAGACACACTGATTAGGTTTCGCGATGGTTCCGTTGGCATGAACAACACATGCTCAAGGTCGGCTCCAACTTCACCAAAGCTCGTCCTTCTCAGATGTTTTTCAACGACACTGATATCCAGCAAGGAACACATGGGGTTAAAGAGCTCAAGAGCAAGAGATTGAAGGAAGGGTACAACTGACAAGTTGCAGATTGATGATCGAAGAACCTCCGTTACAAAAGGGGGAAAGCGAAACCCTGAAGGTACGACGGAAACCCAACCACGAGAAATCCTGGACTCGAAGAAAGAGATGAGAGCGGATTCAAAACACGTCGAGATAAGAGGAGAATAGCAGAGGGGTAAGGAGTAAAATCAGACCTAATCAGAACTATCCAACCGATTTTGCAAAATAGTTTTGACACTCTACTTCGGCCGTTAGCTAGGTTATCCTACAGGCTGGACTTGTGGGTATCGCAACCGAGCTCGATACCACTGTAACACCCTCAATCGGACCTATGCAAGTTTGGGCAAATTCACCAAACCCGCAGAAACGATTCAAAGGTGCCCACCAGCACTTTCATGCGGGTGGAAAACGTAATAACATTACACAACAGTCCTCGATGGGACCCATGTAATGTATATATATATAACAAATGACTCAAAGAGTCAAGAATACGAATCTGATATACAAAGATCCAAATCACCTTGCAAACGGTATAGCGTCCAGCTACGGACAAGATGCAAATGGGGCTAAGAGCCCGAAGAATAACCAATGGCGCCCATAACCCTGCCCGTGCCAAGCCGGAAGTGTAACCCCGCTAACGGCCGATCTCAAAACTTGCTTAAACAAAAGGTGCCGACAAAGGGCAAAGGAAAAAGAGGAGCCAAGATCGAGGCCAGTACACGGCGAGGCTAGAATTCGGCGGTCCTCGCCTACATAGGTATGGTGGACTGAAGCGGCAGCGGCAGCATGCACTAAACAACCTATAGAGACTCGATACAACTGGCGGTTATCAGAGAGGGGTGAGTATGACCTATCCGGATCCAACCTGAAGCTAACACCAAACAAACCCATCCTGGTGTTTCCCCCTCGTGACCAAACGAGGAAGTCAACCGAGGAACTCACACAGTTGGCAATTTTACTTATTCAGTTATCGTTGCAGTAATTACTAGTCATTATAGTTAATCATCCTGATAAAATAAGCAGTGGGCACTTTTAGTTAACCATTCCGTTATAGTGGCAACAATTACTAATCAGGTACAGATAGCATGAGATAAACCCAAAACCCCACAGTTGTTGGTACTTTTATTCAGCCATTCCGTTGTAGTTGCAATACTTACTAGTCAGATACAATTGTCGCAAGCGACAACCAAACAAGCAATTGTGGGCAGTATTAATTAGCCATTCCATTATAGTGAAGCTGATTACTAGTCATTATAAGTCAAATTTATAGCAGTAAACTTTAGTTATGCTTGTCTATGATCGAGAAACTGTGCTCCAAGTCGTCCATATCCACGGACACGGCTTTCAGAAAGTTTTACCCGGCCGGGGTGCACCAATAGCAACACACACTCGATCAACCTCGGAAAAACCAAATCAAAACCCAACGAGGCTTTCACGACAAAGCAATCACAAGATTCAGAAATATTTCAGGGGGCCACCCTTGGAGTACACCCGCAACGAAGTAAGCTACCTCCGAGACGGACCCCAAAGTTTGTGGGGCCGGCGGTAAACGACAGCAGATCCCCAAACGGGATCATCGATACCACGAACGGGTCACAAGTCCTAACAAGACAAAGCAGACCGCACAATCGTAAATAAAGCGAGAACATGGCATAAGTACAGATAGTAATAAAGCCCCAAACTAGTTTGTGGCCCCGAAATAAGACGGAATCAAGCTCTGCCGAGGGTCCCATATACCTCCGGATGTGGATAGCGCGATAAAACAAGGAACAGGAATCAAGTACTCGGGTCTTACGGGACACAAGTGGGCGTCGAAACCAAATATTATCTATCACCCACCGATGCTCGCTTATTTCAATTTTAGTTGTTAAACAGAATTAAAGTGAACAATAAGTAAAGCTCTGATCAGCTCCAACAACATCATGCGGCAATACATCAACAACTGTGGCACTTGACGACACACAACAGCACTAGAGCAAGCGACTACGACACGCAAGTCCAACTATCTACCAAACAATAGGTAATAGGTTGTGTCCGAGGCAATATAGGGCTGCAAGGGATACCACGAATGGAAACTAGAGCATCGCAACACGTATAGCAATAGATCAACAGAGGGAAGTAAATACTATACAAGTAAGATAGGTAGAAAGGGGGAGATGCTCGCCTGAAAACATTGTTGAAGGTTCAACCGAAGATCGGGACGAAGCTCACATCAACTCAACGGCCTTATCCGCGAAGAAGCAAAACACTAGAAGAAACACCGGATGCAATATTTAATACAACGCGAAGATCGGCATGATGCATGTATGATGCATGGCATGACAAGGTGCGATGCAATTAGGTCATATTAAGTGGAACCGGGGTCCCGACAATTAATTAGATGGTGCAGGTTATTTAGATCCCCCGCAATTTAAATGTTGTTTAACAAGACAAGATAAGATACCGGTTCGCTACACAAGTTTAAATGAGGCCGATATGAGACTAGATTTGCCCGCATATGGGCCCCATATTTAATTATCAGGTGATTCGGCTTAAGGCCCCCAGACCAATGAGATGCATGCGAGATGACAATTAAATATGCGACAGGTTGTTATTATATTATAAAAATAGGGTTCTCGGATAAGAGGTTCACACTTTGAGGGGTCTCGTCGATCTTGGGGTTCCGGGGTTCGGGGTCGGTCTCAGGGTCCGGTTCAGTTCGGCTCGTGGTCGGATCTGGGTTCGTGGTGCGGATCGGGGTAGATCTTGTTGCGCCCGGGAAGCAGGTCTTGGCATTAGGAAAGGAGTACTCGGTTCGGTGCCGGGGTTGCCTCGGATTCTTCGGGGTTGTTCTTGTCGCACGCAGATCTTGTCGGGTCCCACAGGGTCGGTCTTGCCGTTGCGAGGGTCTTGTCGGGCCGCGCCATCGAGGCGGTCTTGGCGAGGAAGAAGCACTTGACGCTCGCATCGATGTTCTCGGAGGACGATGTCGGTCTTGGTTTAGCGTCGATGGATCTTGGCGATTCCATGAAGGAGGCCTTGGCGCCCTGTGGTCGATCTCCGGTACGTTTCTCGGTGGTTCCTCGATGGTCGGTGAACTTGGTACTCAAGTCAAAGTTTTCTCCGAAGATCTTGGGGTTCCGCCTTGGTTTGCGGATGCCGAACTTGTGTTGGACTCGGGCGTTACTGGGACATAAGGACGATGCGCACTTGCCGTCACCGCGTACACCCAGCCATCGAGGCGCTGCCGAGGGCAGCCGCGCCCACACGGGTTGAAGGCGCTGGAGGATGAGGAGCGGCCCTGGCGCGTCGGGCCGCCAGGAACGGCTCGGTGGAGGCCCACCGGCGGCGGGCGGTGGCCCGCGGGCGAGACGCGGGAGAAGGCTCGCGGCCGGACGCTGGCTCGGGACGGCGGCGCTTGCTCGCTTCAGCGGTGGGGACTCAGCGCTGCCAGTGGCAACGCGACGCCGGCGAGGGAGAGGCGCTGGCCGGGCCCGGACGGCGGTTGCCGACGCTTGAGGAGGCCGGGCGAGCTCGGGCGGAGACAAGCCGGGTCAGCGGCCACGCTGAGGGGCACTGCGGCGGAGGCCGAGGGCCTGGCGGCAAGGGAGGCGAACGGTGGTGTGGCGACGGGCGAGAGGCGGGAGGGCACCGCGACGGGGCGCTACCGGGCGGTGAGAGGTGGACTAGGTGAAAAGGGAGGGGAGGCTGGATGGATGAGGCGGTGGGTGCAGTTTGGGTGAGAGGGTGAGGTGGCTGCATGTTGTTGGGTAGGGATAGGTTGGGTGAGACTAGGATTTAGGAGGGCTGTTTTATTATTTTACGGGTGGTCGTCGTCGCCGGCCCGCTCGACCGCCCACTAAAATAATTGTAATTTTATTTACTTCAAACAAAGCTTTTGCAACCCGATTTCGGGCAAAATAAAATATTCCGGGGACCCGGTTTTCGGTGTTTGAAAAAGATGGGGCGTTTTAGAAAAAACGAAACGGGTTTGGCGAAAGTAGTTTTGGCAAACAATGCATGATGATGACAATGTAATGCACAAATTCAACGCGATTTTCTAGTAGTGGTTTTGCGGGATGCCACAACGAAGAACACGGAGAAGATGACTATAGTGAACAGTGGTAGGAGCGGAAACAAACTGACTCATAATATGAACAGGATAAGATATGTCAGAATGAGTGGCAGCAAGATAAACAAGACTCCCAACAAGATGGCGATAACGCGTCGGATCAGGAAGAGGATCACCATCAGTAGGTTGAAGCTTAACATTAAGCTCCATAGGGGTCTCAACAGTGCGCTCATCCCTAAGCGCGGCACGAGCAAGAATATTCTGAATATACTATTCCCGAGAGATGAAAAAGCCATCAGAGGTGGAGGAAACCTCAATCCCAAGAAAATATCGAAGAGGACCAAGATCAGTCATAAGAAACTGATCACGAAGACGGGCCTTAACGAAGGCGATATACTCAGGATCATCACCAGTAATGATCATATCATCAACATAGAGAAGAAGAAGAGTGCGTCCACGAGGAGAAGTGTGAACAAACAACGCTGTATCATGAGCACTAGGAGAGAAACCAGCAGCAGTCACCATAGAGGCAAAGCGCTCAATCCAGGCACGAGGGGCCTGTTTGAGGCCATAGAGAGAACGCCGAAGATGGCAAACCATCCCAGTGGGAACGACATACCCAGGACTGCATGTAAATCTCCTCACTCAACTCACCATTAAGGAAAGCGTTCTGAACATCAAGCTGGAACACAGACCAGTGACGAACAGAAGCGACAACAAGAAGAGTGCGCACAGTGGTCATATGAGCCATAGGAGCAAAGGTCTCATCATAGTCACGACCGTGCTCCTGCTGAAAACCATGAGCCACAAGACCCGCTTTATAGCGCTCAAGAGATCCATCAGAGCGAGTCTTAATTTTATAGACCCACTTACAAGTGATAGGACGAACACCGGGAGGGGAGAAACAAGATCCCAGGTGCCAGTGCGCTCAAGCGCAGTAATCTCCTCAGCCATGGCCATCTGCCATTCAGGATAATGCTCAGCATCCCGATAAGAAGTCGGCTCAGAGGCAACAGAAAGACCATACTGACTAGGAGAGCAACGGTTGGGGGCACGACGTTGACGAACATGACGAGTAGAGGGAAGCTCATCAGAGGAAGACGACTCAGGAGACGACGATGAAGAAGAAGGAATAGCAGAGGAAGGCTCCGGAGAACGAGGAGAACTAGGGGAACTAGACAGAGCAGAGGAGGATGGTGTCGAAGAAGAGACATCAGGGAGAGTGGGTTCTGAAGAAGACACGATAGGAGTAGAAGGAGGTGTGCCAGGAAAAACAAGAAAAGAGATATCTTCCACCGGGTAGGTACCAGCGGTGGGACAAGGATAGAAAGGGCGCGTCTCATCAAAGGTAACGTCGCGAGAGATATGCATCCGACGACCAACGGGGTCCCAACAGCGATAGCCCTTATGCTCATCATTGTATCCAAGAAAAACACACTCAACAGACTCAGCGATCAGTTTGGTGCGTTCACGAGGAGCAAGGAGAACATAGCAAACACAACCAAACAAGCGAAGCATGGAGTAGTCTGGAGAATGACCAGATAGGCGCTCAAGAGGGATACCACCCTGCAGAGCGGCAGAGGGCTGAATATTGATGAGGTAAGCCGATGTAGCGACAACCTCAGCCCAGAAATGCGGCGGAAGGGAAGAAGCAATCATCATGGCACGAGTGGTCTCAAGAAGATGATTTGCTGCGCGCCAAGAACGCCATTCGGCATGTCGCCAGACGGAGAACTGAGCAAGGGTACCCTGCTCAGCAAGAACACCTCGCAGCATCTGGGAGATATACTCACCAGCAGAATCAGCACGAAACACACGAATGGGTGTATAATATTGTGTATGGACCATGGGCGCAAAACGCTGATATATGGAGAGCACTTCACTGCGAGAGCGCATAAAATACAACCAAGTGTACCGAGAAAAATCATCGATGAATAAAATATAGTAGCGATGGCCCCATTTCGAAGCAAAAGGAGCCAGACCCCAAACATCGGAATGAACTAAATCAAAAGGTCGCTGAGATACAGACGCGCTAGTAGGATAGGGAAGCTGAATCTGTTTGCCCAACCTATAGCCCTGACAATGTAAATACCCATCTCATGAGACAGACCCAGAAGACCACGATGAACTAATGATGACAGGCGAGAGTCACAAAGGTGACCAAGACGATGATGCCACTGTTGAAAGGAGCTGGTAGCAGAGGCGACGACCGGAGAAGAACTATCAGATGAAGTGGCAGCGGAAGGAACACGAAGCCAGTCTAACTCCCAAAGTCCTGAAGAGTCACGGCTGCGAGGGTTACTCAACCAGGACACATGTGCGACGGTCGACAACACAAGAATCATCATCAAGAATGACGCAACAACCAGAGTCAGTAAGCTGGCTAGCAGAGAACAGATTCATCTTAAGACGAGGAACATGAGAAATATCAGGAACAGAAAAAGAAGAAGTAGAAAGGGTGGCTCGACTAGAAACAGGAAGAGAGGCACCATCAGCCGTGAAAACACGGACAAGAGAAGGGAGAGAACGAAGAGCGGACAAAAAATAAGACTCAGAGGTCATATGAAAGGAAGCTCTAGAATCCAGATACCACGAGGATGTGTCTGACTGTGTAGAAGGCGGTGGTCGCGCAGTACCTGAAGAATAAGTCACAGAACCAACAGTGCCTATCGAAGAAGAGCCTGTAGCAGCAAGCAGACCGCGAAGACTCCTGATAATGTCCTGATCGGATAGAGCAACTGCTGAAGATCCGGAAGGAGCCAACTGCCCATGAGCCTGGTGCTGCTGACGTAAACTGGGATCCCGTGTATAACAGGTGGCCCAAGTGTGGCCATCCTTGTTACAGTAAGAGCAATGACGAAGAGAACCACGGCGACCCTGACCACGAGCCTGTTGGTGCTGACCCTGACCCTGAGACTGCTGGTGCTGACTCTAACCCTGACCTGGAGGAGTGGGTAGTATCGGCGGCGGCACAGAGGACCGCGACTGAGTCGAGGGAGCAGACAACATAGGAGGACCACGAGTAGCAAGCACAGATGGAACCACAAGAAGACCAGCACCACGGAGACGGGTCTCCGCAGCCCGAAGCTCAGACAACACCTCAGAGAGTGGAACACGACCACGAGCATTCAGCTGGGCACGTTGGGGCACAAACTCCTGGCGGAGCCGAGACAGAAACTCATAGATGCGGTGAAACTCCTAATCCGAGCGCACAATCTGGCAGCACGAGCATGTGCCACAAACAGCAGTATGGAGAGAATCAAGCTGACGCCAGATAGCAACACTCTGAGTATAGAACTCATCAATAGTGGAATCACCCTGCTGAAGAGCATGCTCCTGGCGAACCACTGACAGGTAAAGAGCATCCCCAGACGGCTGGTAGCGCTGACGAAGATGTGTCCACTGAGCGGCAATGAGGGGAGACTCATGAACTCAGCAGACATCTTTGAGGCGTAACACCGAGGTGAGAACAGCAGCAGCACGAGCATCCTCATCGACCCACTAAGTGTAGGCAGTCAGAGCGTGGCGATAGGTCTCGAGATCAGCAGAGTATTGTTTGAACTTCAGCTCATAAGCAGCAACAGCACTATCATCGGCACTCTGAGCAGCATCCTTGGCCTCCTAAGAAGCATCAGCACCAAGAACAATCGACGTCGGCGAAAGAGGAGCCACAGGAGCAGGGAGCATGGTGGACATGAGTCCTTGCCGGAGAGCACACCCCAAAGACAGAGACCGCGCATGTGAACGCGCATAAAGACAGCGAAATCAGGAAAATTTGCGCCATCGAATATCACCGGGCAGCGAGGAATCGCAACATAGCCCGATGCAGAAGACATCTCTCTCTCTCTCAATTTTTTTTGTCAACGCTCGAACAGATCTAGCCAACAGGCAGACAGAGCAGTCGATCCAATCGAAGCAGAGAAGTTCGGCGGGGCAGAGGAGGCCGGCGGGAGGCCCAACAGCTGGAGACCGGCGGAGGGGAGCCGGAGAAAGACGGGGCGAGCCGGATGGCGGGGGCGGGCGGGCGTCGGGTGAAGGTGGCGCGGATCGATCCAGCGTGGAGGAGAGGGCGGGTGTCGGGCGTTGTTCGTCAGGTGGCAGCAGGTCTAGGCGGGATCAATCCCGCACGTGGAGGAGACCTGGTCGACAAGGAGACCCGCGCGTGGAGGAGCAGAGTGCGATCCCGCGCGTGGAGGAGCAGAGATCGATCTAGAAAATCGATCTGGTGGAGATCGATATGGAGATCGTCAATCTGGAGACTGAGAAGCGGATCTGGAACCGATCTGGATCAGGAACGACGACAGATGGCCAGAAACTAGGCGTGGACAGGCGGCGACCGGCGGCGGAGACGACGGCAAGGCCGTCAGCAACAGGGACGGTGGCGGCTGCAGTGACGAAGTTGCGAGCACTAGTGGAAACGAGGTCTTTTGTTGATCCCGAAAAGGGGCTTTAACACCGGTTCTTCTACGAACCGGTGTTAAAGGGGCGCATGTGGCCCTGTGGCAAAAGTGAGCCTTTAACACCGTCCGCCACGAACCGGTGTTAAAGGTCCTCGCAGAAGGGGTTCACAAGATTTCTTTAACACCGGTTCGTGGCATGAACCGTGTTAAAGGGGGCTATATAAGACACCACCCACACACACCCCACTCTTCCATTCTTTCACATTTTGGAGCCTAGCAAGAGGGTGTGAAGAGTGCTAGTTTGTGTTTTTTCATATGCACTAGAGGTGTTCGTGAAATGCCCGAGAGCTCAAAATAAGCTTTCTTGTTGCTCTTTCCGTTTCGGTGAGGTCAACTATAGTTTCATGTGTCATTGATGTACTGTATATATAAATGGTCATCTCCCTATTATTTTTGATATATACTACATATTAATGCATGAATCGGCAATGGATGTCTGTGACCGCCGCACTTCCGAGTACATTACGGGCCTCCAAAATTTCATCGTTGTGGCTAATGCAAACCGTGGTCACAATGGTTTTATGTGCTGTCCGTGTGTTCACTGTCAGAACAAGAAAGACTACTCAAATACCAGAACCATTCACGCCCACCTGCTTTGATCCGGTTTCATGCCCAGCTATAATTGTTGGACCAAGCACGAAGAAAAAGGGGTTGTGATGGAAGACAACGAAGAGGAGGCTAACCTAGCTCTGATACCATGTCAGGAATATGCAACTTGTATTCCTCTAGGGGCCAAAGGCCACAATATATAGTACATATATAAGTGGAAATATGCAGGAAAACCCCATAACAAGTGGAGACATACAATATACAAATATACATCTAACAATATCAACTTGCAAGTTGCAAGCTAGGAAACATACTGTTCTCTATAGTACTCACTATGTTCCTAAATATCCCTTAGTAATGAAATATATGAACATTTATCTATATTCTATCTAGGTATATGCGAATCTTGACAAATCTCCACTATATATCTATTTCAAGATGGAGAGAATACTACTGTGTGGCCTTTATTATTTACCGAAACATCGTATATTTTGAAACGAATGAAGTAGTATTAGTTAAGCTGTGTGGCCTTTATTATTTCACCATTCAAAAAAGGAAACTTTAAAAATTACGACGGTACTACCGTGGAGGCCACTACGGCACTACCGTATGATGATCCCATGTGTACTACGAAGTGGTAGTTGTCATGATTCCGGCGCATATTCGCGGATCTCCACACGTATATATTTCATCTTCCGTTGAGAAGGTTTTAAAATAAGCTGGCTAGTAATGCCTACTGATCTCATGGTGATCTGGTGCCACGTCTCTGTTGTAACTGTGATTGGGCGGCGGGTTGCAATTTTCCAAAAGAAAAAAGCTGCGCAGAGGGAGAATGAGGATACAAGTCAATGATTTAGATAGTACGGCCGGGGGTACGGCTTTCATTGCTGAGCTGCCTGCTGCTGGTTGGTGCTTATGCGTATGTTTAGGAGCCTTCGACCTATATTAAATTGTTTAAATTTAGATAAATTTAGACACTATTTAGTATATAGGTTCATTTAAATTCAAGTTAAATAATATGGATAGTAGGGAGTATATTTAACCTCTTAATTAAACTACTAGGTTCGGGACAACTTTCCCCCTAATCTAGTTTTTGGTGCGGTTGACATCTAACCCTATTTGGGGGAACAATAATCGGGTCAGCGTTATGACAATGTACTTGGGGTACATATGGTATATATTTTAATTATACTACTCGCAACTAGCCATGCCCGGGTTGGCATATCCGTATCCGTACCGTACATCCACCACGCGTGTCTATATAGTGGTACCATCCGTACGGAACAAAACACAGAGGTACAGGAGAGGAGAAGAAGTACTCGACACAGGTAGTACAGGAGTAGAAGCAGAGAGATGTGAGAAGCTTAATTAGTCGGCGGCCATGGCGCGCAGGTGAAGAGCCCAACGTGTTGAAAGCACTCGACGGCGCGAAGACGCAATGGTACCATTTCATGGCCCATCTCGATGCGGCCGAGAAGCTTGGTTGCCGGCCGTGAAGTGGTACTACTGTGTCTCGGCGCCGTCCGGCGCGGTTTAGGGCCTTGCGTCGTCGCAACGCGCGAGCCTGCACCGACTACTGCATTTTGGCCTCTTCCGTCGGCGACGGCTTTGGGTATGACCCTGATGCCCCACCAATCAAGAAAGGTATAACACGCCTGCTCCGGTGCTCCCCCCAGCCGAAGCCCGTATAGCCACGTACATACTTCTCTTGGAGTACGTATTCTGGCAGCGACCCCCCACCATGTTCGGCTCGTGCTCGCACATCTAGATGAAGATCTCCTCTTGGATTAGACTAGTCACAATGGAGAGTATTATATAGTAGTATCATGCATATGATACTAGTATATGATACCATCTCCACAATGCATAGTATCATATAGTAGTATCATAGTCTTGGTGTATTTATTGTTTTATATAATCTCAATGTAAAATTGTGGACAAGATTTGTTTGGAATTATTTTTTTTAGTTTTATGTGCTATAATATCATATCTACCTATGATACCAATACAATCTCTTTCATCATTAATTGCTATGACACATAAGCATTTTGCATGCATGTGGTGCATGATACCACCTATGATACCCCCATTGGGGCTAGTCTTAGGGACATACTGATCAGAGAAGAGAGATCACTGGGGGGGGGGGGGGGGGGGGGCAACTGGACCTCGCTTGGTGCACTCTCGACTGCCCTACCTGCGGCATACTCCCATATGATCCGCGTTGCTGGCTCTGTGTCCGACGCACTTGCGGATCGGGCCCTTGTGCTCCGTACGCACGACAGGGTGACCGACCATGCTAGGGTGGAGCTTCGGGTGCTTCACGATGCTCTGGATCGCCTCCTCGAGCGCTCCTCAACTGCGGATGACGAGCGGTCTCTGGCGTGGGGTGATGCCCATCAGTTCGGTATCGGGGCCGTGTACAGAATGTTGAAGAGCTCCGGCTGTGGCCCTCCCCTCCACGACCTAAATTGGGTCAGATACGCGTCACTCAAGGTCAAGGTGTTCGTCTGGATCCTCCGCCACGGCAATACCCGCACGCGTGCCTTCCTGCGACACATTGGGTGCTTGGACACTGACGTGTGTCCCTTCTGTCCGCGCCAACCAGAGACTCTTGGCCACCTATTCTTTACATGTTTCCGTCTGCGGCTGTTCTGGCGGCGCGCGCTTGGGCCCCGTCGATGCGCCCTACCCAACTCCACCGAAGCGGCCTGGGACTAGCTACAAGCAAGCAATCCCTCCTGGGGAGTACCGCTGTGGAGCACCGTCGCCTCGTGCCTCTTCTGGGTGATTTGGAAAACTAGGAACCGGATGGTCTTTGACGCCGTCCGTCTCCCCCTCCCGGCGATCCTCGAGCAAGTCGTTGAACATCTGCGGCTATGGCGGCCTCGGGTTCCTTCGCGTGCTAGTTTCGAGAGTGTAGAGCAGCGGTGCGCAGCACTGTTGTAATCCCTTTGAGCTGACGCTCCTCCCCTGATCTGTAAAAGTTTTATGGGCACTTTGTTTCGCCCGCTTCAATGGAAAATTACAGGTGGCCAGTTCGCCCCCCGTTGCGCCGTTCAAAAAAAAAAGAGAAGAGATATCAGAGAGACGGTGACTATTCCTGCTGTCTCGTTGAACTCTCCCGGGTGATCAACATGGTGGATTAGCTAAAGACGTACGGAGGAGACGGCTCGGCCATGGAGGCCATCGATCGGCGACGCCTGCGTGAACTTGGGCCTCTACGATCTGCCACTTCCCTACACACTCGTACTGAATTACAGAATGATTCATGATCAATTCGTTCTAGAAAAATATGCATTAGATCCTTCATCCACGGGATTAATCAAGGACGTATGTGTGTGTGTGTCTACGGAGCTTCTGATAAATGGCAGCACGCACGAACTCATGGGCAACGTGGAGCGGGTCAGCAAGGCGCACTACCTACAGGTTTTGCACGGAGGACGAGCTCGAGGTGCGAACGTGCATGGAGGATGGGCGAGAAGGACGTGGACCGTGGACTAGGAGAGCACACATTCACCTCCACTAACTCTCCGCATCCAATCTCGCCGACTGCTACACCACGTATAGATTTCGTAGTTTATAATTCATTATAGGTTTCTATTAATTATAATTTAATTATTTGCTAATGATTACTTAAAAATTGTTAATAACCATTACATCTTTAGTTATGAAAGGGTACAGAGCGATCTTAGCCGTTATTGTGTTTAAGCCTGCAGAGGGAGGAGTACTGGAGCAGAAGGCACTATAGGAATAGAAAGCTACGCCGACGGTCGATCGCTACGCCGATGGCCAAACGTCGGGACCGTCGGCGTAGCCATCGTCTAGACCAGCCCCGTCAAGCAGCCGTTGGCGTATAATTGACCTCGGCATATCCTATGCTACGCCGATGTCTGCCCTCGGTGTAGCATACGCCGACGGCTGTCCTCGACGTAGCTATTTTTTTCGAGGTTTCTTGGCTTTCGGTTCAAATGACCAATATTATGGCTTAGCATAGTTTATGATAATGTGCCCATGCACGTTATACATGTGCATCATGGAACAAAGAACAATGTTGCAGGAGGAAGTTATCCTTTTCGTCACACTAAAAAGCCATTTTCCATTTTCCGAGCATAAAAAACGGACGGTTTTGGGAAGCAACCACCAAATAGATAATTCAAAATACTACCACCACATTTTACAAAAATACTAGACCACCTTATATGGACAATGTCCCAACAGGGGGATCTTAAACCTTCATGTCCATCCCTGGTGAAAAATACAAATTCCTACCGAATCGGCAGGAAGTGAGTCAGATATGAACTACAGGTACATGATATGATGCTCATATTTTTTTACAAAAATCATTTTTAGATTTACAATATGCTATTTTATCAAATATCCAATGCAAGTTTAGCGAGACTCGGTCCCGAGCTAAGAATCTCCATGCTCGTCGTTCAACAAAGTTTGACGATAGTTTAAAATGGGCATAAAAAAATCAAAAACGATAGAAACAATGCGAAACCTTCGCGTGGTGTCATATTATGTGACATAGTTATAAGGAAAAATATCAAATCTGGTATATTGATTATGTATGAAAAAACCTTCACAAAATGACCTATCTCATTCGAGGTTTCTTGGCTTTCGGATCAAATGACCAATGTTATGGCTAGAAGCGAGGCATAATTTGTGATAATGTGTCTATATTATGCATACATGTGCATCATGGGATGGCGAACAATATTGCATTATGAAGTTTTCCTTTTCGTCGCACCAAAAAGCTATTTTCCATTTTCGAGCACAAAAAACGGACGGTTTTGTGAAGCAACCACCAAATGGATAATTCAAAATGCTACCATCACATTTTACAAAAATACTATACCACCTTATATGAACAATGTCCCAACAGGGGGATCCGAAACCTTTCCGTCCACCTCTGGTTAAAAAGACAAATTCCTGCCGAATCGGTAGGAAGTGGGTCATATATGAACTACAGATACATGATTCGATGCTCATGTTTTTTTAGAAAAATCATTTTTAGGTTCACAATATACTATTTTATCAAAGATCCAATGCAAGTTTTCCTTTTCATCGCACCAAAAAGGCATTTTTTTTATTTTTCAAGCGCAAAAATGGGATTTTCTGAAGCAACCACCAAATAGTTAATTCAAAAAATGGAGGGTTAGTCTTTAGTTGATATGGATATCATATTTGGAATCCTCTCATTTTTCTTATCAATTTAGACATATTATTTGTCAAATTCTGATTTACGAATTTAAAGATATTAATTATTCCATATTAAATAGAAAAATACAAAAAAGTAAAATTGTTATATTTTTATTTGAATTCAATAATATTTTTACTTATCCGTTAATGTTTACTTAAATAATTATTTGTAATTTCAAAAAATACAAACATGTGACATGATGATATAAGAGTTAATAGGATTGATATCATAGTATTGACAATAATGTATGAATTATTTTGCGAAAATAGATTCTGAAGGAACGAGGAAGTTAAGCATGCTGAAGTTGAAGTAGTATTAGGATGGATGACCGGCCAAAAAGTTTGACTTAGTGTTAAAAATATTTAAAGTGAGAGATTAACAATTCTAACAATTTAAAGATTAAAAAATTTGAGAAAAATAATAAATAATATTTTTAAAAAAATGGTTTTGCAACCGGACGACAGGCTATACCGATGGCCGCTACGCCGAGGACAAAGCCGTCGGCGTAGCGTTCGCCGACGGCATTTCTATACGCCAACGGCCTGTATGTGCTCCGTCGAGGGAGACCTTTGCCGTCGACGTATCCTACGCTGAGGGTATTTTGGCTTACGCCGACGGCTTTTTATCCTCAACGTAATCGCGTTGTAGTGAGGGTATAATCCCACTATGCGGATGCACATAAGGTAACAACTCACCGTATAATAAATGTCGTCCTCTTTTAAACTTGATTTGTGCCGTACAATTTGCTACCTTCGGGTATATTCCAGCACCATGACCCTGTTTTCATAACATAATTTTCCGGATTTGCTAATTCTCGGTTGTACGAGAATTAGTTAAACCTCAGCCATCGATTTACGTGTATCAAGATCGCAACTGTTAGGTTCTCACTATGATCCACTATTTTGATAAGGGATTTGGGACAATATTTGGATTACAGGCTCGAATGGAAATAGGCTACTCTATTACAGAGGATGAACACCGCCGCCGCCGCCGCCTGAGCCGTGATCCCGAGGATAATCCCCTCGAACCTTCCTCGTTGCCTTATATTGTCTGAGACTTGTCGTGTCGCTCTTCACTTCCTCCACTCTGGCCCAATGAACCTTCTGTTGGGCTGGACTAGTCTTGCAGGCCGTTTCCTATGCAAGACTAGGCCCATTTCCTCTTCGCCCGTTGGAACTGACGAATGTTGCCTAACATCCCCTCCTCCTTGAGAATCGGCTTGTCCCCAAGCCGGTGCCGTTGGAAAACGTTGCATGAGTTCCTCTTTGTCTTCCCAAGTGATGTCCGTGGCTGTAGGATCAGACCACTGTATTTGGACTTGTGCACGGCGTCCATTAGGGCCTGGACGCCAGCGCTGTGCCAGGATCTTCACAGGAGTGACAGGAACATCAGTAACTGAAGGAGGGGTAGCGTTAGCATGTGTACCTGGGCGCAGAACTTTGCGGAGCTGTGAAACATGAAATACTGGATGGATTTTGGAAGTTGGTGGTAACTCCACTTCGTAAGCCACTGGATTGATAGTCCTGATGATGTTATATGGTCCAAAATACTTGAAAGCCAGTTTGTGATTTGCCCTTCTTGCCACAGAGGACTGTACATATGGTTGTAGCTTGATGAATACCTCATCTCCAAGAGTGAAAGTGCGCTCTGTTCGTTTCTTATCTGTCTGAACTTTCATTTGTTGCTTGGCAAAATGCAAATTATGCTGAAGTAACTGTTGCATAAGTTGTCGTTCCGCCAGCCATTCTTCCAACGATGGAACTGTACAAGTGGCAGAACTGTCTATACCCCAGTGTCTTGGTTCTCTTCCATACAATGCCACAAATGGAGACATCTTAATTGCAGAGTGATAGCTAGTATTGTACCAGTACTCGACTAGAGATAAATACTGACTCCATTTGTGAGGTGTGGCATGTGTGAAACATCTCAGGTAGATCTCAACACACTGGTTGACTCTCTCGGATTGACCATCTGTCTGGGGGTGATAGGCAGAACTCATTCTCAATTCACTTCCCATTCTAGAGAAAAGTTCTTTCCAAAACTTGCTAGTAAAGATAGGATCCCTATCAGAAACCATCACCTCAGGTAGACTATGCAACTTCACAACATTGTCCAGGTAGACAGCAGCTACTTTGGCAGCAGAAAAAGGATGATGTAATGGAATAAAGTGTGCATAGTGGGTGAACTTGTCCACTACTACCATGATGCTATTGGCCATACCTGATGTAGGAAGACCCTCAATAAAATCCATGGTAACAATTTTCCAAGCAGCATCAGGAGTCGGAAGAGGCTGTAGCAGCCCTGGGTATTTCACCCTTTCAGGTTTGGCTTGCTGACAGATGAAGCAGGACTGAACGAATGCTTTGATCTGCTGTTTCATCTTTGGCCATGCAAATAACTTCTTCAATCTGCAATATGTAGCAGGAAACCCAGAGTGACCCCCAATTTTGCTGGTGTGGAATGCTGCCATGATTTTCTCCTGTAGATGTGGAGAGCCTCCTAACCAGATTCTTTTCCTGAAGTATAATAGATTGTGTTCTAGGGAGAACCTGCCTTTACTGTCATGGCTATGCTGCAGTTTGGTGATCCATTTGCTAGCGTGTTCATTTTTTGCATAACTCTGTTTAATCTCCTCTAGCCAAGCTGGTTGGCAGGTAGATATTGTCAACAGTGAGAGAGTGTCATTGTGATGCCTACGCGACAGTGCATCCGCAGCATTGTTTTCAGGACCTTTTCTGTAGGAAATCTTGTATTGCAGGCCCAGTAATTTGGTGAAAGCCTTCTGCTGCCAAATAGTGGTCAATCTCTGATCATCCAGATGAACTAAGCTTCTTTGGTCAGTTCTGATCATGAATTCCCTATGTTGCAGATATGGCCGCCATTGTTCAATTGCCATGAGCACAGCTAGACACTCTTTTTCATATGTAGAGAGTCCCTTGTTTCTTGGACCTAATGGTTTGCTCATATAGGCAATTGGATGACCATCTTGTTGGAGTACAGCACCTACCCCTGTGTCACACGCATCAGTGTCGATCACAAATGTTTTGGCAAAGTCAGGTAATTGCAATACCGGTGCCTGGATCAGTTTTTGTTTCAGTACTTGAAAAGCTGTCTCAGTTTCAGCAGTCCACTGGAATGGTGTGTGTTTCTTCAGCAAATTGAACAAAGGACGAGCTACAATGCCGAAGTGCTGCACGAATTTCCTGTAATACCCAGCGAGACCTAAGAAACTTCTCACATCTTTGCTGTTCTGAGGAGTTGGCCAGCTGGCAACTTTAGCGATCTTGTCGGGGTCTGATGACACACCATGTTGATCGATTACGTGACCCAGGTATGTGATACGCTGCTGTCCAAACGAGCATTTTGATCTTTTGACTTGCCAACTGTCCTGACGTAATAACTGCAGTACAGACTTCAGATGGATCATATGATCTGCCAGGGAGTTGCTGTACACTAGTATATCGTCGAAGAAAACAACGACACACTTGCGCAGGAGCGGCCGCAATGTAGTGTTCATTGCGCCGAGGAATGTCGCGGGAGCACCAGCCAATCCAAACGGCATTACCTTGTATTCCCAGTGACCGGAGTGTGTCTGAAATGCGGTCTTGAATTCCTCGCCCGGGGCCAGACGGATTTGATGATAGCCGGCACGAAGGTCGAGCTTCGAGAACCATCTCGCGCCCGCGAGTTCGTCCAGCAACTCGTCAATGATGGGAACAGGGTACTTGCTGACGACCGTCATCGCATTGAGTCGGCGGTAGTCCACACATAGCCGCCATGTTCCGTCCTTTTTCCTGACGAGTATTGCCGGTGATGAGAACTGACTGGTGCTGCGCTGAATGATTCCTGATTCCAGCAGCTCTGTGACTTGGCGCTCGATTTCCGTCTTCAATTCAGGTTTGTGCCGGTACGCACGCATGTTCACTGGCTGTGCACCTGGCATCAGAGGAATTCTGTGATCGCAATCGCGTCGAGGCGGCAAATTCGAAGACGAATCGAATACATCAGGAAATTCGGAGAGGAGGGACTCGATTTCATCAGGGGCTACTTCTTCGGTGTGTACTGTACCGTCAAGAGCATAGATATGTATCAAATTGGCAATTCCATTCTGACGACACAGGTTCGAGAGTTCTGTTGCAGAAATTGCTGAGCACTGAATTTGGTGTGAGCAATGGCCTTGTAATGTAATCCGCCTTTGTGCCGATCAGATATCGAGTGTTTTGAGTACCCAGTCGATATTGGGGTTGTGCTCCTCGAGCCAATCCATTCCCAATATAGCATCGAAAGATCCCAATGGTAAAATCTTAAGATCTGTGTGAAATGTAGCACCCTGAGAAGACCACTGACAGTCAGGTAAAAATGTGGAGCACCTATGTTGTGTGCCATCAGCTACTTTGACCAAACATTTCTTCTGTAGTTGTTGTGCCCCTGTCATTTTATCTGCCAGATGCTTGTTGATAAATGAAGCAGAACTGCCAGAATCAACAAGTATCAGAACCTCTTGGTCAGCCATGTAAGCATGTAACTGAATGACCCCACTGGCTTCAGCTGTAGTGCCCCTGAGAGCGTGTATTGACAGGGAACAAATTGTGTCAGCTTCTTCGGAATCCTGTTTTGGTACTTCAGGTCCAGCGAGTTCATCTTGAGTAAACAGAGCCAATAATTCTTCGACCACATGCATTTGGACAGTGGCTGGACAAACGTGTTCTTGTCCCCATCTCTCACCACATTTGTAACATAGTCCTTTTGCACGCCTATAATTTCTCAGAGCTGTGATCTTCTCATTTGTAGCAGCCCTGGAAGAGTCAATGCCTCGACTATCTGCAGCACCTTGAATTGGGGTATTAGGAGAATTATGCTGCCGCTGGAAGAAACTTTTGCTAGGTAACTTGACATAGCGATGTTCCATTGCGCTGGGAGGAGAAGAATGCTCCCCATCTGCCACTTCCTCTTGTAACAGTGCCAGAGAACATGCAGTATCCAGATCCAATGGCCTTTGTACCATGATAACAGCCCTGATGTCGGCTCGTAAGCCCTCGATGAATCGAGTAAGAAAATAAAATGGGTGAGTAGTGTCTGAGTAAGAAACTAAGTGATTCATAAGAATGTCAAATCTCTCTATGTATTCTGCAACCGTGGACGTTTGTTTGATGGTATAGAACTGTCTAATGAGAAGCTGGTGTCTATCACGACCAAAACGGGTACACAACAGAGAAGTAAACGATAACCAATCTAATGCAACTAGTTTCTTCTGGACAGATTGCAGCCAAATGCCAGCGGCGCCAGAGAAATGCAAAATTGACATGGCTACCCAGTAAGAATCATGCACTGCGAACAATTGAAAGTACTGCTCGGCTAGAGTTTTCCATAGGTTGGGATTATCTCCGGAAAATGGCGGAAATGGCATGGTAGGGGCATTGACGCCCATTCCGGCCATGATCTGACTGGCCAGGAAATTGGGATCGGACGAACGCTCGGCTAATGGAATCTGGAACGAGAACATACCCGTGACCGGAGGCGCCGACGGTGAAGGTGAATCCACCATTGGCAAACCCCCGGAAGATAGCGGATCGCCGTGGCCGAATTGCCCGTGGACGTCCCCGCGATGAGTTGCCGGGATGGTGTTGTCGACCGAAGCCGACGCCGGTCCACCAGTTGCGGCGGATGTAGAGAGCCGCTCGCGCTGTAAATCCGCGACGGTGTCCTGGAGCTTGGCGAGGCGCTCTTCCAGATCGGGCTTCCAGAGCGTCAGATCGCGCAGCTGCGTCGACTGCGACGCGAGTTGGAGGGCCATCGCGTCCTGGGATTTTTGAAGTGTATGCCCTTGCGCCACCGCCGCATCACTCCGATTGGAGAGATCCTGATGCATGCGATCCAGGTACTCCTTCAGAGCTGGATCCATGGTGTTGACGAATCGGAGTCGCTCCTGGGTTCTGTATCTGGTTTCCAGATTGTGGAATTGGGGATCGAAACAGTCTCTGATACCAGGATGTTAGGTTCTCACTACGATCCACTATTTTGATAAGGGATTTGGGACAATATTTGGATTACAGGCTCGAATGGAAATAGGCTACTCTATTACAGAGGATGAACACCGCCGCCGCCGCCTGAGCCATGATCCCGAGGATAATCCCCTCGAACCTTCCTCGTTGCCTTATATTGTCTGAGACTTGTCGTGTCGCTCTTCACTTCCTCCACTCTGGCCCAATGAACCTTCTGTTGGGCTGGACTAGTCTTGCAGGCCGTTTCCTATGCAAGACTAGGCCCATTTCCTCTTCGCCCGTTGGAACTGACGAATGTTGCCTAACAGCAACCTTGTTATAACTTTGTGTCCCAGCTTCGGTTCGCGTACACATGCATGGATATGCTTTGTGGTCGACTGCAGCCTTCTGGTTTTTGTCATGGGCTACTGGCCGTGCCAGCCTTTTTCCTATGTGGTGGTTTTCTTTTCTTTTAAATTTGTTGTTTTTTTCTACTGTCATTTCTTGTTGTTGTGTGGCTCACATGACCATTGTTGACTCTTCCAAAACTAGAAAGAAGGCGGTAAATGACTTGCAAGTTGCAACTGAGATTCTCAAGTTGTAAATATGTTGTAAATAAGATAGTTGCAAGTGTGATGTAAATGAGATTTCCGGTTACAAGTTGTTGGAGCTAAGTTGTTTCCAGTACAATTGGTTTGCAACTGATAAAAAATAGTTCTGGTCATAGATTTGCATCGTGATTCTAACTAGTCTAGGACTTGCAAGGGGATTGCGATTGAGTTGTTCTAGTTGCAAGTAGCTTGCAACTTAGTTATTTCCAGTTACAATTGATAAAAATGTTCCTAGTTGCTAGGTTTGTGTCATGGCTCATGGTAGCATCAGAGTTTCTTGTGGGTTGCAAATGAATTATCTAGTTGCAATTGGATTGCGAATGAGTTTTCAAGTTACAACCGGGTTGCAACTAAGAAAAATATTCCAGACCGTTGGATTTGCATCGTCCTTCATGCTAGCGCTGGAGTTACAAGTGGACTACAACCGTTATGCAGTTGCAACTGAGAAAAAATGTTTCTAGTCATTAGATTTACATCGTGATTCATGTATGCATGTGAGTTGTAGTTTGGTTGAAAATGAATTTTTTCCAGTTGCAATTGGGTTGCAACTAAGAAAATATTCTACTAGTTGGATTTAATTAAGATGTGCTTTATGCAAGCATCCGAGTTATAGTGGGTTATAACGAAAAATTTCCAGTTGCAAGAGAGATATAAGTGAGTTTTTAAGTTTCACGCGGTTATTTTTCCCTTATCTTCACATGTGCAAAGAATCGAAAAATGAAAGCTTCCATGTAGTGTACTACAAATGAACACACTAGTTGGACAAAAGCCCATCAAACTTGAAGGCCCAACATACAAGGAGGAGAGCACATTTTCAATTTATATATGAACAACACGCATGCCATTTTTTGTCAGATCCATCCGATCGAAACTAAAGAAAACATGATGGAAATAAACACATGCTAATAGTCATAATAATTAGTTTATTCTCTCTCGAGATAGGCTTTCGTTCCGCTATATTAATATAGCACCCATTCGGTATACACCCCAGACCACTGCTAGATAGACATCACAACTATGCCCAAAAGAAAAATAAGAGAAAGAAAAGAGAAAAGAATGTTTGTATCTGTCCCACCTCTTTTCACCTTGTATACATCTCAAAATGTGCAATCATTTATTGATTCTTAATTGTCCGTTGCCCTTCTACCAATATGATTAATGTACGATAAAAAATGTGTTTCTGTTTTCAGTCTGGTTCATTCTTATATTGTATTAAGACGCTCGATGTCAATATCTATTTAACAGATGGAAACCTGCAGTGACGATGCAATAACAATCTCTAGCGACAACAATTTCGGTATTAGCTTTGGTGGTCTTGAATTTCAGTCATCAGATGAAGAGCCCACTAAGAGCCTTGAGTTTAGAGGTATCAAAGAACATCAAAATTCATCTGTTTTATATATGTTTAGACGATAGACATGAATATTTCATTGCATTGAAATTTTTATGTGTTGTTGCATTGAAATTTTTATGTGTTGTTTTATATATGTTTAGACGATAGGAGAAGTTTCTCACAACCTTCTGGATAGGAGAACTTTTTGGACACTAATTTCATATACATGCCATTTCTGATACATGTCGTTTCCAAAAATTAGTGTCCCCATTGTGTTGTGACCCTAATGCAACAACACATAAAAAATTAGAATATTAATGTCTACCGTCTAAACGCATACAAAACAGATGACTGCAATTTTGATGTTCTTTTGATATTTAAACTTAATCCTTTTAGTGGGCTCTTCATCTGATGACTAGAATTCAACGCAACCAAATTTAATGCGAAAATTGTCGTCGCTAGAGAGCGTTATTGCATCGTCACTACAGGTTCCCATCTGTTAAATAGATATAGACATAGAGCATCTTAATACAGTCAAGATGCAAGCATACCAATGAAGTGACAACTAAAATAGATACAGAGACCAATGAAATGACAATTAAATCTCTATTACTAGTAGTGACAATTGCAGATTTTGAGATTTATACAGGGGGGAAAAGAGTTGGGACAGATGTAGGCTGGCTGGGGGAGGCTCTCCCGACGGCGTCTTGGGTCTTTGCAGCTCGGTAACCCTGAACCTTAAATTCAAGAAGCAAAATCTCAAATTTCATGGTAAAATTCCTAAAATCAAAGCTGCTGATTTAGGGTTTTGGGGGGTTTGGTTTTCACGCATACCTACCTAGACGACTAAGGGGTCCTCGGAGGCGAGGGAGAGCATCCGCAACGCAAGGGGGCGGAGGCGGCAGTGGTGGAGAGGTGAGGAAGAACAAAAGTGGCACATATATAAAATATTTGTCCAAATATTTTAAGATATTTGCCGCCAAGTACTAGCCTTTGATACGTCGGAAACGTATCAATATTTTTTTATGGTTCATGCTTGTTTAGTATCTACTTTGCTTTGCTTTGTCTATACTTTGAGGTGTTTTTATATGTTTTCTGGAACTAACCTATTAACAAGTTGCCTGTTTTCTTCTGTTTTTGGTTCCAGAAAGGCAGAAAATCAATATTCTCGGAATTGGATAGGACAAAATGCCAAAGTCAGAGTACGAGACGGAGGAGGGCCTCGAGGGGAACACACCCTATGGCCACGCGGGTGGGCCCACCCCGCACCTAGGAGGGGTGCAGCCACCTCGGGCACCCCCTCGGCCTCCCTATTTGCCTATAAGAAGCCCCCGATGCAGAAACCCTAGGAACCCGATGAAAACTTCACGAAATCGTCTGTAGCCGCCGCCACCATCGTCCCTAGATCGGGGGGATTTGAAGTTCTTCCCGGCACCCTACCGGAGGGGAGATCATCCCGGAGGCCTTCTTTTCTGGTATGAAGCGTGAGTAGTTCCACCTTGGACTATGGGTCCATGTAGTAGGTAGATGGTTGTATCTCCTCCTCCTTTGTGCTTTCATGTATAGATCTTGTGAGCTCCGTTCATGATCAAGATCTAATCTATTTGTAATCATGCATGCTGTGTTTGTGGGGATCCGATGGATATTGAGATTACTATGTCAGATTGATTAATGGTTTTGTCTATTTGATTCTATCATGTCTGTGTTGTTTGTGATCTTGCATGCTCTCCATTGTTAGTAGCTATCTTGGCCAAGTAGTTGCTAGTCACACCAAGAGGGGGTATTTATGCTCGATAGTGGGTTCATGCCTCTAGTTTCCATGGGAAGTGACAGAAATCTCTTCGGTTGTAGATATGATGTTGCCACTAGGGAGAAAACAATGGTCTCTTGTTCATGGAACAAGTGGATTGTTTACCTTACACACTTTGCTTAAAGCAGTTGACTGTTGCTTGCAACTTAATACTTGAGGGGTTTCGGATGATAACCTGAAGATGGACTTCTAGTCATAGATACAGTTGGATGACGGTCTATGTATATTGTTGTATTGCCCAATCAAATCTCATAGGATCTTTTTGTCTAGTATTGCATTGTTATGCCTTGCTCAGTTCCTGTCAATTGCCCTGTTGTAATTTGTTTACCCTTCATGCCATGTTTTTTATCTAAGGCGAGCACCTCTAGTGAACTATGGACCCCGGTTCAATCTTTACCATTGATACATCTTCCGCTGTTACTTGTTTACTTGCTGCAAACCATTACCTTCCACACGATATGTTTAATCCTTTGTTACAGCAAACCGGTGAACTTGACAACCTCACTGATTCGTTGGGGCAAAGTCTTCAGTTTGTGTTGTGCAGGTTTCCACATTGCTTGCAACATCTTTGAGACGTTTCCTTCCTCCTACTGGTTCGATAACCTCGGTTTCTTACTGAGGGAAAACTTGCTGCTGTTCTCATCATACCTTGTTCTTGGGGTTTCCAACGAAGCGTCCCACGACAGTACTAGGCGCCATCAGCCTTAAACCGCTGCAAGTGGAAAACATCTCTAAGAACATCCGTTCTCCAAATATTTCATATTTTGTAGCCAATTACTTCCCTAGCTAAGACGACTAGTAATTTGAAAAGAGCTAATATTCAGAACTCTGGTGTTTGATTATCCTAAAATTTGAGAATATTCATAATTTAAAGGCAAAGAAAGGTGTATATACATGCTTGCTAGAGTGAAATTGAGTCACCTAATACTAAATGAGGTTCATAAATTGAAGTAAACAATTGCTGTAGTACAAACCTTGGATCTTTACCCTAAAAGGCATGATGACTAGTGTTCATGCGATTGCCGCAGAGAAATAAGGTGCATATGTTTTGAATTTTACAAATTCAAAGGTTCAATCGCGAAGTGAGATCATTTGGTTATGATTTTTTCACCAATATACCCTTTTTCATCTATTCCTTGAAAGAAATCTCTTTGAGTGAATATTCAGACACCCGGATATATTTAGAACTCCAGATTTTGTTAATCCTAAATTTTGAAAATAATTCATAATTTAAAGGCAAAGGAAGGTGTTAACACATGCTTACTAGAGTGAAATTGAGTTCTATGAGTAAATGAGGTTCATACATCAAAGAAAATATATGACATTGTACATATATACATCAAAGAGTGAAATTGAGTCCTAACAGCAAATGAGGTTCATACATCGAAGAGTAAATGAGGTTCATACATGTTGCAGAGCAATAAGGTGCAACTATTTTAAATTTGACTAATTCAAATGTTATAATGCCGATGTGAGATCATTTAGTTACTTCAATATGAATTTTCCACCAATTTAAAATCTATTTGATGTATTCCTTGACAATTATAATATAATCAAGCACTAAAAATATTTGGTAGTGTGCATGAGCATGATCAGTAATTTAATTGAACACTAGAAATTTTAAGGAACTCCATATAAAGGAGTAGATTAATATATATATATATATATAGAGGTACTTATAATTAATAGTTGAACAACCACCAGATATTGTCTTACGTGTAACCAGGTAATAATTAACTTAAACAAAATATAAGCAGGGGCAGCAGTAGGAGGGACACGGAGACGCTTAACAGGGGCAGCAGCAGAAACATGCATCATCCTACTCAAGGGGAAACGGGTCAGTCCTGACATATTTACGGAGGAATTTTCCGTAGGCTACATGCCATGCCAAGGTTATTAGCTGGTGCTTCCGTCCTTGGCTTTTGCCAACTTCCACCATGTGCTGGATCATAATGTCGATGTTTGTGTCAATGACTCGCCATAGAATGAGAAAACTAGTTTTCCCTAATAGAATGGGAAAACTAGTTTTCCCTATGGTGGAACAGAATTTTCCCACACCGTAACCGCCTCAGCTAGCAGCTCTTGTTGTCCATGGAGTACTTGCTAGAGTCCACGTCATCAGAATCGTCCTATTGATTTTAAGAACATAACTTAAAACTTATACATATGATTGAGTTGTATTACAACTCAAGAATTGACAACATATGTAAGACAATATTGGATCAGAGTTATATATAGAACAAAGTATGCGGCCTCATAAGTTTCTTCAAGGATGGCTTAAGAGAACCAAGTACCAATTGCACAACATATTGTTTTTGTACATTTCTCCACGTTCGCTAACTCATTCCTGAAAACTCTGACACCAATGTGTCTGACTCTCTTTTTGGGCAAATTTGATACATTGGCCACAATAAAAAAATTGAAATGTAATCCTATGAAACAATTTTTAGGGATGTACATATTCAGGTACAAAAACAATCCTAAATATTGTAATTATAAATAACAAACAACCAAACAATATTCAGGTACATGTAGGAACAACTTATGATCAAAACAATGCATATACATATGCAATTATGCATCATACGAATCATTCAAAGATCATATAGTTCCATATGAGAATAAATCAGTGGCCTCATAATTTTTTTAGAGATGGAGTTAGCGAACCAAAGTACCAATAACAACACAACCTATATTTTTTGTCTATATTGATGTCTCAGGTTTACTAACCCATCCCTAAAAAAATAACATCAACAAATGTGTGTAACCCCCTGCAATCTTTTGGGGAAAATTTTAATCATCAGCCTCAGTGAGAAACTGAAATATAATTCTTATACACTATGAATGCATACAATAACAATTCAAAAATCATTGTTTATATAAATGTAGAATAAATTTGGAGGTCTCATAAGTTTTTTCAGAGACGGAGTAAGCGAACCAAAGTACCAATAGCACAACCTATTATTTGTGTACATTGCCTCAGGTTCACTTACCCGTCCCTAAAAAAATACACCAACAAATGTGTGTAACCCCCGTAATCTTTTGGGACAAATTTCAATCATCGGCCCTAGTGAAAAACTAAAATATAATTCTTATACACTATGAATGCATGAAATAATAATTCAAAGATCATAGTTCATATGAATGTAGAATAAATCTAGGAGCCTCATAAGTTTTTTTAGAGACAGAGTAAGCAAACCAAAATACCAACAACACAATATATATTATTTAGGTCCTTTGCATCAGGTTCACTAACCCATCCCTAAAAAACCGACACCAACAAATGTGTGTCACCCCTGCAATCTTTTAGGGAAAATTGCAATCATCGGCCTCAGTGAGAAATTAAAATATAATTCTTATACACTATAATGAATGCAATAAGATTGTATGATTGTTGTGCGTACGTAGTAGCAAAAACATTTCAAAGATCATAGTTCATATGTGTAGAATAAACCTGGGGCCTCATAAGTTTTTTAGAGATGGAGTTAGCAAATCAAAGTACCAATTGCACAATTTATATTGTTATACATTGCCTTAGGTTCACTAACCATCCCTAAAAAAATCCGACACCATCATATGTGTGTCTCTCCTTGCACTCTTTTGGGGCAAAATTGAATCCTTGGCCTCAGTAAGGAATAGAAATATAATATTGTATGCATCTTGTGTATCAAAATCAATACTCAGCTAGCATAAAACCCCTAAAATCAAATGTTACATATCAATTAAATTTACATATATTAATTAAATTTACAACACAAGAAGAACCGTATCAACAACAACAAGCCAAGCAAATGTAAATTTATTAGATGATCGATGAGCAGATCTAACTAAAATTTTAAAACAATCGATCGTTCAAACCATATATATTCCTACATCAACAGCAAAAGAATCTATAGACAATCGATTGAGCAAATCTTACATATGAACAGTGAAATCTGTGGCTGCGACTAGAGAAGGGCTAGCGAAGTAGTACCTCGGACGCCTCATCGGAGACCTCCTCCTCGAACTCATCGTTCTCTGCGATTGTGTAGAGTATTTGTTCATGGAGGATGGGTTCGTTGATGTAGAGCACCGGGTTGCCTCCGCCTGCCGCATTGCCCCTCATCTAGATGTGCTGCTGGCACCATAACGTTGTTGGCCACCTGTTGCTCGACGGCGACGGTGACTGGATGGACGGAGCCCGAAGCCTCGACGGCGCGGCGACGAGCGGCGTGCGTGCCTGGAGAAGCCGCCTCCGCCTGCTCGACGACGACCAAGCCATCTGTTGTTGCGCCTCCAACTGGTTTCACCTCCGGCTCGTCTCCATGCATACGGTTCATTTTTTGGCAAGGAGCATATATTAGTATCAGAGGATATCAACTACACACAGCCTCTACAACACGCATTGCCCTAGCGACCATACGGATGCACACATCCAAGCAAAAAAAAAGAAGAATTACAAAAAATAAATGTCCCGCTATAGTTCCTCATTCATTGAAACAGCAGTACTACCACCACCAAGATAGCATCAGAAGTCCACCTTCTCCAAAAATGACGCCTCCAAAAAGGGATCAGTGCACAAACACCGCCATCGCCCGATCAAAGATCTAGGTTTTCACCCTGAAGAAAGTCCATCCTCTCAAAATAATACCTTCAACAAGGACATTGCCAGGAACAACCAATTAAGGCCAGACCCTAGGGTTTCACCCTGAAAAATTGGACCATGAACTTCTCATGTACTGTCCCCCCCGCTTGCATACCACTGCTCCAAGTCACGAGTCACCAAGCCAATTCCTCATCACCACCCAAACTTGAACCACCATTGTCAGTCCTCAGATCTCAGCCTTAATGACATTCTCCATTGGCACGAGAACATGCCCCATGATATTAATAGCCAACAGAGCTTTGAAGCGCTCCCTCTGAACCCAAACAGACAGAGTAAAAACATGGGTGCGCATGACCGAATTCCATCCGATCCAGCGATCTCTCGGCAATTGGCAGATCTTCACCTTGGCAAAGAGTAGGAACCCTAGGACCACCACCATTTATTCATGCCTAGCATGTGGAGAAGACGACATACCAGAAAGCCGTCACAGAACACCACCGGCGTGCTCATACGCAACAAAGCCTGGACCAAATCTGAGGCCGAACTAGTGACCGCATCTACGCTTCATCCCGAGCCCCTCTCCCTCCACTTGCTCGCTCAGGGAACCAACCGTCCGGTGATCGGCGTGGTGCCCCAAGTCCGACCGTGCCGCCACGAGGACGGCGGATCTAGAAGAAACCCTAGACCTGCAGCCACAACACCAACACCCGTAACTGCCAAGGGAAGGGAGTACGACTGCAGCCACCGCCTGGACAGGAAGCGCCATCTCGACCACCGTCGGGGCCTTCTTGAAACAGCGTATCCCCAGCCACCCCATCAAAGAAGACCACCGCAGCCGCCACCCCTAGCACCTTAGGTACTAGGGGGACGTCGCCACCGTGTCCGACGACGGTGGCAGCGGCGGAGGGAGGCGATCTGGAAGAGAGAGTTCGGCAGCGGTGAAATTTGGGGGCCCTCCGGCGGCACCTGGGGGGTCACCACGGGAGGAGTTACGGGAGGGTGTTCTTTAAAATGGAGGGAGGATTTTAATTTCCCGGCCTCTGCACCAACTAGGAATGCACACAGCCATTAAGCATGAGTACCAGGATTTTAAACTTGATTAAGCACCAAGCCTGGTCCTTGGGATAAATTGCATGAGTACTAGGAAAGCCTGGTCCTCAAGTATAAATAGGAACCTTAATTCGCTTCTCTTAGTATTTGAACTCATGTGTTGGGTTTGTACATCCACTCTCTGTACGCTTCATGGCGCAGCTAGGGAGGGCGGTGGTGCTAGTTAAGGAGCTTCCGCGCGCGCGAAAGGTGCAAATTGGGGTTTTTTGACTCAACAGATTGGGAGGAAATGACACGAGCTCGTGGAAGTAGAAGGCCAAGCAGGTTTATATACGCGGGACCGTTGGCAGTCCTCGAGTGGACATGTGGGTGTGGAATCGTGTGGGTGGGGCTAGTGCACGATATCCATTTTCTAATTGCATTAATAACACGTGCATGCTATCTCGGGAACGTGCATGACGCCAGTTTTCGAGACGGACGAGATAATGGTTCGCCTCAGTAGACCCCTAGAGGCGATTAATATTTCTGACCGGCTGTGGTTAAGTGGATCTAGGAAGACGACCAATAATTTTCGTCATCTCAGATTCTATTTAGAAGCATTCTGTTTTAAAGAGCGGCTGAGGAGGAAGTCGTACTAGAGACGGTGCAAATTACCAACCGTCTGAGTTTAGAGTTAGTGGCAATCAAAAAATTACGAGCGCATGAGGAGGATGAACACAGATGGTTTGTATTTTGAGGGTAAACCAGCTTTAGACATGGTCTTTAAGTAATGAGTTTGTACTATTGATATCTGAGGGGTCATCAGTAAACGTCAATTAGGTGGGGGTTTTACATCCCACCTTCGATCTGAAGCGTTTATTAGGCATATAACATTTTAGGAAGAGCATTTGAAGGGTTTTTTAAACGAATGGGGGGTTTCGGATGATGCTTTCCCACTAAGGCACTTAACCTGATTGAGATCTTCATAATTCAACAAGTATATATTGGTAACTGTCAGAGGGCCAAATTAAAGTCTACTGAATTTAGAAGTAGTTGAAAATTTCATTCGAATCTCATCTAATATACTAGTGCACAACCTTCAGACATTACGGAATCCATAGCATGACTTAACTACCAAGCACACAAAACATTCCTATCCGTCTGGCTTTCTCATTTCTCCGATATGTATTAAGCTTCCTATACGTTAAGGAAGTGTTTAGCACTCATTTAGCGGGCACTACAGGAGAAGCTTGGTATGCCGAGGGCTTATTTCCGTCGGCGTAGCCAGGAAAACCCTCGGCGTACGCTACGCCGACGGCTGCCCTCGGCGTACCGTCCTCGGCGGACCTCTCCCTCGGCGGAGCAGGCGCGGCCGTCGGCGTAGGACAAGACCGTCGGCGTAGATCAACGCCGACGGCCTGACGGGGCCCGTCGGCGTAGAGATTGTCGGCGAACATCGACAGCGCCGTCACACGGCCAGTTAACGGCGCGTCGGCTACGCCGACGGCCTCCCCCTCGGCGTACTCTCGCCACGTGGAGGCAGGCGGGCGGCCTGGCGCAGCTGCTACGCCGACGGCCTCCCCCTTGGCGTACGCCTACCACGTGTAAGCAGCGGAGCGGCCTGGCAGCAGCCTTGCCGTCGGCGTAGCCGTGACCATTTGGTCACGCGTACCTTCTACGCCGAGGGCAAGGCCGTCGGCGTAGGACTAGCCCTAGTTTTTTTTCAGCAATGCTCACCTTTATTTCAGCACATGCTCATATCAAACCCTCACAGCTCACAGCAATGCTCACCTTTATTTCACACATGCTCATATCAAACATTGCTCATATTAAACATTGCTCATATCACACATTGTTCATATCACACATGCTCATATTAAACATTGTTCATATCACACATGGTCATATCACACATTGTTCATACATCATCCATACATCGTTCATACATCATCACACATCCCTACAACTCTGGAGGAGACGGGGTGTACCCGAGATCTCCCCTGGTGAAAAGTGGCGACCTCTGCCGAGGCTTGCGTCCAGTAGAAGCAGCAGAAGAGCCACCTGGCGAGGGAGTAGGAGAAGTGTGAAGCTCGGGAGAACCACCTGCAGAATGGACAGGAGATGGACCATTGTCATGAAGCGGTGTGATATGACGCCCATCCGGCGAGGTGTGGCCAAAGTGCCGGTTCCCAGAAGCTCCCGTTCCCTACATGTTGCCTACATGTTAGCAACTTGCGAGGCAAAGTAAAGCGATAACCAGTGGGTTAGCAAAGAACTTACCGGTGTCGATGCGTAGTAGGTCCTAGCGAAGCTTTCCTTCGATTGCAAAAATGGTGCCGGACCTGGCATGGGAGGAACGGGCCCTAAATCTCTATTCTGGTCAGTTTGAATATTCACCATCATGTCTTGCAAGATAGTTTAGAAGTCAGGCCGTAGTACAACAAACGGGGGGAAGTGGGACTTGTATCTTTTGCAAAAATAAAGGTTCGGACTTACATTTACGTATTGCATGTAGATCGCAAGCGCCTCCTGATGCTGCCGAAGGCCACGATATTCCTCATAAACGGTATCGTGAGCGCGTCTAACTCAGGCTACAATTTCAAATACAAGGAATCTCGTCGGTGGTTAGCCATGCAGGAACAAAAGTCATAAAGATGATGAGAACGAAAAACTTACATCCTCGGCGACGAGGCTGGCCACTGGCGGGATAGGGGCGTCGGTGGGTAGGTAGCCTTGAGGGCGGTGAAGCTCGTCTTGAGGTAGGCTTGACCTTCTTATTCAGAATCTTGAGGCGCCCATGCTGCAATCTGTGCCCGACAGACCAACGACTCTCGTCGATCTCCGCGTGAATGGGGTCATCCACATGGGGTGACGAGCCTTCACCATCGTGTTGTAGTTCCCAAGTCGCTCGCGTGCCGAAGTACACGGGCAACGAGGGTTGAGGCTCCGAGTAATTGGGCTTCTTTCGCCGCATCATCTCATAGACGGCGACGTCATGAATCACCTCCCCGGGTTGTGCCTCGGCCACCTGGATCGTGAAAAGAAATATTATGCATATGAAGTACAAACATGACGAGAAATACACGAAGGTCGTTCCATGTATATACGTACCACCTTCCCCTTGAAGCGGTCAAAGTTGCGGTTTCCTGTGCAGTGCGTTCCACCATCGCCTCGGTTATCCGCGTTCCGCCTCGACAAGGCTGCAAACTCCTCGTCTTCTCTGAGCCACCTCGTCCTAACCAGCTCCTCCCATGCGAGTCGATGCGGCTCGGACCAATCGGGGATAACCTGAAAATGCAATACTCAACTCCAGACAATACAATGGCAACTTAGCAGCAATGTAGAATCTTATTGACATTTTACTCACCGACATGTACTCTTCTGGCATCATCGAGTACTCAGGATTAGGGTTCCTACCGACAATGTCTTCCTTCCTGACCCTCACGCCTGTCGTTGAAGTGGCTAGCGGCCGTGACCTTCCGGTTGTACCACACACAGGGGTCAACTTCACACAAGCCCAAGCAAAGTCCTCTGCCTTCTCCGGTCCTCCTCGGCCACACGGTAAAAGCACTTCAATCATGCATAAGAGTCATGAGTTAGCACGGTGGGGTCATCAAGTATGAACATAACTCGAAATATGCCTTACCCAAAACTTGGTGATGACAAAGATCAAGCTGTCGTAAAGCCCGGGACACGGGTAGTCTGGTAGTCCGCCCAAGTAGTAGCTAGCTTCCTGTCACCCTCGTGGGTAATGTGATAGCCCGGCCAGAACTTCCTAATCAGAGCTCCAACGAGGCTGTTAGGAAGGCGAGCCTTGGTCCCCGGAGGAAATGTCCAATTGCTGCACAATAATAAACATTAGTACACAATAATTATTTATGACCAACATGAAATAAAATATTTTAAATTGCCAAATTAGTACACTTACTCAAGGCCATCTGGAATAATAAGGGCTTTCGCCTCCTGAGTCCTAGGCTCAAACTTCTCGTCAGGGACTCCCGATTCCCCACGATTCCGCAATTTCTTCGGCCCCACCAACTCGCTAGTGTCCGCCTCAGACGTCCGGTCCCAGACGATCCCCGCCTCCTTCTCGGTCCTCGCCTCCTCTCGGACTCGCCTCCTCTCGCCTGAAAGGCTGCTCTGTCAGGAACAACTCAGCCACGTCGCCAGAAGCAGAGGGTGGTGGGTCAAAGTCCACGCCTCCTCCCGTGGCACCTCGTCCTCGTCCTCCTCGACCTCGGCCTCGACCACGTCCTCCGCCAGCAGGAGCAAGATCGGGGTAACGCGGATTGGGATTTGGCTGTCTCCCACTCCCGTCCTCCTAGACGTTCCTCTGACAGGGGTAGCCCGGCGTAGCTCTTTATTGTTTTGTGTTTGTTTAGGTCATAGGGTGATGTAAAACCATGTTGGTTCACAAGTTGGGGCACTATCCTACCCGGTTTCACCTAAACGGGGAGATTCCCCTTATACGTGCAGAACCTTCGCCTCTAGGTTAGAGCGCATACATGCGAGGGACACATGCAAGCACCTATACCAACCTCTCACCACACTCACACACATATGCTAGGTACACATGCAAGTTCTCATCATTCGATTCTCGTGGTCTTCCTCCGGGGAAACCCTGATCTCTGTGCACACTCGGATCGTCTACCCCCCTAGACGTTCCTCTGACAGGGGTAGCCCGGCGTATCTCTCTCTTGTTTTGTGTTTGTTTAGGTAATAGGGTGATGTAAAACCATGTTGGTTCACAAGTTGGGGCACTATCCTAAACGGGGAGATTCCCCCCTTATAAGGGTACGGAACCTTCGCCTCTAGGTTAGAGCGCATGCATGCGAGGGGGGACACATGCAAGCACCTATACCAACCTCACACCACACTCACACACATATGCTAGGGACACATGCAAGTTCTCATCTGATTCCGATGTTCTCGTGGTCTTCCTCCGGCGAAACCCTGATCTCTGTGCACACTCGGATCGTCTACCCCCCTAGACGTTCCTCTGACAGGGGTAGCCCGGCGTAGCTCTCTCTTGTTTTGTGTTTGTTTAGGTCATAGGGTGATGTAAAACCATGTTGGTTCACAAGTTGGGGCACTATCCTACCGGTTTCACCTAAACGGGAGATTCCCCCTTATCGGGTCCTAACCTTCGCCTCTAGGTTAGGCGCATGCATGCGAGGGACACATGCAAGCACCTATACCAACCTCTCACCACACTCACACACATATGCTAGGGACACATGCAAGTTCTCATCGATTCGATGTTCTCGTGGTCTTCCTCCGTGAAACCACGATATCAGGCACACTCGGATCGTCTACCCCCCTAGACGTTCCTCTGGCAGGGGGACCCGGCATAGCTCGCTCTGGTTTTGTGTTTGTTTAGGTCATAGGGTGATGTAAAACCATGTTGGTTCACAAGTTGGGGCACTGGCCTACCCGGATTCACCTAACAGGAGATTCCCCTTATACGGGTCCGAACCTTCGCCTCTAGGTTAGGCGCATGCATGCGAGGGGACACATGCAAGCACCTATACCAACCTCTCACCACCCTCACATATGCTAGGGACACATGCAAGTTCTCATCGATTCGATGTTCTCGTGGTCTTCCTCGTGAAACCACGATCTCTGTGGACACTCGGATCGTCTACCCCCTAGACGTTCCTCGGCGGTAGCCAGTAGCTCTCTCTTGTTTTGTGTTTGTTTAGGTCATAGGGTGATGTAAAACCATGTTGGTTCAAGTTGGGGCACTATCCTACCGGTTTCACCTAAACAGGGAGATTCCCCCTTATACGGGTCCAGGACCTTCGCCTCTAGGTTAGAGCGCATGCATGCGAGGGGGGAAACATGCAAGCACCTATACCAACCTCTCACCACACTCACACACATATGCTAGGGACACATGCAAGTTCTCATATGATTCCGATGTTCTCGTGGTCTTCCTCCGGCGAAACCCTGATCTCTGTGCACACTCGGATCGTCTACCCCCCTAGACGTTCCTCTGACAGGGGTAGCCCGGCGTAGCTCTCTCTTGTTTTGTGTTTGTTTAGGTCATAGGGTGATGTAAAACCATGTTGGTTCACAAGTTGGGGCACTATCCTACCCGGTTTCACCTAAACAGGGAGATTGCCCCCTTATACAGGTTCGAAACCTTCGCCTCTAGGTTAGAGCGCATGCATGCGAGGGGGGACACATGCAAGCACCTATATCAACCTCTCACCACACTCACACACATATGCTAGGGACACATGCAAGTTCTCATCTGATTCCGATGTTCTCGTGGTCTTCCTCCGTGAAACCACGATCTCATGCACACTCGGATCATCTACCCCTAGATGTTCCTCCAGGGGTAGCCCGGCGTAGCTCTCTTGTTTTGTGTTTGTTTAGGTCATAGGGTGATGTAAAACCATGTGGGTTCACAAGTTGGGGCACTATCCTGCGGTTTCACCTAACGGGAGATTCCCCTATACGGTCCTAACCTTCGCCTCTAGGTTAGAGGCGCATGCATGCGAGGGGGACACATGCAAGCACCTATACCAACCTCTCACACTCACACACATATGCTAGGGACACATGCAAGTTCTCATCTGATTCGATGTTCTCGTGGTCTTCCTCCCATGAAACCACGATCTCTGCACACTCGGATCGTCTACCCCCTAGACTTTCCTCCGAGGGGTAGCCCGTAGCTCTCTCTTGTTTTGTGTTTTTAGGTCATAGGGTGATGTAAAACCATGTTGGTTCACAAGTTGGGGCACTATCCTGCGGTTTCACCTAAACAGGAGATTCCCCCTTATACGGGTCCTAACCTTCGCCTCTAGGTTAGGCGCATGCATGCGAGGGGGACACATGCAAGAACCTATACATCCTCTCACCACACTCACACACATATGCTAGGGACACATGCAAGTTCTCATCGATTACGATGTTCTCGTGGTCTTCCTCGTGAAACCACGATCTCATGCACACTCGGATCGTCTACCCCTAGACGTTCCTCCGAGGGGTAGCCCGTAGCTCTCTATTGTTTTGTGTTTGTTTAGGTCATAGGGTGATGTAAAACCATGTTGGTTCAAGTTGGGGCACTATCCTACCGGTTTCACCTAAACCGAGATTCCCCTATACGGAACCTTCGCCTCTAGGTTAGAGCGCATACATGCGAGGGGGGACACATGCAAGAACCTATACCAACCTCTCACCACACTCACACACATATGCTAGGTACACATTGTAACACCCTCAGAATCGGACCTATGCAAGTACAAAGCAATCACAACGAGGCCTTCACGACAAAGCAATCACAAGATTCAGAAATATTTCAGGGGGCCACCCCTTAAGTAGATCCCGCAACGGAGTAAGCAAGCTCCGAGACGGACTCAAGGTCTGCGACAATGGCTGTAAACGACTGGGAACCCCAAACAGGGCTTGTCGATACCGCGAAAACATTCCGCTTCCAAAACAGTACAGTGTGCAGTACCTCGCACAATCGTAAATAAAGCGGTAAACATGGCATAAGTACAGGATCGTAAATAAAACCTCAAACTAGTTTGTGGCCCCAAGAAATAAGACGGAATCAAGCTCGCGCCTGTCGGGGTCCCATATACCTCCGGATGTGGATAGCGATAAATCAAGGAACAGGAATCAAGTACTGGGTCTTCACGGACACAAGTGGGCGTTCGGAAACCAAATATTTTCTATCACCCACCGATGCCTCTGCTTATTCAATTTTAGTTGTTAAACAGAAATTAAAGTGACGATAAGTAAAACTAGAATCATCTCCAACATCAACATGCGGCAATACATCAAGCATGGCATATGACGACACACATCAGCACTTGAGCAAGCAACTACGACGCGCAAGTCCAACTATCTACCAAACAACAGGTAATAGGGTGTGTCCAAGGCAATATAGGGCTGCAAGGGATATCACGGGTACGAAAAACTAGAGCATCGCAACACAGATAGCAATAGATCAACAGGAGGGAAGTAAATACTATAAAAGTAAGATAGGTAGAAAGGGGGAGATGCTCGCCTGAAAACATTGCCGAAGGTTTAACCCGAAGGTCGGGGCGAAGCTCACATCAACTCAACGGTCTTATCCGCGAAGAAGCAAAACACTAGAAGAAACACCGGATGCAATATTTAATACAACGGCAGAAGATCGGCATGATGCATGTATGATGCATGGCATGGCAAAGGTGCAGTGCAATTAGGTCCTATTAAGCGGAACCGGGGTCCCGTCAATTAATTAGATGGTGCATGTTATTTAGAAACCCCGCAAATTAAATGTTATATTAACAAGGCAAAATATAGCACCGGTTCGCTACACCAATTTAAATGAGTCCGATAGGAGACTAGATTTGCCCGCATATGGGCCCCATATTTAATTATTAGGTGAATCGGCATAAGGCCCCCAAACCACAGGTATGCATGCGAGAATGACAAGTTAATATGCAACAGGTTTTATGTTTAGCATTCATAAAATAGGGCTCGGGAGAAAAGGGTCACACATTAGGGGTCGCGACGGTCTTGGGTTTCCGGGGTTCGGGATCGGTCTCAGGGTTCGACGGATCTGGGGTTCGGGGTTCGACGGATGAGTTCTCGGATAGCGGGGGTAGATCTTGTTGTTCCGGGACGAAGTACTTCGCGTATCCGGTGGCGATCTTGGCGGCTTCAGGTTCGGCCTTGGCGTTCAGGGGGAAGTTCTTGACGTCCTTCGGTTCCATGTCGACGGCCTTGGTGTCCTCGATGGAGAACTCGGGGTACCCGTGTCGTGGTTCTCGTCGGGGTTCGCGGCTTCGGCGCCGGGATCGATCTTCGGATCCGGGCATCGGGGTACTCGAGTCCGTGTGGCCGATCTTGTCGATGGTCCAGCAAAAGCCACCGGGTTCGGGCCTTGGCGTTCACCTTCTAGTGACGGTCTCGGGGCGTCGGATCCGGGCGACATCGGGCGGCAGCACGCAGCAGGGCAGCGGCTTCGGCTGTAGGCGCAGCTGGGTCGGCCATGGCGGGCGGCGCCGAGAGGCCGGGCGGACGGAGGCTGGTCGGCGGCAGGAGGAGGCGAGGCTGCTGCACAGGGGAGGTGGCCGCGGGACGGAGGAAGGCGGCCCGGCGGGTCGCGTAGAAGGACGGCGGATGCGAGCCCGGACGAGGGAACCGCAGAGGTTCTTGGCTGGCGGAGAGCGGCGGAGGGAGAGGTCATCTTGGCGGTGGCGGAGGAGCACCGCGGGCGGCGGCCGGGCGCAGAGATGAGGCGGCCAGCGGACTGGGGAGCGGCGGAGGGAGCTGCTGGGCGGAGGCGAGCGGTGTCGGCGGCGAACGGAGGGGCCGACTTGGCGGCGGGTGGAGGCAGATGGTGGCGACAGTGGCGCTGGTGGCCGGCGCAGCTCGCAGACGGGGCGAGGGAGGCCGGAGATGCGGGAGCGGCGAGGAGGCTCCAGGCGGGGCGGCGTCGGAGGTGGCACTGCTCGGGAGGCGGGCGGCGCTCGGGAGGCGGAGCTGGCTCGGGAGGGCGGAGGCGGTGGGGTCGGCGGTGGCCTTGAGGAGGAGGAGGAGCTTGGGGCGGCGCGCGGACCGGGAGGCGGCCGGGCAGGCGGGGAGGCGGCCGAGGCGTCGGTGCGGCCGCGGCCGGAGGAGCTGCAGGAGGGGAGGTGGAGAGCCCGATGCGGCGGTGGCGAGGTCCGCGCGGGGCGGCTCGGGCGTGCGTGCGGGGGAGACGATGGGAGGAGGAAGGAGGTGGTGGGGCCGGGGCGTGGCAAGGTGGGTGGGCCTGCCCGCTGGGGATGGGGGCGAGAGGCGGTGCGGGTCAGGTGGGTCCGGGGGTGAGTGGGACCCGGGGACCAGAGAGAGAGGGTTGGGGGGGCGCGTGCGTGTCCTGTGTGCGTCGCTGGGTTTGGGAGAGAGAGAGGAGAGAGATAGGGGGAAAAGGGTAGTGGGTTGGCCTAGGTGGCAGCAGCCGATTGGCTGGAGGGAGGAGAGAAGGTGAGGTGGCGGATGGGGATAGGCTGAGGTGATGTGGCCAAGGGGTGGGGGTAGACTAGTTGGTAACTTTAGGATTAAGGGGTGGGACTGGTTGGACCGAATTGTTGTATACGGGGGTGGTCGTTGGTCGGGTTGGCCTGCTCGACTCCTACTAAAATAAATTAAATATTTTATTATTTATAAACGGGACTTTTGCAAACCGATGCTAGACAAAACAAATAATCCGGACAAGCCGGTTTTTGGGGTTTTGAATAAAGGCAGGCGTTTAATATAGAAAACAAAAGCGGCTTTATGAAATAGTTTAATGCAAGCCATGCATGATGATGACGATGCAATGCACAAATTCAGCGATTTTCTAGTAGTGGTTTTGCGGGATGCCACAATTCGACACCACTAACAATGGATCTCGCCTCGAGATCCGCCTCATGGTACCGGAAGGAAGGTCGTGACTCGTCTTCTCGCTTGTGTAGATCCTCGCGACACCACTAACAAGAGGTCGTTGATCCCTATCATCAAGAAAACACTCCGGAAAACAACGGACGAAGTTAAAGGTAAGGCCACCTCTAACTTTCATGGAAGGAGTAAAATTGCATCGATCCACTATTCAATATACCGAGCAAATGATAAGAGTAGTGGTATGGTCGCGACTCCATCCCGCACTCAAAGCATTACTATGTACACGAATAGACAGATTATGCAACCAACCCTCGGATTCAGACTGAAGATCTCGACAAGCGAGGTTCGGAACAATGGAGTGATGCGGAATCTGCATCGGATCGGGCGTAGAGGATATCGTCGCGTCGGAAAACACCGGAAAACACGTCAAGGAACAAAGGGGGTACCACAGACGAAGGATTCCTCGGATAGCATGAAGACCGGTTGTAGCGACACCGTTATCAAAGGGGAAGCGAAACCCTAAAGGTACGACGGAACCCAACCACGAGAATTCCTGGACTCGAAGAAAGAGAAGAGAGCGGATTCAAACACGTAGAGGTAAGAGGAGAACAGCAGAGGGGTAAGGAGTAAAATCAGACCTAACGTAACTATCCAACGTTTTGCAAAATAATTTTGACACTCTACTTGGTAGTTAGCTAGGTTATCCTACAATTTGGACTTGTGGGTATCGCAAACCGGCTCGATACCACTCAGAACACCCTCAGAATCGGACCTATGCAAGTTTAAGCAAAATTCGCCAAACCCACATAGAAACGATTGAAAGGTGCCCACCAGGCACTTTCGTGCGGGTGGAAAACGAAGTAATAACATTACACAACAGTCCTCGATGGGACCCACAGAACAGGTATATAACATAACGACTCAAAGAGTCAAGAATACGATATAATATACAAAGATCCAAATCACCTTGAAAGCGATAGGCGTCCACTACGGACAAGATGCAAATGGGGCTAAGAGCCCGAAGAATAACCAATGACGCCCATAACCCTGCCCGGGCCAAGCCGAAGGGTAACCTCTGCTAACTGTCGATCTCAAAACGCTTAAACAAAGGGTGTCGACAAGGGCAAAGGAAAAAAGAGGCGTCGATCGAGGCCGACACGGCGAGGCTAGAATTGCCGGTCCTCACCTACATAGGTATGGTGGTGAGCGGCGGCGACATGCACTAAACAACCTATAGAGACTCGATACAAGCGACTATCGAGAGAGAGGTAAGACTGACCTATTCGATCCAACACAAACTAACACCAAACAAAACCCATCCTGGTGTTTCCCCCTCGAGACCAAACGAGGAAGTCAACCGAGGAACTCACACGGTTGGCAGTTTTACTTATTTAGTTATAGTTGCGGTACTTTACTAGTCAGGTTTTAGGTAATCGTCCTGGTAAAGTAAGCAGTGGGCACATTTAGTTATCCATTCCGTTATAGTTGCAACAATTACTAATCGAATCTGATAGCATGAGATAAACCCAAAATCCAGCGAGTTGTTGGTACTTTTATTCAGCCATTCCGTTGTAGTTGCAAGATTTACTAGTCAGTACAATTGTCATGGCGACAACCAACAAGCAATTGTGGGCGTATTATTTAGCCATTCCATTATGGTGAAGCTAATTACTAGTCATTATAAAGTCAAGTTTATAGCAATAAACTTTAGTTATGCTTGTCTATGGTCGAGAATCATGCTCCAAGTCGTCCATATCCATGACACGGCTTTCGAAAGTTTTACCCGGCCGGGGTGCACCAATAGCAACACACACTCAATCAACCTCGGAAAAACCAAATCAAAACCCAACGAGGCCTTCACGACAAAGCAATCACAAGATTCAGAAATATTTCAGGGGGCCACCCCTTAAGTAGATCCTGCAACGGAGTAAGCAAGCTCCGAGACGGACTCAAGGTCTGCGACAATGGCTGTAAACGACTGGGAACCCCAAACAGGGCTTGTCGATACATGGCTTCCGCTTCCAAAATAAAGATGCGGTACCTCGCACAATCGTAAATAAAGCGGTAAACATGGCATAAGTACAGGATCGTAAATAAAACCTCAAACTAGTTTGTGGCCCCAAGAAATAAGACGGAATCAAGCTCTGGCTCAGGGGGGTCCCATATACCTCCCGGATGTGGATAGCGCGATAAATCAAGGAACAGGAATCAAGTACTCGGGGTCTTACGGGACACAAGTGGGCGTTCGGAAACCAAATATTTTCTATCACCCACCGATGCCTCTGCTTATTCAATTTTAGTTGTTAAACAGAAATTAAAGTGACGATAAGTAAAACTAGAATCATCTCCAACATCAACATGCGGCAATACATCAGCAACTGTGGCATATGACGACACACATCAGCACTTGAGCAAGCAACTACGACGCAAGTCCAACTATCTACCAAACAGGTAATAGGGTGTGTCCAAGGCAATATAGGGCTGCAAGGGATATCACGGTACGAAAAACTAGAGCATCGCAATACGTATAGCAATAGATCAGGAGGAAGTAAATACTATAAAAGTAAGATAGGTAGAAAGGGGATGCTCACGAAAACATTGTCAAGGTTTAACCCGAAGGTCGGGCGAAGCTCACATCAACTCAACGGTCTTATCATGAAGAAGCAAAACACTAGAAGAAACCACAGCTGCAATATTTAATACAACGGCAGAAGATCGGCATGATGCATGTATGATGCATGGCATGGCAAAGGTGCAGTGCAATTAGGTCCTATTAAGCGGAACCGGGGTCCCGTCAATTAATTAGATGGTGCATGTTATTTAGAAACCCCGCAAATTAAATGTTGTATTAACAAGGCAAAATATAGCACCGGTTCGCTACACCAATTTAAATGAGGCCGATAGGAGACTAGATTTGCCCGCATATGGGCCCCATATTTAATTATTAGGTGAATCGGCATAAGGCCCCCAAACCACAGGTATGCATGCGAGAATGACAAGTTAATATGCAACAGGTTTTATGTTTAGCATTCATAAAATAGGGCTCGGGAGAAAAGGGTCACACATTAGGGGTCGCGACGGTCTTGGGTTTCCGGGGTTCGGGATCGGTCTCAGGGTTCGACGGATCTGGGGTTCGGGGTTCGACGGATGAGTTCTCGGATAGCGGGGGTAGATCTTGTTGTTCCGGGACGAAGTACTTCGCGTATCCGGTGGCGATCTTGGCGGCTTCAGGTTCGGCCTTGGCGTTCAGGGGGAAGTTCTCGACGTCCTTCGGTTCCATGTCGACGGTCTTGGTGTCCTCGATGGAGAACTCGGGGTACCCGTGTCGTGGTTCTCGTCGGGGTTCGCGGCTTCGGCGCCGGGATCGATCTTCGGATCCGGGCATCGGGGTACTCGAGTCCGTGTGGCCGATCTTGTCGATGGTCCAGCAAAAGCCACCGGGTTCGGGCCTTGGCGTTCACCTTCTAGTGACGGTCTCGGGGCGTCGGATCCGGGCGACATCGGCGGCGGCGCAGCACGGGCGGCTGTTTGTAGCGCAGCGGGGTCGGCCATGGCGGGGCGGCGTCGAGAGGCCGGCGAGACGGAGGCTGCGGGTCGGCGGCGAGGAGGAGGCGGAGGGAGCTGCCTGCACAGGAGGTGGCGCGAGGGCAGCGGAGGAAGGCGGCGGCGGGTCGCGTAGAAGGCCGGATGCGACCCGGCGGCGAGGGGAACCGCAGAGGTTGGCGGCGGCGGAGAGCGGCGAGAGAGAGTCGTCTTGGCGGTGGGCGGAGGAGCACCAAGGGGCGGGCGGCAGCCTTGAGATGAGGCCGGCAGGCGGACTGGGGCGGCGGAGGGAGCTGCGGGCGGGCGAGCGGGTCGGCGGCGGAGGCGGGGCCGACAGCGGGTGGAGGCAGATGGTGGCGGTGGCGCTTCATGTTGCCAAGAGCCTGCAGACGGGGCGAGGAGGCGGAGATGCGAGCGGCGAGGAGGCTCCGTCTTGGGCGGTGGCGTCGGAGGTGGCGCTGGCTTGGGAGGCGGGCTGCAGCTCGGGAGGGGCGGAGCGGTGGGCAGCGGGGGGTGGCGGTGGCCTTGAGGAGGAGGAGCTTGGGCGGCGCAACGGGAGGAGGCGGGCGAGGCGGCGGCAGGGGAGAGGCGGCCGCGGGGCGTCGGTGCGGCCAGCGGCCGCGGCCGGAGGAGCTGCAGGAGGGGAGGTGGAGAGCCCGATGCGGCGGTGGCGAGGTCCGCGCGGGGCGGCTCGGGCGTGCGTGCGGGGGAGACGATGGGAGGAGGAAGGAGGTGGTGGGGCCGGGGCGTGGCAGGCGGTGGGTGGACGCCAGTGCCTGGGATAAGAGGGGGCCGAGAGGGCGGTCCAGGGTGGGTCCGGGGGTGAGTGGGACCCGGGGACCAGAGAGAGAGGTTGGGGCGTCAGTGTCTGTCGTCGCTGGGTTTGGGAGAGAGAGAGGAGAGAGATAGGGGGGAAAAGGGTAGTGGGTTGGCCTAGGTGGCAGCAGCCGATTGGCTGGAGGGAGGAGAGAAGGTGAGGTGGCGGATGGGGATAGGCTAAGGTGATGTGGCCAAGGGGTGGGGGTAGACTAGTTGGTAACTTTAGGATTAAGGGGTGGGACTGGTTGGACCGAATTGTTGTATCTGAGGGTGGTCGTTGGTCGGGTTGGCCCGTTCGACTGCCCCTACTAAAATAAATTAAATATTTTATTATTTATAAACGGGACTTTTGCAAACCGATGCTAGACAAAACAAATAATCCGGACAAGCCCGGTTTTTGGGGTTTTGAATAAAGACGGGGCGTTTAATATAGAAAACAAAACGGCTTTGCGAAATAGTTTAATGCAAGCCATGCATGATGATGACGATGCAATGCACAAATTCAACGCGATTTTCTAGTAGTGGTTTTTGCGGGATGCCACAATTCGACACCACTAACAATGGATCTCGCCCTCGAGATCCGCCTCATGGTACCGGAAGGAAGGTCGGCGAACTGCGTCTTCTCGCTACGTGTAGATCCTCGCGACACCACTAACAAGAGGTCGTTGATCCCTATCATCAAGAAAACACTCCGGAAAACAACGGACGAAGTTAAAGGTAAGGCCACCTCTAACTTTCATGGAAGGAGTAAAATTGCATCGATCCACTATTCAATATACCGAGCAAATGATAAGAGTAGTGGTATGGTCGCGACTCCATCCCGCACTCAAAGCATTACTATGTACACGAATAGACAGATTATGCAACCAACCCTCGGATTCGGATCAAGATCTCGACAAGCGAGGTTGAACAATGGAGTGATGCGAATCTGCATCGGATCGGCGTAGAGGATATCGTCGGGCCGGAAAACACGTCAAGGAACAAAGGGGGTACCACAGACGAAGGATTCCTCGGATAGCATGAAGACCGGTTGTAGCGACACCGTTATCAAAGGGGAAGCGAAACCCTAAAGGTACGACGGAACCCAACCACGAGAATTCCTGGACTCGAAGAAAGAGAAGAGAGCGGATTCAAACACGTAGAGGTAAGAGGAGAACAGCAGAGGGGTAAGGAGTAAAATCAGACCTAACCAGAACTATCCAACCGTTTTTGCAAAATAATTTTGACACTCTACTTCGGCCGTTAGCTAGGTTATCCTACAGGCTGGACTTGTGGGGTATCGCAAACCTGGCTCTGATACCACTCTGTAACACCCTCAGAATCGGACCTATGCAAGTTTAAGCAAAATTCGCCAAACCCGCATAGAAACGATTCAAAGGTGCCCACCAGGCACTTTCGTGCGGGTGGAAAACGAAGTAATAACATTACACAACAGTCCTCGATGGGACCCACAGAACCGATATATATAACAGCGACTCAAAGAGTCAAGAATACAGATATAATATACAAAGATCCAAATCACCTTGAAAACGATAGAGCGTCCAGCTACGGACAAGATGCAAATGGGGCTAAGAGCCCTGAAGAATAACCAATGACGTCCATAACCTGCCGGGCCAAGCGGAAGGGTAACCTTAACGGCGTCGATCTCAAAACCTGCTTAAACAAAGGGTGCCGACAAGGGCAAAGGAAAAGAGGGCGTCGATCGAGGCCAGTACACGGCGAGGCTAGAATTCGGCGGTCCTCACCTACATAGGTATGGTGGACTGAGCGGCAGCGGCAGCATGCACTAAACAACCTATAGAGACTCGATACAACGGCGACTATCAGAGAGGGGTAAGACTGACCTATTCGGATCCAACCTGAAACTAACACCAAACAAAACCCATCCTGGTGTTTCCCCCTCGAGACCAAACGAGGAAGTCAACCGAGGAACTCACACGGTTGGCAGTTTTACTTATTTAGTTATAGTTGCGGTACTTTACTAGTCAGGTTTTAGGTAATCGTCCTGGTAAAGTAAGCAGTGGGCACATTTAGTTATCCATTCCGTTATAGTTGCAACAATTACTAATCAGATACAAATAGCATGAGATAAACCCAAAATCCAGCAGTTGTTGGTACTTTTATTCAGCCATTCCGTTGTAGTTGCAAGATTTACTAGTCAGGTACAATTGTCGCAAGCGACAACCAACAAGCAATTGTGGGCAGTATTATTTAGCCATTCCATTATGGTGAAGCTAATTACTAGTCATTATAAAGTCAAGTTTATAGCAATAAACTTTAGTTATGCTTGTCTATGGTCGAGATACTGTGCTCCAAGTCGTCCATATCCGCGGACACGGCTTTCAGAAAGTTTTACCCGGCCGGGGTGCACCAATAGCAACACACACTCGATCAACCTCGGAAAAACCAAATCAAAACCCAACGAGGCCTTCACGACAAAGCAATCACAAGATTCAGAAATATTTGGGGCCACCCTTAAGTAGATCCCATAGCGGAGTAAGCAAGCTCGAGACGGACTCAAGGTCTGCGACAATGGTCAGAACGATCGGGAACCCCAACAGGCTTGTCGATATCGAAAACATTCCGCTTCCAAAGCGATGCAGTGTCAAGACCTGCACAATCGTAAATAAAGCGGTAAACATGGCATAAGCAGGATCGTAAATAAAACCTCAAACTTGTTTGTGGCCCCAAGAAATAAGACGGAATCAAGCTCGCTCGGGGGTCCCATATACCTCCGGATGTGGATAGCGCGATAAATCAAGGAACAGGAATCAAGTACTCGGGGTCTTCGGGACACAAGTGGGCGTTAAACCAAATATTTTCTATCACCCACCGATGCCTCTGCTTATTCAATTTTAGTTGTTAAACAGAAATTAAAGTGACGATAAGTAAAACTAGAATCATCTCCAACATCAACATGCGGCAATACATCACAAGCGTGGCATATGACGACACACATCGACTTGAGCAAGCAACTACGACGCCAAAGTCCAACTATCTACCAAACAACAGGTAATAGGGTGTGTCCAAGGCAATATAGGGGGCAAGGGATATCACGGCGAAAAACTAGAGCATCGCAACACGTATAGCAATAGATCAACAGGAGGAAGTAAATACTATAAAAGTAAGATAGGTAGAAAGGAGATGCTCGCTTGAAAACATTGCGAAGGTTCAAGCGAAGGTCGGGCGACTCACATCAACTCAACGGTCTTATCCGCGAAGAAGCAAAACACTAGAAGAAACACCGGATGCAATATTTAATACAACGGCAGAAGATCGGCATGATGCATGTATGATGCATGGCATGGCAAAGGTGCAGTGCAATTAGGTCCTATTAAGCGGAACCGGGGTCCCGTCAATTAATTAGATGGTGCATGTTATTTAGAAACCCCGCAAATTAAATGTTGTATTAACAAGGCAAAATATAGCACCGGTTCGCTACACCAATTTAAATGAGGCCGATAGGAGACTAGATTTTCCCGCATATGGGCCCCATATTTAATTATTAGGTGAATCGGCATAAGGCCCCCAAACCACAGGTATGCATGCGAGAATGACAAGTTAATATGCAACAGGTTTTATGTTTAGCATTCATAAAATAGGGCTCGGGAGAAAAGGGTCACACATTAGAATTAGGGGTCTTGGGTTCCGGGGTTCGGGGTCGGTCTCAGGGTTCGGATCTGGGGGTTCGGGGTTCGACGGATGAGTTCTCGGATAGCGGGGGTAGATCTTGTTGTTCCGGGACGAAGTACTTCGCGTATCCGGTGGCGATCTTGGCGGCTTCAGGTTCGGCCTTGGCGTTCAGGGGGAAGTTCTCGACGTCCTTCGGTTCCATGTCGACGGCCTTGGTGTCCTCGATGGAGAACTCGGGGTACCCGTGTCGTGGTTCTCGTCGGGGTTCGCGGCTTCGGCGCCGGATCGATCTTGGATCGCATCGGGGTACTCGAGTCCGTGTGGCCGATCTTGTCGATGGTCCAGCAAAAGCCACCGGGTTCGGGCCTTGGCGTTCACCTTCTAGTGACGGTCTCGGGGCGTCGGATCCGGGCGACATCGGGCGGCAGCACGCAGGCACGTGGGCAGCAGCTCGCTGTAGGGCGCAGCGGGGTCGGCCATGGCGGGGCGGCGTCGAGAGGCCGGCGAGACGGAGGCTGCGGGTCGGCAGCGAGGAGGCGAGGCGGGGAGCTGCCACAGGGAGATGGCCGCGAGGCGACGGAGGAAGGCGGCGGCCGGGTCGCGTGAAGGACGGCCGGATGCGAGCCGGGCGCAGAGAAGGTTGCTGGGCGGCGGCGGAGAAGCGGCGGAGGAGTCGTCTTTGGCGGCGGTGGGCGGAGGAGCACTGATGGCGAGGCGGCCAAGGCAGAGATGAGGCGGCGAGGCGGACTGGCGGCGGCGGAGGGGAGCTGCGGGCGGAGGCGAGCTGGGTCGGCGGGCACGGAGGCGGGGCCTTGGCGCGGGGTGGAGGCAGATGAGGCGGCGGTGGCGCTCGCGGTGGCAGCCTTGAGACGAGCAGGCGGAGGCGGAGATGCGAGGCGAGATGCTCATGCCTTGGCGGGGGCGGAGGCAGCTGGCTGGCGGGCGGCGCTGGCTCGGAGGCGGAGCTGGCTCGGGAGGCGGAGCGGTGGGCGAGGTGGCGGTGGCGCAGAGGAGGAGGAGCTTGGCGCGGCGGGAGGAGGCGGGGCGGCCGGGCAGGCGGAGGAGAGGCGGCATGGGAGGCGTCGGCAGCCGGCCGGCGGAGCTGCTGAGAGGAGGTGGAGAGCCCGTCTGGCGGTGGCGAGTCCAGGCGGCTCGGGCGTCGTCTGGGAGACGATGGGAGGAGGAAGGAGGTGGGGGGGCCGGGGCGTGGCAGGCGGTGGGTGGGCCTGTGATGCCATGGGGATGAGAGGGCAGGCGCGGGTCCAGGGTGGGTCCGGGGTGAGTGGGACAGGGACCGAGAGAGAGGGTTGGGGGCGTGTGTCTGTGTGTGCTCGTTGGGTTTGGGGGAGAGAGAGGAGAGAGAGAGGGGGAAAAGGGTAGTGGGTTGGCCTAGGTGGCAGCAGCCGATTGGCTGGAGGGAGGAGAGAAGGTGAGGTGGCGGATGGGGATAGGGCCGAGGTGATGTGGCCAAGGGGTGGGGGTAGACTAGTTGGTAACTTTAGGATTAAGGGTGGGGTGGTTGGACCGAATTGTTGTATAGGGGTGATCGTTGGTCGGGTTGGCCGCTCGATTGCCCTACTAAAATAAATTAAATATTTTATTATTTATAAACGGGACTTTTGCAAACCGATGCTAGACAAAACAAATAATCCGGACAAGCCGGTTTTGGGGTTTGAATAAAGGCAGGCGTTTAATATAGAAAACAAAACGGCTTTGCGAAATAGTTTAATGCAAGCCATGCATGATGATGACGATGCAATGCACAAATTCAACGCGATTTTCTAGTAGTGGTTTTTGCGGGATGCCACACACATGCAAGTTTTCATCTGATTCCGATGTTCTCGTGGTCTTCCTCCGGCGAAACCCTGATCTCTCTGCACACTCGAATCGTCTACCCCCCAAGACGTTCCTCTGACAGGGGTAGCCCGGCGTATCTCTCTCTTGTTTTGTGTTTGTTTAGGTCATAGGGTGATGTAAAACCATGTTGGTTCACAAGTTGGGGTACTATCCTACCCGGTTTCACCTAAACGGGGAGATTCCCCCTTTATACGGGTCCGGAACCTTCGCCTCTAGGTTAGAGCGCATGCATGCGAGGGGGGACACATGCAGGCACCTATACCAACCTCTCACCACACTCACACACATATGCTAGGGACACATGCAAGTTTTCATCTGATTCCGAGGTTCTCGTGGTATTCCTCCGTGAAACCACGATCTCTGTGCACACTCGGATCGTCTACCCCCTAGACGTTCCTCTAACAGGGGTAGCCGGCATAGCTCTCTATTGTTTTGTGTTTGTTTAGGTCATAGGGTGATGTAAAACCATGTTGGTTCACAAGTTGGGGCACTATCCTACCCGGTTTCACCTAAACGGGAGATTCCCCTTATACAGTCTGGAACCTTCGCCTCTAGGTTAGAGCGCATACATGCGAGGGGGGACACATGCAAGCACCTATACCAACCTCTCACCACACTCACACACATATGCTAGGTACACATGCAAGTTCTCATCTGATTCCGACGTTCTCGTGGTCTTCCTCCGGCGAAACCCTGATCTCTGTGCACACTCGGATCGTCTACCCCCCTAGACGTTCCTCTGACAGGGGTAGCCCGGCGTATCTCTCTCTTGTTTTGTGTTTGTTTAGGTCATAGGGTGATGTAAAACCATGTTGGTTCACAAGTTGGGGCACTATCCTAAACGGGGAGATTCCCCCCTTATAAGGGTACGGAACCTTCGCCTCTAGGTTAGAGCGCATGCATGCGAGGGGGGACACATGCAAGCACCTATACCAACCTCTCACCACACTCACACACATATGCTAGGGACACATGCAAGTTCTCATCTGATTCCGATGTTCTCGTGGTCTTCCTCCGGCGAAACCCTGATCTCTGTGCACACTCGGATCGTCTACCCCCCTAGACGTTCCTCTGACAGGGGTATCCCGGCGTATCTCTCTCTTGTTTTGTGTTTGTTTAGGTCATAGGGTGATGTAAAACCATGTTGGTTCACAAGTTGGGGCACTATCCTACCCGGTTTCACCTAAACAGGGAGATTCCCCCTTATACGGGTCCGGAACCTTCGCCTCTAGGTTAGAGCGCATGCATGCGAGGGGGGACACATGCAAGCACCTATACCAACCTCTCACCACACTCACACATATGCTAGGGACACATGCAAGTTCTCATCTGATTCCGATGTTCTCGTGGTCTTCCTCCGGCGAAACCCTGATCTCTGTGGACACTCGGATCGTCTACCCCCTAGACGTTCCTCTGACAGGGGTAGCCCGGCGTAGATATCTCTTGTTTTGTGTTTGTTTAGGTCATAGGGTGATGTAAAACCATGTTGGTTCACAAGTTGGGGCACTATCCTACCCGGTTTCACCTAAACGGGGAGATTCCCCCCTTATACGGGTACAGAACCTTCGCCTCTAGGTTAGAGCGCATGCATGCGAGGGGGGACACATGCAAGCACCTATACCAACCTCTCACCACACTCACACACATATGCTAGGGACACATGCAAGTTCTCATCTGATTCCGATGTTCTCGTGGTCTTCCTCCGGCGAAACCCTGATCTCTGTGCACACTCGGATCGTCTACCCCCCTAGACGTTCCTCGGCGAGGTAGCCCGTAGCTCTCTCTTGTTTTGTGTTTGTTTAGGTCATAGGGTGATGTAAAACCATGTTGGTTCACAAGTTGGGGCACTATCCTACCGGTTTCACCTAAACGGGAGATTCCCCTTATACTGGTCCTAACCTTCGCCTCTAGGTTAGGCGCATGCATGCGAGGGGACACATGCAAGAACCTATACCAACCTCTCACCACACTCACACACATATGCTAGGGACACATGCAAGTTCTCATCGATTCTGATGTTCTCGTGGTCTTCCTCGTGAAACCACGATCTCTGCACACTCGGATCGTCTACCCCCTAGACGTTCCTCGGCGAGGTAGCCCGTAGCTCTCTATTGTTTTGTGTTTGTTTAGGTCATAGGGTGATGTAAAACCATGTTGGTTCACAAGTTGGGGCACTATCCTACCGGTTTCACCTAAACGGGAGATTCCCCCCCTTATACTGGCATTAACCTTCGCCTCTAGGTTAGAGCGCATGCATGCGAGGGGGGACACATGCAAGCACCTATACCAACCTCTCACCACACTCACACACATATGCTAGGTACACATGCAAGTTCTCATCTGATTCCGGGGTTCTCGTGGTCTTCCTCGTGAAACCACGATCTCTGTGCACCTCGGATCGTCTACCCCCTAGGCGTTCCTCGGCGAGTAGCCGGCGTAGCTCTCTCTTGTTTTGTGTTTTTAGGTCATAGGGTGATGTAAAACCATGTTGGTTCACAAGTTGGGGCACTATCCTACCGGTTTCACCAAAGCGGGAGATTCCCCCCTTCTGGTCAGAACCTTCGCCTCTAGGTTAGGCGCATGCATGCGAGGGGACACATGCAAGCACCTATACCAACCTCTCACCACACTCACACACATTTGCTAGGGACACATGCAAGTTCTCATCTGATTCGATGTTCTCGTGGTCTTCCTCCGGCGAAACCCTGATCTCTGTGCACACTCGGATCGTCTACCCCCTAGACGTTCCTCGGCAGGTAGACCGGCGTAGCTATCTCTTTTTTTGTGTTTGCTTAGGTCATAGGGTGATGTAAAACCATGTTGGTTCACAAGTTGGGGCACTATCCTACCCGGTTTCACCTAAACGGGGAGATTCCCCCCTTATACGGGTCCGGAACCTTCGCCTCTAGGTTAGAGCGCATGCATGCGAGGGGGGACACATGCAAGCACCTATACCAACCTCTCACCACACTCACACACATATGCTAGGGACACATGCAAGTTCTCATCTGATTCCGACGTTCTCGTGGTCTTCCTCCGGCGAAACCCTGATCTCTCTGCACACTCGGATCGTCCCCCTAGGCGTTCCTCCCGGCAGTAGCCGGCGTATCTCTCTCTTGTTTTGTGTTTGTTTAGGTCATAGGGTGATGTAAAACCATGTTGGTTCACAAGTTGGGGCACTATCCTAAACGGGGAGATTCCCCCCTTATAAGGGTACGGAACCTTCGCCTCTAGGTTAGAGCGCATGCATGCGAGGGGGGACACATGCAAGCACCTATACCAACCTCTCACCACACTCACACACATATGCTAGGGACACATGCAAGTTCTCATCTGATTCCGATGTTCTCGTGGTCTTCCTCCGGCGAAACCCTGATATCTGTGCACACTCGGATCGTCTACCCCCTAGGCGTTCCTCAGCAGGGTATCCGTATCTCTCTCTTGTTTTGTGTTTGTTTAGGTCATAGGGTGATGTAAAACCATGTTGGTTCACAAGTTGGGGCACTATCCTACCAGTTTCACCTAAGCAGGAGATTCCCCTTATCTGGTCCTAACCTTCGCCTCTAGGTTAGAGCGCATGCATGCGAGGGGGGACACATGCAAGCACCTATACCAACCTCTCACCACACTCACACATATGCTAGGGACACATGCAAGTTCTCATCTGATTCCGATGTTCTCGTGGTCTTCCTCCGGCGAAACCCTGATCTCTGTGGACACTCGGATCGTCTACCCCCCTAGACGTTCCTCTGACAGGGGTAGCCCGACGTAGCTCTCTCTTGTTTTGTGTTTGTTTAGGTCATAGGGTGATGTAAAACCATGTTGGTTCACAAGTTGGGGCACTATCCTACCCGGTTTCACCTAAACGGGGAGATTCCCCTTATCTGGTCTGAGAACCTTCGCCTCTAGGTTAGAGCGCATGCATGCGAGGGGGGACACATGCAAGCACCTATACCAACCTCACACCACACTCACACACATATGCTAGGGACACATGCAAGTTCTCATCTGATTCCGATATTCTCGTGGTCTTCCTCCGGCGAAACCCTGATCTCTGTGCACACTCGGATCGTCTACCCCCTAGACGTTCCTCTGACAGGGGTAGCCGGCGTAGCTCTCTCTTGTTTTGTGTTTGTTTAGGTCATAGGGTGATGTAAAACCATGTTGGTTCACAAGTTGGGGCACTATCCTACCGGTTTCACCTAAGCGGGAGATTCCCCTTATACTGGTCCTAACCTTCGCCTCTAGGTTAGGCGCATGCATGCGAGGGGACACATGCAAGAACCTATACCAACCTCTCACCACACTCACACACATATGCTAGGGACACATGCAAGTTCTCATCTGATTCCGATGTTCTCGTGGTCTTCCTCCGGCGAAACCCTGATCTCTGTGCACACTCGGATCGTCTACCCCCCTAGACGTTCCTCTGACAGGGGTAGCCCGACGTAGCTCTCTATTGTTTTGTGTTTGTTTAGGTCATAGGGTGATGTAAAACCATGTTGGTTCACAAGTTGGGGCACTATCCTACCCGGTTTCACCTAAACGGGGAGATTCCCCCCTTATACGGGTACGGAACCTTCGCCTCTAGGTTAGAGCGCATGCATGCGAGGGGGGACACATGCAAGCACCTATACCAACCTCTCACCACACTCACACACATATGCTAGGTACACATGCAAGTTCTCATCTGATTCCGACGTTCTCGTGGTCTTCCTCCAGCGAAACCCTGATCTCTGTGCACACTCGGATCGTCTACCCCCTAGACGTTCCTCTGAGAGGGGTAGCCCGACGTAGCTCTCTCTTGTTTTGTGTTTGTTTGGGTCATAGGGTGATGTAAAACCCTGTTGGTTCACAAGTTGGGGCACTATCCTACCGGTTTCACCAGAACAGGGAGATTCCCCCTTATACGGATCCGGAACCTTCGCTTCTAGGTTAGAGCGCATGCATGCGAGGGGGGACACATGCAAGCACATATACCAACCTCTCACCACACTCACACACATATGCTAGGGACACATGCAAGTTTTCATATGATTCCGATGTTCTCGTGGTCTTCCTCCGTGAAACCACGATATCTGTGCACACTCGGATCGTCTACCCCTAGACGTTCCTCGGCAGTAGCCCAGCTTAGCTCTCTCTTGTTTTGTGTTTGTTTAGGTCATAGGGTGATGTAAAACCATGTTGGTTCACAAGTTGGGGCACTATCCTACCGGTTTCACCTAAGGAGATTCCCCTTATCTGGTCCGGAACCTTCGCCTCTAGGTTAGAGCGCATGCATGCGTGGGGGGACACATGCAAGCACCTATACCAACCTCTCACCACACTCACACATATGCTAGGGACACATGCAAGTTCTCATCTGATTCCGATGTTCTCGTGGTCTTCCTCCGGCGAAACCCTGATCTCTGTGGACACTCGGATCGTCTACCCCCCTAGACGTTCCTCTAACATGGGTAGCCCGACGTAGCTCTCTCTTGTTTTGTGTTTGTTTAGGTCATAGGGTGATGTAAAACCATGTTGGTTCACAAGTTAGGGCACTATCCTACCCGGTTTCACCTAAACGGGGAGATTCCCCCCTTATACGGGTCCGGAACCTTCGCCTCTAGGTTAGAGCGCATGCATGCGAGCGGGTACACATGCAAGAACCTATACCAACCTCTCACCACACTCACACACATATGCTAGGGACACATGCAAGTTCTCATCTGATTCCGATGTTCTCGTGGTCTTCCTCCGGCGAAACCCTGATCTCTGTGCACACTCGGATCGTCTACCCCCCTAGACGTTCCTCTGACAGGGGTATCCCGGCGTATCTCTCTCTTGTTTTGTGTTTGTTTAGGTCATAGGGTGATGTAAAACCATGTTGGTTCACAAGTTGGGGCACTATCCTACCCGGTTTCACCTAAACGGGGAGATTCCCCCCTTATACGGGTCCGGAACCTTCGCCTCTAGGTTAGAGCGCATGCATGCGAGGGGGGACACATGCAAGCACCTATACCAACCTCTCACCACACTCACACATATGCTAGGGACACATGCAAGTTCTCATCTGATTCCGATGTTCTCGTGGTCTTCCTCCGGCGAAACCCTGATCTCTGTGGACACTCGGATCGTCTACCTAATGTGGACATCCCTACTATTGATACAACCGTTGTACCTACAGCAACACACATACAAGGACCCATCACAAGATCTCGTGCCAAACAACTTAACTATCAGGTACTTTCGTTTCTTGGAACTATTCCTTACATACATGAGAATATGATGCTGCCTAAATCAGATATATTTCTTACTCTTAGGAATGATGGACCAAGCATGGATGAGAGGGACAAGCATTGGAGCATGGCCATGCATGGAGATGGCAGCCAGCATATGATGATCCAAGAGAAGGCCACGGATGAAGATTTCAGAACTTTGAGGCCACCATAATGAAGAAAGAAGGCTTGGACGAAATATTCAAGATCAATACTTACATTCGTCCATAGCATAATATGGTCTGCGACACCTTTATTTTGGGCCAGGCCCATGTAATTTTCGAGGATTTTAATTAGCCACTTTTTAGAGTCCGTATTTGAGGGAAAAGGACTTTTAGGGTTGGATCGCCACCACTTCCATGGCTGGCGAAACCCCACCTTTCGCCCTTAAGCCCATAGCCGAACCTTTAGACTCGTTTTGTTTAGACATTAAGTTAGCCATAGTCGCAACTTCGCCAAGGCTCGGCGTCGCAGAGGCCTCTTGTACGCACCTATTCGGATCCCACCTCTTCAATAAAGCTTTCCTCTTAATCCGCAATATCTTGATTGCAATATTGGTTCTTACTTGTTCTCGATTTCAGGTAGGAATTAAGACCCTCGCTGGTCAGGCTGATCGTGTTCACGCAGGATCGGTAACCTCCTGGAGATTGGCCTAGTGATTGCATTGGCGCTCGTGCTCGCACGTGTAGTCAGATCGTCAAGCCCGAACTCCACCAAATCGAATATCGCCATCTCATCGAAAGATCGGACACCTTTGCCCTATCACTACCCCCCTAGACGTTCCTCTGACAGGGGTAGCCCGACGTAGCTCTCTCTTGTTTTGTGTTTGTTTAGGTCATAGGGTGATGTAAAACCATGTTGGTTCACAAGTTGGGGCACTATCCTACCCGGTTTCACCTAAACGGGGAGATTCCCCCTTATCTGGTCTGAACCTTCGCCTCTAGGTTAGAGCGCATGCATGCGAGGGGGGACACATGCAAGCACCTATACCAACCTCACACCACACTCACACACATATGCTAGGGACACATGCAAGTTCTCATCTGATTCCGATGTTCTCGTGGTCTTCCTCCGTGAAACCACGATCTCTGTGCACTCGGATCGTCTACCCCTAGGCGTTCCTCCGAGGGTAGCCATGCGTAGCTCTCTCTTGTTTTGTGTTTGTTTAGGTCATAGGGTGATGTAAAACCATGTTGGTTCACAAGTTGGGGCACTATCCTACCGGTTTCACCTAAGCGGGAGATTCCCCTTATCTGGTCCGGAACCTTCGCCTCTAGGTAAGAGCGCATGCATTCGAGGGGGGACACATGAAAGAACCTATACCAACCTCTCACCACACTCACACACATATGCTAGGGACACATGCAAGTTCTCATCTGATTCTGATGTTCTCGTGGTCTTCCTCCGGCGAAACCCGGATCTCTGTGCACACTCGGATCGTCTACCCCCCTAGACGTTCCTCTGACAGGGGTAGCCCAACGTAGCTCTCTATTGTTTTGTGTTTGTTTAGGTCATAGGGTGATGTAAAACCATGTTGGTTCACAAGTTGGGGCACTATCCTACCCGGTTTCACCTAAACGGGGAGATTCCCCTTATCTGCACGGAACCTTCGCCTCTAGGTTAGAGCGCATACATGCGAGGGGGGACACATGCAAGCACCTATACCAACCTCTCACCACACTCACACACATATGCTAGGTACACATGCAAGTTCTCATCGATTAGGGTTCTCGTGGTCTTCCTTGGCGAAACCACGATCTCTGTGCACACTCGGATCGTTTACCCCCTAGGCGTTCCTCGACAGGGTAGCCAGCGTAGCTCTCTCTTGTTTTGTGTTTGTTTAGGTCATAGGGTGATGTAAAACCATGTTGGTTCTGAGTTGGGGCACTATCCTGCGGTTTCACCAAAGGAGATTCCCTATACTCTGGAACCTTCGCCTCTAGGTTAGAGCGCATGCATGCGAGGGGGGACACATGCAAGCACCTATACCAACCTCTCACCACACTCACACACATTTGCTAGGGACACATGCAAGTTCTCATCTGATTCCGATGTTCTCGTGGTCTTCCTCCGGCGAAACCCTGATATCTGTGCACACTCGGATCGTCTACCCCCTAGACGTTCCTCTGACAGGGGTAGCCCAGCTTAGCTCTCTCTTGTTTTGTGTTTGTTTAGGTCATAGGGTGATGTAAAACCATGTTGGTTCACAAGTTGGGGCACTATCCTACCCGGTTTCACCTAAACAGGGAGATTCCCCCCTTATACGGGTCCGGAACCTTCGCCTCTAGGTTAGAGCGCATGCATGCGAGGGGGGACACATGCAAGCACATATACCAACCTCTCACCACACTCACACATATGCTAGGGACACATGCAAGTTCTCATCTGATTCCAATGTTCTCGTGGTCTTCCTCCGGCGAAATCCTGATCTCTGTGGACACTCGGATCGTCTACCCCCCTAGACGTTCCTCTGACATGGGTAGCCCGACGTAGCTCTCTCTTGTTTTGTGTTTGTTTAGGTCATAGGGTGATGTAAAACCATGTTGGTTCACAAGTTGGGGCACTATCCTACCCGGTTTCACCTAAACGGGGAGATTCCCCCCTTATACTGGTGGAACCTTCGCCTCTAGGTTAGGCGCATGCATGCGAGGTACACATGCAAGAACCTATACCAACCTCTCACCACACTCACACACATATGCTAGGGACACATGCAAGTTCTCATCTGATTCCGATGTTCTCGTGGTCTTCCTCCGTGAAACCACGATCTCTGCACTCGGATCTGCTACCCCCTAGACGTTCCTCTGACAGGGGTAGCCCGTCGCAGCTCTCTCTTGTTTTGTGTTTGTCTATGTCATAGGGTGATGTAAAACCATGTTGGTTCACAAGTTGGGGCACTATCCTACCCGGTTTCACCTAATCGGGGAGATTCCCCTTATCTGCAGTCGAACCTTCGCCTCTAGGTTAGGCGCATGCATGCGAGGGGGGACACATGCAAGCACCTATACCAACCTCACACCACACTCACGCACATATGCTAGGGACACATGCAAGTTCTCATCTGATTCCGATGTTCTCGTGGTCTTCCTCCGGCGAAACCCTGATCTCTGTGCACACTCGGATCGTCTACCCCTAGGCGTTCCTCGGCGAGGTAGCCGTAGCTCTCTCTTGTTTGTCTTTGTTTAGGTCATAGGGTGATGTAAAACCATGTTGGTTCACAAGTTGGGGCACTATCCTACCGGTTTCACCTAAGCGGGAGATTCCCCCTTATCTGGTCCCAACCTTCGCCTCTAGGTTAGAGCGCATGCATGCGAGGGGGAACACATGCAAGCACCTATACCAACATCTCACCACACTCACACATATGCTAGGGACACATGCAAGTTCTCATCTGATTCCGATGTTCTCGTGGTCTTCCTCCGGCGAAACCCTGATCTCTGTGGACACTCGGATCGTCTACCCCTAGGCGTTCCTCCGGGGGGTAGCCGGCGTAGCTCTCTCTTGTTTTGTGTTTGTTTAGGTCATAGGGTGATGTAAAACCATGTTGGTTCAAGTTGGGGCACTATCCTGCCGGTTTCACCTAAGCGGAGATTCCCCTTATACTGGTCTGGAACCTTCGCCTCTAGGTTAGGCGCATGCATGCGAGGGGACACATGCAAGCACCTATACCAACCTCTCACCACACTCACACACATATGCTAGGGACACATGCAAGTTCTCATCGATTCCGATGTTCTCGTGGTCTTCCTCGTGAAACCACGATCTCTGTGCACACTCGGATCGTCACCCCCTAGGCGTTCCTCCTAGAGAGGTAGCCAGGCGTAGATCTCTCTTGTTTTGTGTTTGTTTAGGTCATAGGGTGATGTAAAACCATGTTGGTTCACAAGTTGGGGCACTATCCTACCGGTTTCACCTAAGCAGAGATTCCCCCTTATACTGGTCAATTAACCTTCGCCTCTAGGTTAGATCGCATGCATGCGAGTGGGGACACATGCGAGCACATATACCAACCTCTCACCACACTCACACATATGCTAGGGACACATGCAAGTTCTCATATGATTCCGATGTTCTCGTGGTCTTCCTCCGGCGAAACCCTGATCTCTGTGGACACTCGGATCGTCTACCCCCCTAGACGTTCCTCTGACATGGGTAGCCCGACGTAGCTCTCTCTTGTTTTGTGTTTGTTTAGGTCATAGGGTGATGTAAAACCATGTTGGTTCACAAGTTTGGAAACTATCCTACCCGGTTTCACCTAAGCAGGAGATTCCCCTTATCTGGTCCTAACCTTCGCCTCTAGGTTAGAGCACATGCATGCGAGGGGACACATGAAATCACCTATACCAACCTCTCACCACACTCACACACATTTGCTAGGGACACATGCAAGTTCTCATATGATTCCATGTTCTCGTGGTCTTCCTCCGTGAAACCACGATCTGTGCACACTCGGATCGCCTACCCCCTAGGCGTTCCTCGACAGGGGGTAGCCAGTAGCTCTCTCTTGTTTTGTGTTTGTTTAGGTCATAGGGTGATGTAAAACCATGTTGGTTCACAAGTTGGGGCACTATCCTACCGGTTTCACATAAACGGGAGATTCCCCTTATACTGGTCGGAACCTTCTCTAGGTTAGCGCATGCATGCGAGGGGGACACATGCAAGCACCTATACCAACCTCTCACCACACTCACACACATATGCTAGGGACACATGCAAGTTCTCATCTGATTCGATGTTCTCGTGGTCTTCCTCCGTGAAACCACGATCTCTGTGGCACTCGGATCGTCTACCCCCTAGACGTTCCTCCGAGGTAGCCAGCGTAGCTCTCTCTTGTTTTGTGTTTGTTTAGGTCATAGGGTGATGTAAAACCATGTTGGTTCACAAGTTGGGGCACTATCCTGGGTTTCACCTAAGCGGGAGATTCCCCTTATCTGGTCTGGAACCTTCGCCTCTAGGTTAGAGCGCATACATGCGAGGGGGGACACATGCAAGCACCTATACCAACCTCTCACCACACTCACACACATATGCTAGGGACACATGCAAGTTCTCATCTGATTCGATGTTCTCGTGGCATCCCGCAAAAACCACTACTAGAAAACCGCGTTGATTTTGTGCATTGCATCATCATGACCGCATGCTCATGTCATCATGCCACCTTGCATTTGAGCATCGTCATCATCTTGCATTTGCTTGCATAAAATTATTTGCGGAAAAACCTGTTTTTGTTTTCTAAACGCCCCGTCTTTGTTCCAAACGCAAAACCCGGGTCTCCGGATTATTTTGTTTTGTACGCTATCGGTTTGCAAAAGCCCTGTTTGAAATAAATAAAATATTTAATTATTTTTAGTGGGGCAGTCGAACGGGCCGATTCGACCCAGTCGACCACCCCCGGAATAAAATCGGTCCACCTAGAACCTAAATCTATTCCCACCCAGTCCTAATCTACCCACCTATCACAGCTCGCCATCTCACCCTCTTCCCCAATCCCTACCCACCCTGCCACCTCACCAATCCACACCCCTTCCCTTTCTCTCTCTCTTTCTCACACAGCCTCATCTACCCTCCCTCTCTCTCTTCCCACCGACACCCGGGCCCCACCCCACAGCCCCACTCCCTGGCCCCACCTGCCAGCCCCACCCCCACTCAACCACCCCTGGACCCGGTCCACCCCCACCCTGCTGGCCCACCCCCTGGACCCGACCCACCTCCTGCCAATCACCCTGGCCCCGCTCCGACCCCACCTCCCTCTGGCCCACCTCCCGCCTGCCCCGCTTCTCCCTCCCCATCCTCTCTTCCCCGACCCAACCTCCCACCGCCGGCCTCCCTTCCTCCCTCTGGCCACCACCGCCCTCCCCGCATCCTTCCCCCCCTCTGCCCCTCCGGCCACCGCCACCCGAGTTCGCCGGAGCCCGCCCCTTCCTCCTCCCGCCGCTCCTCCGGCCGCCCTCCTTCCCCTCCGGCCACCGCTCTCCTCGCTTGCGTCCGGCCGCCTCGCCCTCCCGTCAGTCGCTCGCTCGGCGCGCCTGAGCCACCTTGCCTTCCTTCCTCCATCCCTGAGCGCCTCCCACAGGTGCTCCTCCTCCGTCGCCCCTCACCCGGCCCGCCCGCTTTAGCTTGCGCCGCCCTTCGTCGGCCCTGCCCCTCAGCTCCGTCCGCCTTCTCGCCCCGGCCCTCGCCCGCCTTGTCGCCCTCCTTCCCGCCTCGGCGTCCTCCCGTCGCCGCTGGCCGTGCCTCTCTCCGACGCCAAGCCCCTCTCTCCTCCCGCCCGTGCTCGCTCCGTCGCCATCGTCGTCCCGGGCTCATCTCGCCACCTGCTTTGCCAGCGTCAAGCCGTCTTTGCAGTTTCCTCTCGCGGTGGTCGTCGGAAGGTTTCCCCCGTTGGAACCTTGTGTTGCGTGGATGTCGTTTGGTAGCGAGGTGCTCGCCTGTAGCGTGTTCGACACAAGTTTTTCCTGGCCACGATCTTCCGTAGATGCAAGTACCACCAAGATGCTCGTGAACGCCTAACGGGACTACCTCGGCAAGATCTTCGACATGCGTCGCCATACTCGAAGCCCACTTCGCGGACCCGGCAACCACACATGCGACAAGACCTGCGTCTCGGATGCGAAGTCAAGAACACGAAGCCCCAAGATCGCCTCCCGTATTCCGAAGCCCGTTCCCGACGTCGCGCCAAGTTCTCCTTCCAGGAGTCTGAAGATCGTGAACCTTGTCGAGACCCCGATGCTTTCGACACGGAGCACCGAGGATGCCTTCATGGGACGCCAAGACACCCGTCGAGTCCCGAAGCCCGACCCCGTGGACCGACATGATCCCCTTCACGGATCCGACAAGTGCTCCCTCGAGGACGCCGAGTACTTCACCCCGGACACCGAGACCCTGGACGACGAGTTCTCCTTCCCGGACGCCGAGCTCGCAGAGAACCCGGATGCGACAAGTTCTACCCGTTGATCGAGAATGTTTCTGCCGAGACCGACCCCGTCAAACCCTGAACCCTGAGACCGACCCCGAACCCTCGGACCAAGATCGTCGAACCCTAATGTGTGAACCTTTTCCCGAGCCCCTATTTTATAAATGCTAAATATAAAACCTGTTGCATAATAATCATTCATCTCGCATGCATATTTGTATGGTTTGGGGGCCTTATGCCGATTCACCTCATAATTAAATATGGGGCCCATATGCGGACAAATCTAGTCTTATATTGGCCTCATTTAAATTTGTGTAGCGAACCGGTAACTTATCTTGCCTTGTTAAACAACATTTAAATTGCGTGGTATCTAAACAACATAAGTCACCAAATTAAATGTCGGGACCCCGGTTCCGCTTAATATGACCTAATCGCATCGCATCTTTGCCATGTCATACATCATACATGCATCATGCCCGATCTTTTGCCGTAGTATTAAATAGTGCATCCGGTGTTTATTCTACTGTTTTGCTTCTTCGCGGATAAGGCCGTTGAGTGGATGTGAGCTTCGCCCCGACCTTCGGATGAACCTTCGGCAATGTTTTCAGGCGAGCATCTCCTCCTTTCTACCTATCTTACTTTTATAGTATTTATTTCCCTCCTGTTGATCTATTGCTATCTGTGTTGCGATGCTCTAGTTTCCGTACCCGTGATATCCCTTGCAGCCATATATTGCCTTGGACACATCCTATTACCTGTTGATTGGTAGATAGTTGGACTTGCGTGTCGTAGTCGCTCGCTCAAGAGCTGTTGGGTGTCGTCAAGTACCACAGTTGTTGGAGTATTGCCGCAAGTTTATTGTTGGAGATGATCATGGCTTTAATTATCGTTTACATTAATTATTGTTTAATAACTAAAATTGAAGTAGGTAAATGCAGAGGCACCGGTGCGTGATAGAAAATATTTGGTTTCCGACCGCCCACTGGTGTCCCGTAGGACCCCGAGTTCTTGACACCTGTTCCGAGATCGAGCGTGCTAACCACAGGTGGGGAGATATGGGCCCCCCATAGATTAGTACCTGATTTCAAAGTATTGTACTGGGGGCCACAAACTAGTTTGAGGATTTATTTACTATCCTGTACTTATGCCATGCTTTACTGCTTTATTTAAAT